>JAZKJV010003131.1:0-417421 GCA_037367405.1 Ottelia alismoides
TGATTTTTCACCTGAGGGATTGGGATGAGGAATTCGAGTTTGGATCTGATTTAATGATGCTCGAGGATGGGATAAAATCTTTGAAGGCTTCATGAAACCTGAGTGTCAGCAATATTAGCCAGTATGAGAACTTGATTCTTATGCTATTCTCTTGACATTGACCTAAGTGCCAGGGTGTGATTAAATAAAAAAATATTGATCAGTGTGTGCCAACTCTTGGTAAAAGCAGCGGAGCTAGCCAAAAATGCTACAATCAATGAAATTTCAAGAAAATCTCTCATTCCACAAAGTTACACATCAAAGAGCTTCCACCAAAGGCGAGCGCTCCCAAACTTTTCAAAGTGTCCACTTGGACCACCGCTATTAGGACCAGGAGTCGGGCTTGCACCAAAAAAGGGCTCTGCATCGTAAATGCTACAAGTCTGGGTGTCGAAGGTACAATAGGTACTCACAAAAGACACACCCCGGTGTATTCCCAGGAAAACAAGTGCAGACGGCTCCAACTTCTCTTGATGGACGCACTGATCAACACCAAAAAATGTGTTGCGTAAAAGGCACTAAGAGAGAATCCTTGTTCCAATGAGAGGGAGAGAAGAAATGACACAATCCTATGCCCTCCATCATTGGCCTTCCATCTACATTTTCTAAGTCTGACAACTAAAGAGATGGCGGATTGGATGCAAGATGAGATTTATTCCCTAGTGTTGAGGATTGGGTCCTTAGGAGAATTTCTTGGACCAAGACTTTGGGTGACGATTTGACTCTACTCTCGGAATCACAGTCAACACTAAATTTCACATCCTTTAGATTATATGTACATTAGAGAGAGTCTGGAGAATTAGAGGAATTGGGTGCCTCTTGATTAAGGCTGGGTTGAATTCAAGAATTTTGGACCTCTAAAGTTGAGTAGACTTGAGCAAATTGTATCATGTACTCACATGCACAAGGGGGATAATCCAGCTTATTCATTCTCTTTGATGCTCGAGGACGAGCATAGTTTAAGTATAGGGGGTGATGAAACCCAATTTCATCATCTTAATTTTCCATTATTAACCCCCTTGCTTAAAGGCGTGTCAATAAAATCCAGATAATGTCTTATAATTATTAGAGTCTTGAATAAATTAAAATTCACAAAAAATGGCAAAAGTAAAATTCGTGGTATTTTTAGCCTTAAAAATACCCTCAAAAATATTTTGTGTCTTCTGTTGACCTCGTTTCCATTTTTGGTCAACATGAAACTTGTAGATCTCATCGAGATCTACAACTTTCATGTTTTGAGTTTTCTCAAATTCGGCAACTTCACCCTCATATTTCAATTTCTTATTCGAAATAATCTGATTGGGCCACATGGCCCGTTCTGAGTGAGCCATGTGGCCCGTCCTCCTTGCATCAGCCGCCCGCATCCTTGACCGTTGAATTTCGTCTTGGATCCAACATCTCAACCCTCTCCACATACACACTTTTTCCCACCGTCTGATCATCTCCAGATCTCATCACCGCCACTCGTTCGTGCCTTAACCACAAACCGCCACATGGTGCCTTTTGCACCATGCGATCGAGCCTTCATCCAACCATCTCAGCCGTTATCTCCGCATCAAGTATCAGCCCTTCGATCAGAGCCTCTTTCGCATCGCGCCCGTCCGCTCGCGCTTCGCCTCCAGAGCGACGCGTGGCAGCTCTGCAACCCTTTGATCGATTTGTCTCATATCTAATCCACACCGCTCCTTAGCGCCATCTTCTCAGCCGTTGGATCGCAAGATCCAACGGCCGAGACTTCATCTTCCACCTCCGGCCTCTCCTCTTTCACACGTTCTCCGCCATGTATACTCCCGTCTCCCTTTCCATTTCCTCCACCATCTCCGACTACCTCTCCCCTCGCAAACCGCCTCACGGTCCACCCCCATCATCCTTCATCCTCGCGCATACTTCCATTACCCACGAATCCCTCTCCTTCGCCTCATGCTCGCTCACAAAACCCATGACCCCGCTCATCGGAACTGCCACCTTGAAGCCTTAAATACGCCGCCCCCTCCTCCGTATTCGTTGTCCGTCTTTATGCAGGGGAAGGCCCAGCCCTCCTCCGTCTCCCTGTGACAGGGGGAGGCGGAGGATTGAGCGAGGATGACCTATTCCCTCCGGTGAGACCCGCCGCCCCTTCATGGCGGTGTCGTGTCGCTTCACGCATGCTCGAGCTGCCCCGAGTTGCTGATGGGGTCCAGCTACGACCCGGGGCTCGAATCGAGCCCCAGCCCAAGCTTCCTACCACCATCTCCGATCAGGTAAGTCTCCTCTACTTCTTTTACATTTTCTTTGATGTTCTCTTAATTAATTAGGAAGTTCTCCTCCCTCTCGACCCTAATCGCTCACCTCCCGAGCTTCATCCTTCATCCACCACTCTGAGCTCCCACCTTCTCCGCTCCCGAGCTTCCATTCCACTTACGCACACACGTATTTCTGCTTCAGCTATGTGCTTAACGCTGCAGGTCGACAAATCCTTCAATAGTCGGACCTTCACCGGAGCGATCTTCATCAACTCCGCCGTAGACACCTGAGCCCCGATGATCTTAGTCCAAATCAGTGACGCCTTCTCCGAGCTCGTAGCTTCCTCGACGAACATTCACGGAGCTCCAGGGAGGTCCCACGTGCCCAATATGGAGCGGTGGAGCTGGAGCTCCTTCGCCGGAGATCCGACTGCACCGCCAGCCTTCGGTGGAGGAGAAAGCACAGCGGTCGTCGGATGGTCTTATCCCGGCGACCATCTGACGGTCTAGATGAGGCCACGCCAACGACTCCAGAGCAGATAGGAGCCATCCGATCTCTATGATCAGATGGCTTATGATCGGACACGTGTCAACGCCAGATGACCTCCAAGCCTCATCATCCGACCCATAGGCTTGGAGCTGTCGAGCCTATGCCGAGCCTGCATGGAGCTTCGAACCGTCCGAGCCTAGTCGAACCTAGCTGAGCCGAAGCCTGTAGGCTCGTGTCTTCCGAGCCTCCTCTGAACCTCAGAGCCGACCCGAGCTTGGAGAGCACGTGCACAGCACGTGCGATCCGGGTTATTTTCACTGAGGCCCCGCCTTCTTCTTCAATTTACATCTAGGTCCAGAATCACGTGCAGTCCACGTGTGCTGTTGGTATTTTGCATTGATACCCTCGCGGGTTTTCAAAATTGCAAAAATGCCCATGTACGTGTGTGTATGTTACAGGGAAGGCCTCGCACTTTATTTGTATTGCATTTTAGTCCCTCCCAGGGACCTGTTTGTATTTATCTTTTCATGTTTTCTTGCGTTTATTCCCTTATCTTCTTTATTGCGTATCTTGAGCTTCGTAACTCCGTTTCAGGTGATTTTAGTGGCATTTTGAAGCTCTCTTTATTGTTCCTAATGGCATCCTTTCATTTCACATGAAATTTGAAGTAGTATATTATTGATTAAGTGTCTTGATCCTCATGCCTATTTTTACATAAATAAAGATTGCTTCATTATTTAACCCTGATTGTACGTGTATTTTAATGGCTCATTTACTTATGGTCTCGGGCATATTCTTGATGCATTTCATCGCGTTTATTTGCATGATAAAAATTAAAATAAAAAAATGCATGTTTATTCTTTTCTTTAATGCATTGTTGTGTCTTCTTGCATAATTTGACCTCTGCTTCTTTAATTCAACACTTAGTTAATAGATAAAAATCTAGATAATACGAGAGAGGCTCGTGTCCCTGAGTTCGACCTTGGTTTATTGCCAAGTACAAAAATAAATACGACCGTCTGATTTTTATTGACATATCAATTAGATGGTCTTTGATGGACCCAATTCGGCCCGACTGCGATGACAATATCAAGTGTTAATTACACACTATTAAAGGGTCGATTTTGCGGTTCGTCAGGCTCCTGCATCTGGCCTCTTGGCTGGCAGACGATTCTGGATCGCAAAGCATGTGGCGCGAGTGAGCACATGGATCTCTGGCCGGTGGTTCCTCCTTTACCTCCGAACTATGGTCCTGTCTCTGAGTGATCTCTAGAAGAGAGGGATGTGCTCCAAGGCATTCTGTAGAGTCAGCTGTATCTGAAATCTGTCCATCATATGCTGGCTGAACTCTAGCTGGTAGGACTTTTTTGGGTCTTTTTTGGTCCCCTTAGCCAAGCGGAGTGCTTGGGGGAAGGGGACTGCTGGGTCCTTCTCAGATGAAGAACTAGGAGAGGGTCTGGGCTGCTCAAGCACGGCAGAATCCACACATACATCATCATGCAACACAGGTGGATCAGATTTAATCAAACCCTTTCCTTTTATTCACAGAAACGTCCTGAGGTACATGCACAGAAGGAAAAACAAGACTGGCGGTAGAAGTAATGGTGGCCTCAGCACCACCATCGGCATATGGATCCGCGACATCAGTACCGCACTCTGGCTCGGCAACAAGTGTGGTGGCATCAGTACCACCTCCTCCATCTGGTGAAACGACGGCCTCAGTCCCGTCGGCTGGATCAACATCCGTGGTGGCATCAGCTCCACCGTCATCATCTCTAGCGGCATCAGCACCGCTCTCCTCCTTGCCTAGCGCTCCTGAAGTAGCATCGAGTCGTCTCTCAGATGAGGCGCCGCCTGCTGGCATCCTACCGCTCCTAAGTGTAACAAAATCAGCATCAAACATGTATGCAGACATATCACCATGTGAAGCACTAGGAGTGGTAACCTCAGTGAATTCTACCTGCTCAGATTTCTTCTTCAGGTTGTTCGGGTTCAGCTCGATCTGGGCAGGGATGGCGGCCTTCTCCTTCACAACCTCCCTCAGCTCTTGGCGAAACTCGTCCATCTCCCGTCGAAAGGTAGCCTGCTGCTCGAACATGAGGCGGGCTAGGTCATCTAAGACGGGGTTCTCATAGGTCGGCCCATGAGAACCTGACGGGTGGCCTCGTTGGTAGTGAGGCTGTTGCTGGTGAGGGTGAGAGGGGTATTGGTGATGATACTGCTGCGGAGGTTGCTCTTGCCTCCAAGGTTGTCCCTGCTGATAGGGACGAGGACCAAACTACTGGTAGTTGGATGACTGCTGCTGCTGCTGAACTGGGGGCTGGGGCTGCTGATGTTGCTCACGTTGTTTGCCGTACTGGCCACCCTGAACTGGAGGCTGCTGCTGGGAACTGGTGCCTCCGGCCGACCAGCGGAATCTGGGATGGTCTCGTCGGATACCGGGTTGGGGTCGATCGTACCAAATCCCGTTGACATCCATCAACGGCTCCTGCTCATACGAGGGCGGGGGTAGTACTGTCAGGGGTTGATCCGGCTGGTAGACCACCATCTAAGTGTCCTGGAATGGTGGTGACTGGACGTACTGCGGTGGTTGTTGGTACGACTCCGCCTGGACAAGGTGAACCTGTCTAGGCTGACTGGAGTGTTGGGACGAGCTACCACTGTTGCTCGGATCTCCTTGTGACCTGAGATGGGGCTGAGAAGCCGTCTGTGCCTCCTGGAGACACATGATCTGTGCCTTCAGGTCACTCAGCATCTGTGCCATATGGTCGATCTGCGTCATGCCTGGCACTGCTACTTCTCTATCAGCTCGATCCGGTCCAGCTTCTCGCTGATGATGCCCATGTCTGCGGCTGTAGACTCGCCTGTGCGGCTACCACGGACGAAATGGATGGACCGGCATCGACCTGTGCGATCCTATGAAACTGCACGGCATGTGGCTGGGGGTATCCATGAGTGTAGAGTCTGGTCTGGGACATCACGGTGTAGTTCTCGGCCATCTCCTTATAGATAGCCCAGACCTGATCCTCATCCTTGGCGAAGTAGGAACTGCCACAAGAAGCATTCACCAAGCCCTGCAGCTCTGGTGTCAGCCCGCAAAAGAAGCTCTGAACTAGGTTCGGCTTCGAGATATCGTGGTGCGGGCATCTGTCTGTGAGCTCTCTAAACCTCTCCCATGCCTCATGGAACTGCTCGTTGGGGAGCATGGAGAAGTTTCTTATCAGAGCCCTCGCTGCATTGGTCCGCTCGAGTGAATAATACTTGTTCAGAAATTCAGTGCAGAGCTGCTCTCAGGTAGTCACGAATCTCCCCAAATGCTTCAGCCAGTTGGCTGCTCTATCCATAAGGGAGAAGGGGAAGGCAATCATCCGAATAGTGTCCTCGTCCACCTGACGATTGTGGATGGTGCTGCAGATCATCTCGAATTCCTAGAGATGCAGATGGGGCTCCTCAGTCGCGAGCCCGTGGAAGCGGGGTAGAAGCTGGATGGTCTGAGGGGGGAACTTGAAGTCCCCCATCGCTGGAAGAACGATCCACCTGTGTGTAAGAGTCGATCCGGGTTGTGCAACTCACGCATCAGTCTGCTGCTGCTGCGGCTGGACTGGCTCCTCTGGCTGGTCCGGGAATCTCAGGTCCATCTCCTCCACCAGGTCTGTGTGGGCTCGCGCTGATCTCTGTCTGCTCTCATCCTCTCCATCTCCTGCGCATCTCCACCATGAAAGCTCCCTGGTCTCTAATCTGCTGATGCATCATCTCAAGGGAGGCTATCAAGGTGTTGTTGATCGCACCCTGGTCCAGTACATATGTCTGCTCTGGTCTCGTGCCTCTGGTGCGGTCATCACTGCTGTCGGTCATGGTCTCTGCAAAGGCAAAAGACCCAAGCTCAGGTGTCGAAATATAATATGTCTGCTGCTCTTTCTGATCGGGCACCTGTGGACTGTCAGAAGAAAGGTGCGGGGGGGGGGGGGGGGGACATGATGGAAGTGAACTCGGGTTCGGAGAGCGGGTCTCGGCTCTCACGAACTGACTTAGATGAACGAGTCAGAGTGCTCGTAAGCGGTGCAGCCAAAGGCTGTCTAAGGGACCTCCGACCCATCATCGTGATCTGGCGAGTCGGGCGGATGGGATCTGGAAAAGCAAACATGATAAGATAAACAAACCCCAATTTCACCAACGCGATGCGAGCTGATGACCGTAAGAGTTCGGTCTTTTATCTTGTCTTTTTTTATTTTGGTGATAATACAGTCTAACAGAGTGATTAAGCAAGCTGTTGGGAATCCAACACCCCCAGGAGACTATCCCAATCCCGAACTAGATCTTTCCCAGCCAGTACAAGCTGCGGACCGTTTACCGACTACCCGATCGGCTCGTTCTGTTAAGGATATCGCGGCCCTCTTTACCGGAAACCGGAGCGATCCTTATTGGAGAACGACTAGCCCAGAAGCAGTAGTCTGAAAAGGGGTCGGATGTGGCTCTACCTAGTGTGCGGGTCACGCTCTCGCCCAACCAAATCATACAAGGTGGGGGTTGCTTTCCCAATGCAATTTTTTTGGTAAAGTATTTTATAGGTCCAATTTGCTTTAGCAGTCCCAAATTTTATGATTTTTCTTTTTAAATATTTTTCAAGCAATCAAATGCCTAACGAATTTTTCGGGTTCTCCTGATTTTAAAAAAAATGGGGGAAGAAGACGAAAAAGTCGATGCGCGAAGAAATCAATGATGCATGCAGAGTAAGAAATGCATACCTGACTCCAGCACTCTACATGCATGGTGATCCGTGCATAAAAGTAAAGACAGAAAATGAACTACCTATATGATGCACGAGGAAATCAGCCTTAGACGAAGCAATTTCTACACGGAGAGAACAAATGGCTAACGGGTCAATAGGAGGGGTCGGGGTCTGGTCTCTGATACCGATCACTGTCTGCCACAACAGATCCTGCCAGCGATGTATACGGCCTCTAGCGGCACGTGACCCCTCAAGTGACCAGGTCAGCTTTTTCTTTATTAATTTTAATTAGGTCCAATTACGATCTAATAGGAGCAGGCAGATAATTAGGGTTTAGATCCTAATCAATTACGTCACAATCAGAAGAAAATCCTAAGCTAAGGCCAAAACCGCGTAAATCAGACATGCAATTAAAAATAAAACAAAATAAAGGCGAGAAAACTAAAACCGGCGAAAAACGCGGTGAGATCCCCCGAGCACACCGGTGCTCGGCGAAACAGACCCCGATAGTCACCGATAAAGTCCAACTGTCTGAGAGTCTGGTTGTCCCTGTATTATTACAACAATCAAATAATCTGAAAATAAAACTATCCTAAACCTCTCCTCTCCTGCTCAATCTCTCGCTCTCTCCTGCGGCTCCGTACAAAAGGGATCCGCATCTGGCTTCCGCGCTTGCTTCGACTTTCTAAAGAAAGCCGTCTCGGTCCTCGGGCCCTCGCAAGAAATCAAACACGAGTGTCAGAAATAGTTATTATAAAAATGCAGAGAAAATAAAATAAAATAAACGGTCAACTATATGCAAAAATGAAAATAAACAAACAAAATAAAATAAACAAAAACAAAATAAAATGAAAGAAAAGAAAATAAAAAGAAAACAAAAGAAAATGAAAAAGCCACGAAAAGCCGTGAAGGAAAGAAAAGCCGCGGGAAAAGCCGCGGAACTGAAAACCGAACAAAAACGAAAAACAAAAGACTACTAAGTCGTGCTCGCCGGCAACGGCGTCATTCTGATGACCGAGATATCCAACTCTATCGGGCTAAGTTATAAAAATAATCAGGGTTGTTGTGACCCGAATAGAGAGGCTCAGTCAATCAAGAAAATCAGATCACAAATCAGAAAATAAATCAAGAAAGCACGAATAGCGGTCTCGCTATTTATTTAACCTAGTATAGCGATCAGGGTCAAACTCAAGGAGCACGGGTTGGTCGAATCGGCCTACGAAGTAGTCAAAAATAAAATAAAATGATGAAATGTATTTTTGGTGGATTTTGTATATTTCTAATTTTTTTGTATTTTTAATTATGAAGAAAAGGTAAGCAAATGCTAAAAAGAACACATTCAACAATTTATTCAATGCATCAAAACAGCTCAGAAAATTCAAATAAAATTGTTTTTTGTTTTTGATGATTTTTTCAGAATTTTATAGTTTTTAATTGATTTTATAAAAATAGAAAAAGGCAAAAACAGTGAACTAATGTGCAACCAGATTTGAAAGGCTAATTAAAAATAGATAATTAACCTATAAAAATCTGAAGGCAATTTTTATGAAAAGTAGAAATAAAAAATAAGCTAAAGAAACCAAAATTGTAATTTTTTGATTTTTATATTATTTTTAACAATTTTTATAATGTTTTTTGGGTTTTATATTTTTTATGGGTTTTATAAGTCCAAATAGGCTAAAAATCGAACTGAAGCTCAAAGACAACAAAACAAACAATCCCTAATTTTTTGTAATTTTAGAGGGGTTTTTATATTTTTACTTGATTTTATATTTCAAACAGTAGCAAAAAGGGGTGTTTTAATTTTTAAAAAATAACAAACAGTAATAAAAATGTCCCAAAAATTTTGTGCCACGTGTCCAAATTTCACAAGATTTGGATTTTGTTTGATATTTTATTCATCCAATACAAAAGCTACAACACACATGGACCAAAGTGCAAAGAAAGCTAAGTTGCAGGGCCAAGTAATAACATGCATTAAAAGTTCAGGGTCAATATTGCAAAAAGTCCAGAAACACACGAGCAACGCATGCGATTTGCATTCATTGGGACCAAAGTGACATTCTTATGTAAAAAGATATAAACAATAACAGCTCGAAACTAGAGGGCAAACTATGCAAATATTCCACAATCACGTGTCGAAGCACGTGTATAACATAAACATGGACTAAAATGCAATATCTCAAAACACTAGGGTCCTACATGCAATTTACCCTAATTAAAAACAACTCGATAAAATATTTACAGGATTGCACTATAAATGCGAAAAGGAGAGGGGCCTAAGTGCAAATTACCCCATTATTGAAATCTACGGCCGAAGGGGTGCCACGTGGAAGATCTGATGGTGGAGAACAATCTTCACCCCTTCGCTGCTCGACGCTCCAGATGAGGTCCTGAGCTCGATCCAACGGCTGCAAGCTCCCCAGACACGAACGGTGGCGATCTAATCTGGTGTTGGGGATGCTATCGAACGGCGGAGGAAGGTCTTCGAAGAACAAGTCATCGGCGAGGTTCGTTGGCCCAATGCATGCGCGGAGGGTCTCCTCAGATGCTGCGGAGGTGGGCGAATCGAAGAGGAACTCGTCCGCAGCGATGGGTGTGCTCAGATGGGGCCGGAGGCGTCGGATGTGCTCCGACGATGGGAATGAACTGGAGCACGTGTGCCTGAATGTTCAGACCTCCAGACGAGGTCCTTATGCGATGATTCCTGCACAGAAAGAAAGCTGGGTCGAGGGCAAAGTGCCTCGACCCGGTTACGAGCGAAGTGGGTGGTGGGTGAGTCGGGGCGTGGGTCTCCGGCGAGCGGCGGCGGAGAAGACCCGGGTTTCCTATTCCGTGACGAACTAGGATGATCGGAGGGGTGAAGAAGGTGCAGAGGGGTCTCGTGAAGATGATACGATGGTCGGATGGTCGAAAGGGTGATCGGAACGGAGTGGAATGGCCGGCGGAGGCCGGCGGCGCAAAAATAAAAAACTAGAAATGGAAGCTAACCTAAGGGGTATCGAGGGTACCTGATGATCGGAATCGACTGTGGGGGAGATGCTGGATCTCCGAGGGTCTTCGACTCGATGGAGCGTCGTCTCCAAAGGCTCGGGCTACGCCTACGGCAGAGCTCGACGACGAAGGTCGCCGGACCTGGGGCTAGGGCGCTTCAACCCTCGCTGCAACACCTCCTATGGATTGTTGTCACTCAATGCAAGAAGGTGGAGGTCACAGGTGTCTGAAACGGTGGCTGAAGGTGCATGAAATGGCGGGAGGAGGCGATGCTAAATACTGGTAGGGTCCGGCAAGAATGGAGTCGGGCAGGCAAATCGGAGCATGGATCCCTAGGAAGGAACCTCGAGCGTGGATCATGAATGAATCATGGATAATCTGGGCCCAGGATTTTAGGAAATGGGTTACGGATCGTGACATGAAAAATCGACGAAGTCGGGTCAAAAGCACATATCCGCGAAGGCGTGGTCTTGGGGGGAGAGTTGACCGGAGGTCAACAATCCCCCGTGGACCAATGGGAAAAATCCATTGGAAAAAGATTTGGAAAATCAAAATAAAATAGGAAATGACTTTATTTAAAATTATTTACAAAATAAAAAATATTTATTTATTTTCAAAGTATTTTTTAGTGATTTTTATTTATTTTTTTTAAAAAACAAATTATGTATTTACATTATATTATTATTATATACATGTATATATACCTATGTGTTTTTTATTTTTATTTTTAATTATTTTATTTATGTAAATTTATTCCAATTTTATATTTTATTTATTTACACCATAAAATTTGGAATATAAAATGATTTTTATTTGATTTTTATTAATTATTTACAAGGGGTGAAATAAATAGTTCTTTTATTTTATATACATGGTATATGTACACTGGTGGGAGAGAAATTATTTATTTTTATTTTTAATTTTTCCATTTTTATTTTATTTTTATAAATATATACAAAATATGGGGAATACATAAATATTTTTATTTTTAGAAAATAAGATATATACACTAAGAGGGGGTTTACACAATGTTGAGTCACCCTATCTCTCTCTACTTATTTTATTTTACGGTCAGGCCCATGTTGAGCCTTCCCTTGGGTTCAGGTCACTCAATATTTATTCTAAATATTTCCTTCTTTTTCTTTATTTCTTTATTCTTTTAATTTTGCACAAAAATATGCTAATATTAATATTTACATAATGCTTGCGTTTTGATAAATTATTCTATTTACAAATATATACATGGTGTTTTGCACAGGTTTTTAGCTAAAATAAAAGAATAAAGAGTGATGAATGAGGATTCATCACTTACGCATCATGACATTTGAGGTCGCATGAGCGGAACTACCCTACCAATGCCTTGGAGTTGGTAGCAGTTGTCTTCGCATTGAAGATCTAACGTCACTATTTATATGGGGTGAATTCCGAGATCTTTATAGATACAAGAGCCTAAAGTATATCTTTGATCAGAAGGAACTGAATATGAGACAACGCAGGTGGCTTGAGCTATTAAAGGATTACGATTACACGATCTCTTACCATCCAGGTAAGGAAATTGTGGTGGCTGATGCACTTAGTAGGAGAGCTCATACAGATGGTACGACGAACTGGCTATACACGTGGGATATGCTTACAGCTTTGACCGATTGTCATCCTCAGGGGAGCGCATCCATTTCTACCATCGTGCCTCCACCATTCAGCAGTTTGTGGGATCGTATTGTCGAAGGCCAGAAGTCAGATCCATGGATTCGAGATAGATACATGTAAGCCATGAAGGACGAGGTTGATGATTTTGTGGTGACAGCGTCCATTTTATGGAAGGCAGGACGGGTCGTTGTGCCTAACGACAAGCAATTGCGCAGAGACATTTTTGATGAGGTACACAGTTCACGATTATCCATCCATCCTGGCAGCACTAAGATGTATCATGATCTCCATCAACATTTCTGATGGGATGGGATGGGACGAAGCGTGATGTGGTGTAACATGTCAACAGATGCATGACATGTCAGATGGTCAAGGCTGAGCACAAGAGACCACCAGGATTACTGCAGTCTCTCCCCATTCCTGAGTGGAAATGGAGAGCATTTTTATGGATTTTGTCACAGGTCTGCCGAAGACACCTGGTGGCCATGATTCCATTTGGGTCATTGTTGATAGGTTGACCAAGTCAACCCATTTCATACATGTCAACACAACTTACACTCCATCCAGATTGGCCAAGGTATGTGCAGAGCATCATCAGTCTACATGGTATACCACGAGAGGTGGTGTCTAACAGAGACTTGAGATTTACTCCTCATTATTGGAGAGACTCGATATTTACTCCTCATTATTGTCTCCAATTCATGTCAACACTACAGACAGAGTTGAAGATGAGTTCTGCGTATCATCCGCGGACAGATGGGCAGAGTGAGCGCACCATACAGACGCTAGACGATTTGTTATGTTCATGCATTTTGGAGTGGAAAGGGTCCTGGAAGGACCATTTTCCATTGGTGGAATTCACGTATAACAACAGTTATAATTCTAGTATTGGCATGGCATCATTCGAAGCCCTATACGGGCGAAGATGCCTTACACCTCTCAGTTGGTGTGAGATAGATGATCATGCTCTCTACTACGTGGATCTCTTGGAGAAGACTACGAGAACTGTTGATCTTGTAAGGAGGAAGCTTCTGACGGCACAGAGCCGCCAGAAGAGCTATTCAGACCGTCGGAGAAGAGATTTGGAGTTTCAGGTATCTAATCTTCCTCTCTTTCTTTTATTACAATTTAACTTAATCTCATACTAAATGACATTCCTATAAATTATAGGTTGGAGATTGGGTCTTTTTGCGAGTATCTCCCGTGAAGAGAATACAGAGATTCGGCGTTCGTGACAAGTTGGCCTCACGATATGTTGGACCATTCGAGATCTTTGCTAGAGTAGGGAAGGTGGCCTACCAAGTAGCCCTTCCTCCACATCTATCAGCTATTCACGACGTCTTCCATGTATCCAATGTGAGGAAGTATGTGGACGATCCTCGATACATCATCATTTACGAGAATCTTGATGTGGAGCCAGATTGACATACGAGGAGAAGCCGGTACAGATACTTGATGGTGCTGTGAAGAAACTTCGCAGCAAGGAGATTCCATTGGTCAAGGTGTTGTGTCACCGACATGGCGTTGAAGAGGTGACGTGGGAGACCGAAGCCGATATGCGGGCACGATGCCCACAACTTTTCTGAGGTAATCATCAAAGCAAGCAATTGTAATTAAATACATGTTAAAAATATATGGTTTGTTTTCCCTTTGGGGATTTTATGGGTTCAAAATCCTTTAAGGTTTTTATGGTCAGATGAAATCCAAATAAGACCCAAAGTAACCTTGACTCGAGTCTCAAGGACGAGACTCCCTTTGAGGTTTTTATATTTGTAACATCTGAGTTTCAACTAAACTCGAACCTGGTCCGATTTGGGTCCGTTTAACCCAATAAAGTTGTCAGTTGGTATTAGATGACTCAAATCGATCAATTGATCATGAATCAAAAGTCATTCGGGCGAAATCGACCAAAAATCGATCGCATCATAATGCGTGCCCGAAAAAGTCGCGAAGCAAATTCAGACACCGCGAAATAAACCGATACCACCTAAAAATCCAATTCGACGAAACAAGACCAATGGAATCGACCGTTCATCAATCGTATATCGTTTGATATTTTTAAATCACAAAATTTAATCTCGAATCAAAAGTGTATCTCAAAAATTTCGGACATCCAAACCCGATCAAAAGTATATCAATATTATACTAATATTGTCGTCATTCTGAGACGATCAAATATAGATATTGCGCATCGAAATCCGACATTCGGTGCGTGAATACGGATAAATTTTTAATATCTCCAAAAAATGAAATGAATATATATAATAAAAAATAATAATTTCTGTAACAGTAGCCGTTACGGTTGTTGTAAAAATGAAAAAAATTGAAGGGAAGATTCCAGGAAATTTCCCTTCACCCCCCCCCCCCCCCCCCATTTCCCTCCCCCTCTTCCTATAAAGCCAATCCCAACATTGGAACCCCTCTCCTTTTCTCCCCTCACATTTCCTCCAATTTTCTCCCACAATCCTCTAATAGGAGAGGAGTTTCCAGCTCTTCTCCTTCTCATTTGCTGGAAATCAAGATCTAGCCACTATTGAAGGTCCGGATACCCCATTTCTCCTCCAACTTGGAGCAATAATAAGGTACAACCAAACCCCTTATTTTTACTACATGTTGTAGCAGCATTTACTACTATTTCTGGAGGTTGAACAGCTGTTAATGCAACTGTTCTTGAAGCCAGTACTGCTGCTCCCTTGCTCTAAGAGCTTGTACTATCACAAGTTGCAGTTGCTATATCATATTTCCAGCCCTGCATGCAAGAATAACCATCAAAGTTTTGAAGAATCTAATCATAGGTACATTCCCCTCCTACTCCTTGCTGTCATTCATGAGATATAAAATCCAATTTCAAAACCAGTATGATGGCAAACTTATAGGCATGTTCTTGATTTATTATAAGTTGATTATTTGTTCTCATCAGCATTGAAGTTCCTACATGTGAGTAAAGGATAACATTATTTAAGCATATATACAACTAAAATCTTCAGGGCTACCAATGTGATCTATTAGACACAACTTCCATGAAATGATCAGTAGATAGAGTCCAACTATAAGAGTTTTATTCTATAAGAGTTTTATTCTTTGGACTTGGTATTTCTTTCTACACTGCAATACCTGAGTTAAAATGGTTTTCTTTTACATAAAGGAAAAGGATGATAAGCATCTATCACTGCAAGAATATTATTAAAATAAGTTTTTACTATCAGAAATTCACTGTTTTAAAAATAATAATTACGAGAGTGGAAGGAGCAAAATAGAAAGGCATGGAGAGTTTTAAAATTTTGGGTGGGATATTAAAGTAATTCTTTGTATTCATCTTGTTCCCTATTATCATTATGCTTGGTATAACAAGATTTAGTGACATTTTATTTCTAATTTGTACAATCTTGATACTTCATTGTACAATACACTTGTACTTCCTAATTCTAATAACTTCATCCATTCCTTGATACTTCTATATTACATCCTTGCAAATTTATTGTTAATAGGATTTCCTTGAATAAGAAGAGATGTTGACATTGTTTTGCCTCATTTTGGAATCCGAATCCTTGTCTACACACTTCCAATTATTTTTTCCTCATTTATATCAAATAATGGCAACTTCACCAATCTACTAAAGATTAGTATATTGATGGACACTATGTGCGTATATATATCTAGATGAATGAAAGCATTTATAAATAAAGCATTTGAGTGATATCACTAATAATGTTAACCATGAGTTGTTTAACTAGACTTGCCAGATACTATAAAAGATAAAATTCCTAAGGAAACCGAATAGAGATGCACTTTCTATGGATAAATAACAAAGGATTTTTACCAGGCAGACCCTGTAATCTTTTCCAATTACCTCTACGACCTTTGAAACATCATAATTCCTCCCCCGATCCTGTAAAGTTGCTAACCCTTATCCTACAGACCCCGCGGTTAACCCCCGTTCATTTACCCGTTAAAATTAACCAGATTTCGTTATGTTCTTTTATATTATACACATTTTGTTTATTAAATTTACGTTGAGTGTCACTCCATGATCCCCTACCGTCGATGGAGTCCCCCGCCCTGGCCCCCGACGATGCTACTCCCTGCAACCCTCCCCCCCCCCCCCCCCCCCCCCGACCGCCCAAGCTCCATGCCCCCCTGCCGTCGATGGAGTGCCCCCCCCCCCCCCCAGCCGCCCAAGCTCCCTGCCCCCCTGTCACCGATGGAGTGCCCCCCCCCCCCCCCCCGCGTGGCTCCCTGCTCTTCCCCACCTACCGATGGAGCCCCCCCCCCCCCCCCCCATGGAGCCCCCCTGCCGATCGCCCAAGCTCTGCCCCCATGTCGCCGATGGAGTGCCCCCCTGCGGCTCCCTGCTCTCCCCCACCTGCTGATGGAGTCCCCTCCACCCCCCCGATGGAGTGCCCCCCCGCCGCCCAAGCTCCCTGCTCCCCCCCCCCCCCTCCGCCCAAGCTCCCTGCTCCCCCACCCACCCACCCACCCGCCGCTGCTCCCTGCTCTCCCCCACCTGTCGATGGAGTCCCCCCCTTCCCCCTCGGATGGAGCCCCCTGCCGCCGATGGAGTGCTCCTCCCCCCAACCCCCGGCGATGGTGCTCCATGCACCCCCCGTGACCGTCGCCGTTGCTACTGCAAGAACGTCTGCCTCTAATTTGCTGGATTTTTTTCCTATTCTTTTTTTTTTATTTTTTTGGCTAATCCTAACCGTTTGATGGTAAATTGGTTAGATTAACTCAAGACAAACCCAATGTTTGACTCAAATATAGTCAAAATTGACGGCATGATTTATTGGGTAAGACGGAGCAAGTTTACGAGGTCGGGGGAGGAATTAAGATGTTTCAAAGGTCGTAGAGGTAATTGAAAAAGATTATAGGGTCTACCGGGTAAAATCTCAAATAACAATGTGTTTCTTCACTCCACCAATTATGCCCTTTTGGAATAGTTGAAGTACAGTTACCAGAATTAAATATCTATACATCACAATATATAATAAATTATTTAAACTACGTTACAAAGGCAATAATGTATAATTGAACTAAGATTAAGAAGTACAGTGCATGTTATCTTTGCACTTCTCTGCTCCCTCCCATAGCAGCCAACTCCTTTTGATTCACATGTATAAGCAATGGTTCATTGTAAGGACCTTCCTTATCAATACTTAAAAAACACACCATAAAGAAAAAGAAGGATAATGATATATATGATATTACATAAATCATATGGATAAGCTATACTTATATTTTCAAGCATAACCACATTTACAGAGAATCTTTGTGATCAATCATTTAGAAATGAATCATTAATTATGGGTTATTATTAAATAAGATCATCAATATAATACCTAGATCAGTAAGTCATCTATTGGTGTGATAGAAGAAGATTAAGTAATCAAGGAAGGAATGAATATGGTGAAGCAATGATGACTTATAGTTAATTGTACCGATTATAGTGACCCTTACACCTGATCGTGCGAGGGCGCAGTGACACTCAACTGGGCGGGAGATAGGAATCCCGGTTAGGGCAGCGGTTGGTTAGTGCGCAGGTCTAGGATCCCAGACCCTTCTTTGATTTTTACGCGAGCTCGCAGGGCCTTTACGCCTTGTTGGGATTCCGACTTTGACCAGTTTTGCTGACCCTCTGTTTTTAGGATACCCATGTGTGGGATCCTCGGTTTTCAGTTTTTCATAAGAGCTCGTTTGCCCGTTATTGGTCGGGCCAGTTTCTAGAGTGGTTTTTTCGGAGAATCTCTCTCACTCTTCTCTGGGGCATACTTTTGGAGTAGACATTTCCCTCTATTAGACCGCACTTCCAATTAGAGGGTGAGACGGAAGATCCCTTTTATAGGCTACCTCATCGCTTGAATTTTGTTCACTTCCGCCAGCAGATTTGGTGATTCTACATCCAAATCATTCATGTCTACATCTAAGTCATCTAGAGTTACATCTGAGACAGTTAGAGTTGAGGTTTGGAGGAGTTACAATCAAAGTTGAGTTGATAAAAAGCGACTAAAAGTGGATTCGAAATCCCCATAAGTTAGTAGACGTGTTGGGAACTTAGTTAGGATGCATTATACAACACCGCATGCCTACGGAGGCACCCCAACCCTAAGACATTATTCGTATCTTAGAGTCATATTGTGAGGTTATACAAAGACTAAGACCACAGACTATCCAATAAACTTAAGAGTTTAAATAGAATCAAGAATAAGTTAAAACCTAAATCATTCCCATCATAAAACTTCATATTTAGTTTTCTATATAACACCAGATTAATAACTATATGTATATATACATATGAGTCATCAACTATTACAGAAAAATATATAAGGCTATAAGGCAATTGCGAAAATTATGCGTATGTCATTAACCACAATGTAATAATGTGAAATACAGGTGGAAATGGGAAAACTTTAAGCATCCATCACTGTAGCATAAAAACCTATTTCTCAAACAAGTAGTTGCAACTTTTGATTGTTATGCCTTTCTACTTGTTTCTTTTGTATCCATATTAAATGCATGCTTATTTTATAATATGAATCATGGGTGTACCAGCGCTCTTCTTCCTAACATTTTTTGGCATGCAAAGAGCCTGCAACACTGTAGTAGCTGTTGATGGCATCTGTTGATCGTGTATATACCAGACGGTATGATGTCTTTTGTTTCGATTTTTGGTTCAGCTTATGATGTAATATGCTTCCTTCCTCTTCAGTCATATATTTTGGGATTTACATATACATTGTAATACATTCTTTTGTTACATTTATTCTTGTATGGAAATGAATGAAATATCGGTGGCACATGTTTACTATTATTGTTGTTATCTATGTGGTTATTTATTGAATGTGAATGTCATATGCAACAACAGAAAAAAATTCCCTGAATTTTCAATATTTTCTGCGATCATGTGTGAATGTAATGGTGTGAATGCGTCGTAAACGGATATCCGGATCCGAGGGGGTTCACAATTCATCACATGAAGAACAAAACTAATACATTCAAAGTTAAAACATTCACAGAATCAATGTTAATGATACCTAATTCTAAACAACAAATCAAAATCTACCAAATAGTCTTTTCCATTAAAAATGACACGTCTCAAAATAATGATTTTAATACATTTCAAATTAAGTTCAAAATCATTTCTAACCAAATTAGAGTCAGAGAACATATTGTTCTTCACGGCATGACATACGGCACATGTACAAAGCTCAGCCAAGTCCAAATGAGAACGTTAAGTTGACTTGTCCAGGACCTAGCATATGGGTCGTAGTGTCATTCACCATCTTCATAGTCCCACATGTGCAGGTCCAATAAGAAGAAAATAGTGTTTTGTATGAATAGATATGTATATTACCTCCAGTATCCATGCGCCACTCAATTGGATCGTGAATATGACATGGTTCATATTTTATTGGGACATATCCTTTGGTAGCCTTGATCTCATAATGATCATATTCACTTGTGAACTTCTATTTGTAGACTTGTATTGTCTTTTATGGAGGACAATCTTTTTTTTAAATGCCCAACATGATAACAGTGCCAACACGATTTATTGTTTTATTTATTATGCATCTTGCCTTTGAGTTAATTTTATTTTTATTATTGTTGCCCTTCCCCTTTTTATATTTACCTTTCGAAGTCATGAAATTGACTAGCCTGAACATCCACAGGAACTGAGGGCTTCTGCATCATGTGTTCTTTCTCTGTTGTGATTGCCACTATCAGGTGCTCTTTCTATGTTTCAGGATCATAGCGAATTTTCCTATGAATCGGAGAATTTTATTTGATATACATGAATCGAAGTTCTTTTGGGAGTTTCTTTTCAGCATTTTCCAATCCATGGAGCAGGAGAAGAAATTCATGTGTTTATTTAGAAACGGGTTTTTCTTCAGCCATGGAAAACTTCAAGAATTTCATGATTGAGTATTTCTCTATACCTAAATCTTCGATATTATACTTCTTATCAAGTTCTTCCCATAGCCCTTTTTACAGTTTTCGTGGGTGAACTATATACTTCAAACAAAGTGTTGGGCAGAGCCAACAAAATGCATCCATGACATATACGATCGTGTTACCTTTTGTCTATCAAGGTGTATGGTTTCTCGATTCTAGCATGGGGCATTTGATTTCAAGTATAGAAATTAGTCCTATGATGGTTAACTAGATCTTTAAGTGTTGTTGTCAACGTTTGAAATTGTATCCATTATTCACCGAATTTTTAAACCATACTGATCTTGTCCACCATCAATTTAAACATTGTATCTGACATAATATTAATCACATTCTTGAAATATTCTATTGCTACTACCAAAGTCAATGTGAATATAAATATATAGTAATTTTCAAGATTAACGAGTGGTATCACGGAATAGAACGAGTATAATCATTCATTTGCAAAAATGAATCCACATGTCGAGATTCAACAGGAATCAATTAATAATCATTAAAGATGATAGATTAGGACAAATCCACATAGAGAAAATGAACAAACAAATAACGGCAAATACAAATAAAATTAATTATTAATATATCAACGAAGCATCCATGATTGGATTATCTCTAGAAAGATATCGCCCCTACAATATTGGTGTGGGTGGTGTTTGACGATCCACTCTCAAGATACGACGGTATCATGGTCATCATTGACAAACTCCGACAGTGTCGTCCTCGAAAGTACTTCCCAGAACGAGAGCAGCTGAGAGGAGAGAAATAGCATATCGCGGTGGGAGAGCAAAGAAAAATGGGAATGTGTATGGGAGAAGTATCGTATCTAGGGATTTTATGTAGACGTCATCATGCCTCCAGTTCCTTAAGTACCCACTAAAGGGCGTCTCTTCAAATCTTGAAACGTCTGAATTTCAAATTTCCACTAACATCTGGATTATAAATGTATTAGTTTAATAACATGCACAACAAAAGTATAGAGATCGATATCCAAATTGATTCTTCAGAGCTCGAACCTGAGCTGATGTAAAGAGATGCATACACGTGTGTAGTCCTCTATTCCTCTCTATTATTGCTACAAGAGCTTGAGTTGAGAACGTATATATAAGTACACCAAGTTTTTGAAACCAATTCTTGCGATACTAAAAACCACATCCAGAATCCCCTCGTGTTTCAATTGGGAATTCCAATTTTTTTCCCTCAACTAATTGGGAATATTATGGCCATAAGATTCTTGAGTGATTTTCAAGATCTTATGTCACGAAAAGCATGAAGTTGTTGTCCGATCTCATATATATACACATCATGATCATATCAGTCCTTCATTAATTGGTTAAGTTCTAGAGACTATGATTGAAAGCTACTATCCTCCACTTGTGAATTATTCAAAGTAATCTATGATTGCATCATATTACGTGTCTGTTCCTTCTTGACAGACAAAGATGGTGTTTCTCATCTATACATAGGTGACATGCTAACTTTCCCTTGGTACTTCAGTCAAATAAGTGGCCATTCATTGGAAGTCTTTTATCTTCTACTACAATAGTGTGTGCAACGAGAAAAACTCTATGGGTGCGTTTGGTACATGGGTTAGGGCGAGTTAAACTGGTAGAGGGTAACCTGATTTTGTGTTTTTGTGTTTGGATAAGGGTTAAACTGGGGGTGGGTTTGTTGTGATATGATTGTATTGAAGTTTGAAAAAGTGAGTGGTTATTGTGATGTGATTGTATTGAAGTTTAGAAAAGTGAATAGAAGTGGAGTTTATAATTTTTATATGATATGATGGTATAATATTTTTTTGATGGAATTGATGATGGAGAATTTATTTATTTTTTAAAAAAAAGATAAAAAAAGTTGGGCCCACATGAGAGAGAAAGGGGTGGGTTAAGGGGGTAAACTCCCCCTATGAACCGAACAGCCCCTATATAATATGCATCATGTGTTTGAACACTCGCGTATAGAAGCTTCTAGAAATCATCCCTACGAGAGACTCTGAGTACACATTAATTATGATTCCAAATGATGCATCGGTATTAATAGTGTAGAAATCATAGATGAGGAATTCATATACATCAATGAGGGAAAGCTATAAGGAACAACCCCAAATTAAATCAAATACAATAGGCGCATGCTACGGAATGGGTCCGACCCAATTTGGCTCCATGAAAATAGCCTTCTTCTTTTGAACATGTTTTAATGAGTAATATAATTTATGGAAATGGAAAAAGAATTTTTTTAGATCTCAAATTTAAAAATAATTAAATGTTTTATAAGAGCCTTACAAAAATTAAAATAGATTCAAAAAAATAATTTTAATCATAAAATATTTTATAAAAAAGGAATATAACTCCTTTGTTTGAATTAAATAAAAGCAACCAGTTATACATGAAAAGAATTACATAATTAGTAGTAATAATAGCTATGAATTGATCATTCAAATTTAATTCATAAATTGTATAAAAAATTCATTTGAAGAAAGAAAATGAAAGGTCTTATTGATATGAAAATCATGATTAAGAATCAATTTAAAAAATCAAAAAATACAAAAAAATAATAATTTCAATTTGTGATATAAATATTATTAGTCCTCACAATATACATTTTAATGATAAACAACTCAAACAGTGGAAATATATTTGGCTAATATTCACAAGAAAAAAAATCATACTAATATGTAAAGTAAATTATTTTATGAACCATTCATTGAAAAGAATATACATCGATAATTTATCAATGTATTATTAACATCCTTTCGACCAATGTACAATTTTGTCATTAAATCGATAGAAAAAAAATCAAAAAGTCTGGTTATAAAACTAATAAGGAGTGGATTCATATTGATGAACTAAAAAAATGACACTATTTTTCACTATAAAAATGTAACTTTTTTAATGTAGTATTCGGAATCAAAATCCTCATAACGATTTAACCTCTTTATCATAAGCGTGGGTATTTTACAATATATCACGAACTCGAGATAGTAACAAATATCACATGAGATCAGCAAATCAATATTACGAAACTCACCTTCTTCTTAAGGATCAAATTAAGCATTATTGTGAGACACAAAATATGATTCTAAATCAGAAATAAGAAAATTATTATGAATAAATATATAGTAATTGAATGTACAAGCTAGTTAAAAGGACATTGTAAATGCAATTAATCTTAGGCTGTACATTCTCGATTATTACCTTTAAAGTGAGGAAATTGTGTCAAATTGCATTATATCTTCAAAATGATTACTCAGAAAAATTGAGTTCATACATACAAGAAAATATCCATAAATTTATTTCGTAAAACTAAAGTATTACATAGAAAATTTATTGATGGGTCAACTATTACTTGACAACCATTCTTGTCTTATGGGCCTATGGTTATCCTTTGTGAACTCTTGGTACTAATTTGTACTAAGAACCTTATATTCCTCAAAAATATTAACAAATGCATACATCTGTCTTTTGATTTGTTATCATGATGCAAGTCATTCACTTTGTGGTCATACTTGACATGTAACACCTTTTTTAGTATGAAAATGAGCATAAAATAACGAAATGTCTTTGTCGCATGTCTCTTATGTAGGGTCATTCCATTATCATCGCACTCGTGATCATACAAAATCACTATTTTGTAGAGACATCTTACATCACATCTTCCTTGTAACATGACAGTTGTTGTAGCACGAATCAAACTTCATGCACTTCATGTCCAACGCATAAAATTCCATCATGTAATTCCAAGTTCTAAAATATTATTATGGACCAATTAACAATTTGTCGAACAACATACATCCATTAAAAAATGCACTTTGATATTACCAAGTTCATGATGTTTATTTTAGATGCCCTCAAGAGAAACTGCAAGCAAGAATTAGATAACAACTAAGCAATTAGTTGCTTTATAATCCTTACAAAATTTAAAATTTATTTAAGTCAATATATGCATTATTGATGTATCACGTCTACTATAATATCCTTATTATTGTGATAAGTTATCCTTCCTATATGAGGTCTAATTAAGGCAATGCTTCTAATTGTTGTACTGTACTAATCGGTTCATCATTTTCCTTTTGTTTAAAAAAAAACAAGGTATTCCGAAAATGCCCACATGAATATAAAGCATATTCGTAGCTTTCACCTTGTTTATGTTCAATATTCAAAAAAGATCTAAAATGAGATCAGGATGTCTTTACATTTCCAAAAATTAACAACACATAAGAATATACATGATTTTTTTCTTGAAAAACATATTAAAATATGGTATGATGAGTTGGAAGATGTCCATCTATTAATGACTTTATTTTCTAATCGCATATTGTTTACAAATATGTCAAAAGTCTAGGAGTTTTTTCTTATATTTTATACTTTTTGAGAAATGAGTTCCCCTATCTCTATGAATAACATTATAAATTTTAGTGGGCATACCCAATTATGAACAAAGCAATGTATTATAGAAATTATTTACATATCATAAACATTATATTAAACGACTAATGAACTTGCAACAAATAGCATAGAAGGAAATGAATGGCAGCATGCATGCATAAAATCAACTACCATTTCACATTTAGAAAAGCTACATGTAACAAGACACATAAATAAATCAGGCACATCTGCCATTTTTCACTTTCCTTCTCCTCTTTCGTCACCACCATGCAATACTATGTGTTCTCTATTATCATTCTTTGTAATGACTTCTTCTTCCTCTTCCTCTCTACCCTTTCACTTCCACCTCTCTACCCTTATTCCTCTTTTTCTATCTCTAAACTGATCAAACTTCCTTTACACCTTCAGCACCCTCCCCACCCCTCTCCATTCAACACATCCACAACTCCCCTTCATGCCCTCCATCCCCTTTCCAACACCACCAGCACCACATCATCATTTTCTACTTCCCCATCATTGTTCCTCCCTAAAGAATGTCCACATTGTCCTTTCCCATTGTCATCCAGAGAGCAGATCCTCTGCAATACTGCAGAGGTCTGGTGTGAATCTGTGGAGCATCTGAGCTGCTCGATCTTGATCGAATGGTTCACACGAATTTCTACGGTAAGGGCCCACAAAAATAGGGAATCCATGTGAACCCGCTTGATCAAGATCGAGCAGCTCGAGTGCTACACATATTCAAGCAGTCTCTGGAGTACTGCAGAGGATCTGCTCGCCTATCATCCAAATCCTTTGATCCTATACCCGACTTACAGAGGTGACAGCTTCCACTGCCTCTTCCCGCTAGTTGTTTCTGATAATTATCCCATTTTATACTCGAGATGCATGAAAAAAATCTCATATTATCACAACTTGTGTTGGGCACTCACTATCTCCCCCAACAAAGAAGAAAAAGAGTCACCCAACCCTAACCACCACTGCTGATAGCGGACTAATCTTCCCCCTCTCTCCCCCTCCTTACACTAATCTTCTCTACTTCCATCATCAGTCTCCCCATCCCACCCCAACCTGTTCATCCCCTTCTTCTCACCATCTATCTCTAGTCCTTGTACCAATGTCCTTCTCTATATTCCCTCCTACTTCCTCCCATATCCCATCCCTTATATCCATCTCCTCCTCCTTCCCTCTTCCTCTCCGTCCATCATGTCCCTTTCCTCCCCCCACTATCTCTCCCTCTCTCTAATCTCACAATACCTTATCTTAATCACATATATATAGGATTATGTAAGCAAAAACAAAGAATAACGGATAGGAGGAGGGTTACCTCGACCGATAGTGGAGCTCAATAGGGCCCAACAGAGCAAGGATGTAGCAACAACAGGCGATGAGCTCAAGATGGGAGAAACGAAGTATGAAGAGGTGCATCGAGAAGAAAGGCATGCGCTTCTTTTATAGAAGATGGAGGGATTTTGTTTCCTAATGATTGTCACTAATAAGGAAACACAACTGTCGACAGTTTCATCAATAATAGTTTAGGAAAACATCTCTTTTCCACGACAAATATAGTTGACCATTCTACAAATCGCCTCTATTTCATAACACATGTTGCGGGTTTGTTGAGAAATGAGGTATACTAAACAGACCCACCCTATCTAACATGTGTGATGAAACTCTTAGTGTTCGTTTGGTTGCAAAGTTGGGATGGGAGGGTTGGGTTGGGGTACCCTGTGAATAGTAAACTGTGAGGAGGATTGGGAGGGTCGGAAGGAGGGGTACGTCGGGTTGGGCCAACCCAACCCTGCCCAATCCTGCAACCAAACGGACCCTTAGGAAACATATCCCTAACAATTCTAGTCGTATGTTAGTACTGTCCTATGTCACCACGTCCACTATTATAACAGTATGCACAATTTTAACATTCCTCTGGTGAAAATCAAATACAAGCTAATAAGAATCAATAGAACTACATCTATAGTTTCTTTACGAGTGAATATTTTCCTATTCTATTAAGTCTAATATATGAGCTTTTATAATTTTCATTCAGATGTATGTTTTAAAAAAGCATATCAAATATTTTTTCAAAGAAAAAATATTAAGAAGGATTCAAACACATGCCATGCTCGTGCAATAATCGCTAACTGGCATATATGCATTGTAGCTACAATTGTTGCTACATGCGTATGTGAAATCTCCTGGTAGAAGTTAATATATATTGAACCCAACAAAATGATCTAATGGTGGAGTCATTTCAATATTTAGATGTAGAGGGGATTATAATAAATCCAACTTAATATATCCAATATAAATATTGATTCTATTTGGTTTAGGGTTTGTTTGTGCTTTTACAAAATGACAGAATTCATTTCTATAGTCAAATTAAAAGAAAAATAAACTAAAGTAAAGGATTTGTATTTTCCGTTAACAATTTAATCACATATAATAGTACTTCACTAAGAAATTTTAAAAAAAATCCGCATGTGTGTGCTTATGATGGAAAGCGAGGAATATTGAAATATATTTATAACTTAACATTTGAAAATTTTACAAACTTATGATATTAATAAGAAAATCATATTTCCGTTATATTTTGTCAATATCAACTAAGGAAGGACGGAAATCGAGGTGAAGACGTTTCTTCTATATGAAGGGAAGTAAAGAAACAGAAAGTGGAAGAAAACACGCTAATGTCCATTAAAGGTTGGTCAAACACAAGATAACTTCAATTCCTTTGTGTTACTTTCTGATGGTACTAAACTTTTTCCAATTGTCGATTTCAATTTAAACCTAGATATATCATAAATTCTTCATTCATCTACTAGATAAAAAAACGTGATTGAAATATTTTAGTCATGTATGCTTGATTTTTTATATTATAACCATGTTATAGTATGCTTCAGATTCATTTTTTATATATCTTGCTACCTGTAACTTTCACATCACTTGAGTGATAAAAAATGCAATACTTGATTATGACCATTTGAGACCTTACATGTGAAATTCTTGATTTTATTTGGAAAAATTGACACCATAAAGAGAGCGTGTAGGAACATGCATCCATATATGAAAGGATTAGTATGTTAACAAAGTTTTCAATCTTTATACATGCATTTTGTTACTTAGGGAAAGAGTGGGAAAATGTTGATAGGAGGAGAAAATGCATGGGAGAGTGTAATTATATGTAACATATTTACACGAATAGAGGAGAAGATAAACAATACGCAAATATGAAAATTAGTTATGATAGGTATGGAACGTGACATGTCTAATCCAACCATAACGAACTAGAATTTTGCTCAATATAATCTATTAACTGTTTAAATCAATTCAATATGGTCTATCAAAATACAAATAGGTTCAAGTTGTATCGGCAGATTTTAATATATATCTCTCCAAATAATCTATTCTCGTATTTCTAGCACTCCGAAATTTGGGTTATAATTAGAAATACAAATAAAAGTGAACAAATATTTTATATTGCAATGAATGGGGATTTTCTAAATTTTAATCCTAAATTTATCTTTCTTTACTTCTTTTAAGTGTTGGCACATGTTAAATAAGTATATGTTACTTGTCTAAGGAAATCGTGGGCAAACACTATAAAGTGGAATAAAAAAGAGAGTTATCATTATAGCATTTTTATCATATTCTCAATTTCTTCAGAGCTAGCATGATGTTGCATACCAATAATTTAATGACACGTCCTATTTAAGTGAAAATCATGGAGCGTGCACAGACATTCATATACATAGAGATGATAAATCGTGTATTCATTTTGTTGATTCGCTCGAATTGCACGAAACCATTCATTTATCCATGCCTCTTCATTTGCATTTATGCATAAGTTTTACCTTATATTATCCAATACACACCGAACATAAAATTCGTTGAAAAACCTCCAAAGTATTGCACTTACTACACACACTTATATTTTATGCAATTAAATGAATACAACTTCTTAATAGAATTGATCTAATTAAAAATATACAAATATGTTCACATAACTTGAACTTTATTTACGATGGCATACCATATATATAAACTATATAGAAAATACTTCAAATACATTAGAAATTATATAATTATCACAAGAAAGTATATATTTATGTCTTTTGTACATCCATATAATCTATATATATATAGAAAGAGCACATGTAAAATAATTATAAACTATAATACGATTTAAACAATTATGCTAGTTTATAAAAAATAAATTACTCTCTACATGTTAACATTCTTATACTAAGAATTAGTATTTTTCTATTTTTGTGCTTTCTGTTTTAAGCAGTTATGTTGAGGGATCTCATGTATTTCGTTGTTTTGCGTGATTATTTGTTATTTTGAGTGTTAGGATTTTACTTTATATAAGAAACAATATCCTTTCAATAAAGTTATCCCATTCCCTCCCAGTGTTTTTTCTATGAGTTAGGGGATCGTGATACCACTAGAGGGGGTAAAAAGTGGTTCGAGGAAACTTTTAAAACCTTCGTAGAATAATCAACAAGCATAGAAATAATTATCAAGCAAATCAATCAGCACACTTGCACGGTATTTTTATGTGGAAACCCACCTGGGTGTAAACCACGACCTCAGTTATCTTGACTTGGGATTTCTTAATTAACTGAGAAAATCATTTGCTTCGCTAAAGCCCGAGATATTTACGTAGATATCTCAATCATTCACAAAGTTTCCACTTCGCAATCTTGGATCAAACACCAAGATCAACATTGCAAATTAGCCACTGTAGCACAAGCAGAATAACAATCGAGCTTTCAACTTTCTCAGTGCTTCCTTGGAGATCTTACATCCAAGAGTTTCTCTGCACACTTAGGAACAGACACCTAAGGTCTTGCATAAAGTGGTTAACTGGAATCAAGGGATATAACAATAATATATCCAGATAAAGATTTTCTCCACATATATCAAGAATATAATTCTACAATAAATAGCAAATGATATCTTGAGATAAAAAAATAGCAATATATAATTGCATAGATAATTCACATAGACTAGCACAAGCAAGTATATCACATATATCATATGAGGATAAGCAATATCAAACAGATAATGAATATCACCACGTTGATAAGAGGTTGCCAAAAGCTGTTATCTAAATAACTTGAAGTGCGGCTAGCAAATCGAAAACTGTTCAACTGAACAAACTTGCTTCAAAGATTTTCAATCAAGAATATTCTTCTTGAAATATCTAATGAATCGAAGAATAGGAGAAAGAATATCGAAGAAATCACTCAAAAATAACTTCTTACTTTTCTAGAGAAAATAAGTGGTTGCTCGAATGATGTCTATTCCAACAATGGGTATAGGGTCCCTTATATAAGGGCTCAAGAAAAGTAACCGTTGGAAACAAGGTATGAAATCAAAGATGATTTCATGATATGATAGATCAAGTTAACAAGTACGATCGACCAACTGTAGATGTTTGAACGGTTATATAGTTATGATCGATCAGTTGATGACCGTTTGAATGGTATTCAAATAATGATCGATAATTTCAAGATATATGATCGACAAGGTGCGGTCGATTAATGAAATACATATGATCAACAAGATGTGATTGATCAATGTGAAAGTATAACCTCATGCTAACATTTAATCATATAACCTAGCGGCTTTAAATACATGTCGGACCCAGACGTTATTGAACCACACGTGCCTCCACATGGCACGACCACATCTTCCGTCGTTCAACCCGAATATATTGGCTCCCGGTACCACGCGTTGCAAATCATTCATTTCGTGCGCACTTATCATAACGGGGCAACCGTATACCACCTAGGTAGGGAAACACCAATACTGGTTCCTTCCGACAAACCTACAGGTTGCATGCCCGACCTGTAGTTCTACTCCCACTCATCCTTAACGTGATGCGTGATCCTTTTCAGGATCCAACTCAAAACATTTCAATTCCCAGCAGCTAAGAATTAAGCTGAGTCAGATGTACCCGCACAGAACAGAAGAACTTGTCTTTATAGCCCCCCGCTGGATCAGTCCCCTTTCAGTACATATGGAGCAGAGCACACTGACCACTCGACGAAGATAGAGGCTGACTGTTCTTGGAAATGAGCTTAGTCAGGAGAAAGATCGAGTTAGGGCACAGTAGACATTCCCTATACCCCCCTCTTTGAGAGACCGGGGTCTATTTGACAGATTTCCGAGGAAGATTTGATGGATTTTCCTAGCCGCGTTGAGATCAAGAGCAGTAATAGATAGACCTGACAATGGTGGACTTTCACACCGGCCCGGGTCACCTTCGCCCTATAGGACTTTTCGCAGGGAAGAACGTAAGTAATTGCTCGCTCGTCGACCTTCCGGAAAGCTCCTGCCTTATTCGTGTTAAGGAGTTCACTAGACTCGATTCACTCATCCTTTAGGCAATTCATCCTTTAAGCCTTAGATTAGCATAACTATAAATACTGAGTATAGACTTACACATATATTAATTCATATATTTATATACTAAATTTATGCTCTTTTTAACTTCCAAACCCTAACTTTACTAACCACTGCATCCATTCGATGCTTAAACCTTACTTTAGTGGGAATCACAAAGCAACTTTTCATACTTTCTCAAAGATAGCTAAATTAGGGTTCTTTATAGAGAAGAACATAAAATTAAGAATTTCATTAATCTCGTATGAAAATCCAACAGCAAAAGGAAGGATTTCATTACTTAATCGAGCTCTCTCTCATGTATGCAGTGCTTTATCGTGATTCTTTTCCAACAGGATGATTTATAGCTCCTGAAACGATCGAATTTCATTTTTTGTATCAAAAATGCTAAGAACATGCTAAGAACGTGAAGAATGAACGAAGAACATGAATAACGCAAAGAACACATGAAGAACACAAAGAACGCGAAGAACATATTTTCTCTTGAAATTTCGGCAGAGCTTCCCCTTATACGGGGTAATATATCTAGGAAAATTTCGGCAGAGTTTCACCTTATACAGGGTGATATTTCTAAGAAAATTTCGGCAGAGTTTCCCCTTATATGGGGTGATATTTCTAAGAAAATTTCGGCAGAGTTTTCCCTTATATTGGGACATATTTCTATAGAAATGTCGGCAGAGTTTCCCCTCATAAAATCACCAAAAGAAAAACAGAAAGGGAACTAAACATGAATCGAAAATCTAACTCACGAAGCAAACTAAGAGAGGATCATACCTTCCTCCTCCTCGTTCTCCCGGCCGCGCTTCGCTAGCGCTCCTTCCTCGCCTCCTACTCCTCCTCCCGACCTCTCGACCCTAGCCCTTGGAGTGGTGGTGGTAGTGGAAGTCATCGAGAATGAATCTGTGGGGGTATTTATAGGCTCCAGAAAACCGCTAGCCATGGTTAGAAAATCATGGTTTACACCTTAACCGCAGTTAGCGACCCATGGTTTTGGCCAAAACTTATCCGAAACTTAGGTCTTAAGTTGGAACATTCCAGAGAATTCTAGATTTACTAATGACGCTTAATTAACACTAATCGTGATTAACTTTCACTGATCACGATTTAACTTTCGTAGCTTAGGCTTGTCTTCTGCTAACTATTGATTAGTGTTTGCTAATAGTCATTGGCGGTTTTCAATCCGTTGTTAATTTATTTAATCATGCTTAATTAATCTTAATGACAGACATTACGGGTTCATGACATCTTATTCCTCCTTACTTCTCTTTCTTCCGAAAATCATAACAAATCGAAACGAAGTCTGATTCACACGAAACAAATTCCGTTGGTTTTCTCTTGACGAGCCGGATCTTATTATATAGGATCTGAGAGATATGAAGTTCAAGGATTTACAAGTAGCATTCGTTTTCTTTTTGAATATCATGTAAGCTTTTACTCCATGGTGAATTGCCTAATAAGACGCCTTCATCACTTTTAAGGTCAGACTTGTCAAGATCGTTCTTCATGTTAAGAACGTAATATTTATAATCAAAAACTTAGTAGTATGCTATTTTAGATGAGTGACCGAAGTAAATCTCAAAAGGTGTTATCTAATTATCTTTGATCTAGGATAAATTAATGTTATGTTCAACCATAATTGGTGGTACATATAATGTCTGTCTAAATTTAATGTGGCAGTTACGATTCACATAGCATGGTTCGAGCACATTCCTGAAATGTGCAAATTTTGAAGGAGTTCATAACTCAAGCATCATAGAAATACAGAAATAATAGCAAACATTTTGCAAACAAGTGGTGTTCATCGTATGAACATCAATACATTGCATAACAAAAAAATATGTAATGTGAAACCACATGATTAAGAAAAAAATCGTAATCGTTTTGCATAATCAGAAGAATATTAGGAAGATATCACGGTTACTCTTGAAGAGTGTGTCTCTAAAAGATGAGACCCCCCGAATCAAGTGATCTACGAGTCTTCTCTCGTGGGCGCGGTGAGGACCCATATAGGATCCCACGAACTTGAATGTCAACTTCTCCTTGAATTTGTACACGTAAAATAAAGATCAGGTTGATCTCTATCTCCTGATCTTGTCGTACAAGATCATGTCCTTCACGTATAAGAAGCACCACGAAGATGGTGATCTTCTCTCACGATGGAACAAGCCAACCGAGAGATGGAGAGAGGTAATATGGAGGATGGCCAAGGGGATTTTGGGAGAGGTATTGGACGACCCAAAAGAGTTAGGCACTCTTTAGATCATGGAATAATTGTTGTAGATAATTGTGTTTAAGAGAGAGGCCAAGCCATCCCTTAAATAGTATGCATGGGCGTCCAACGGCATACTCCTTATTTTACATGTCCACAACTACCCCGTGTCTCTCTCTTCTTGATTGTCATGCAAAAATCATAATCCTACAAGAGGTTGGATAACAATTTACAAGAAAAATATTCCATTAAGAGAGAGGCTACAACAAATAGGAAACTCACGGTGGGTTCCATGGTGGACGTCCACCTTGAGACAATCCTACATTATTTTAATTTCAAAATTACCATGATATTTCATTCCAATTATCTTTGATGAATTATGTTACAAATATCATAATTGGGTTATTTATGCTCTATCTCTCAATTTATGAATCCAATTCACAAATCCCAAAATAAATTGTAACTCCAATTTACATTTAATTTCCAACGTGAATCATATCCACATATACCTTCGAATTAGTATATGAATCATATTCATATAAATATTAATTATTATGAATCAATACTCATATTAAATAATAAATAATGTTTGTGAATCACATACAGAAAAATACTCTTGGAGAAATATATGTATGACAATAAAAATTATTACCCTATCTTTGGCATCACAATGTACGAGTCCTAGTCCGATTAGGACTCATAAGTATCCAATTTCATGGTTTAGATCATTTTTGGCAAAACTCAATGCACTATGCCTTTGACCTTGAGCTAGAACAATTCGTACTCTATGTGAGCTCAACAAAATGCATCACACTCTCCACGAGCTCAACAAATGACTGAAGTGATGATCTCATCATCCATCTCAGTTTCTAAACATTATCCAAACCTTTTGGAGCTTAGAAATGAGCTCTAGAAGTGAGTTTACCTCTATTTTCATTTCTATTTCCAACATTTGAACATTTGAAATTGGAATTGAAAATTGGATTCGAATATAATGAAATGGAGTCGCTAAAATCCAGCTAGTTTCATAACTCCCTCTGAATGGTAGTGTCATGGTATATGATATATTAAGAAAGCTTCAACCCATAGCATTCATAATACTCCATCACCCTTCATACTGGAAGACCTTCGTATACCCAAAATTAAAATCCTTGTTTATTGTCTTCTTCCAGGGCATATCAAAGTTTCTCAATTAATAATTGGGAAAAAGTATTAATCACATAATTTCCAAAAGCATATATTAATATATCAAAGTCATGTCTTATTTTATAAAAAGATGATCATGTATGGTTTATATTTGACTTCAAATATCTCATGAGTGAGTTATGTCTCCCTGTTCATCAAGTATGAACATGTATGATTTTTTTGAGAGACCGTGCATCTTGTATGTCCTCATACACATACCAATGCACTGGTATATGGACCTTAGTTAGGCCTTTAGCCTAATGGTTTGTCGAATGTATATAATTGGAGATATAGATGTGTATCTATCCCAGATCAAAGGATGCATGCATGATTGTGAAAGTTACAATTCAGGTCTTATTTTATCTCTACATCATCAAGCCAACTCTTTGACTTGAATATTCTGACACCTTCGAATCTCTATTCCTATGTGAAGGACCAACATCAAGACTCCGGTCGGAATTCAATCTCTAGATAAAGATTGCCATCTCTTTCTCAGACTAGAGATCATTCTCCACTTTCGCATGTTAATATCAGTTGCGTCCTCCCAACTACATTGTTTCCAAGATGGTCACGATACATAACCCTAATTGTAGAAAGGGACCTTAAGTGCAAACACAAAGATTTTATTTAGATGAATAGAAATACAATCATTTTTATTACATTAATGAGTCGCTAAGGGCTCACAAGTCCAACATTTTTTTCTTTCAATTACTTCATTCAGAGGTGATGTTCTGGGTATTGAAACACATGCTTAGTCCTAACCTTCGAATAGTACTCTAAAAACTCAACATTTTGATCCCCCACCATGATCACTTCTTAACTCAGTGATGGTGGTTCTATGTTCATTTTGAATATGCTTGGATAGCGTTCCAAACTTTTAGGAAATTGTTTTTTCACTTGTAAAAAAGACATGTAAAGCATGAATAGTCATCTACGGCTACAAAATAGTTTGACTTCCATCTAAAATTTTAGATTTTGTAGGTCCAGAAAAATTATGTATAATAGTTTTATTGGTCTAGATGTGCTAATAGACTTCTTGTTCTTAAAGAAGACTTTTATATAGCTTACATAGTTCACATGTTGAACACATATCTTTCTTCGCAAAGGTTAGCTTTGGGTAGTCCTCTAACTAAGTCAATTTTTCTTAAGTCTGTCTATTAGTTACATGTGAATGAGACCTAATCCTTTATGCTAGAGTAAGGGATCCTCTTGTGAGGCAAATACGAAGTCTAACTATGAATAATCGATAAATCTAAGAGTGTAGATACTTTTATCATATAAGAAAAACTTTCTACATGTCATCTTTTAGAACTTCATAATATTTTCTAGAAAAACACACTTTAAAACTTTTATTATAGATCCGGGCATGGTTTGAAGTTTTGCAGAATTTCACTAAAATTTCGGTCTCGACAAGCCCGATGCTTGAAACTGCCTTGTGTATCGTTTTTCTCATGTTTCAGGCAAAATATGTTGAAATATAGGCAAGATATCGTGCCATATCCATATCTAGCCCAAATGGAGGAGTCTTCCTATTAAAAATACCAAGTTGGGCCAGATGTGATCGAATTTGGATTGAAACCTGAGCATTTCGTCCATTCTGTTGATGTGTGTTTGCTTGGGCTGCAACTTCTCCTCTCCAACGCCATTATGTTCCTTCTTCTTGAGGTATGCTCAAGTCCTCTTTAAATTGTTCATATTGGAGTAAATGTTTTAGGTTTTTTCTTCGTATCATGTTGATATTGCATATTGTGATTTTTTTTGTAGATTCTGAATATTTTTGTAAGATTTATGGAATAAAACTATATAGTAGTTTAAAATTTAAACACCAAGTATACATGACTTTATGCATATTGAGTGTTATAAAATTATAAATATATTAAATCTGAAAAATAAAACAAAAAATAAGTAGCAAATACTTAATTGTTCTCGTTGTACGACTCGTGAATGATTGTTCTGCAGTTCACAAATTTCAGTGATCATAGTCATGACCTCACATTCTGGATCAGGATATGATAGTTCCGAGGATCAGAGGAATTCCAGTGGGGACATTGGTTAGAAGTATACCACCGCTCTTGATGGTAACAAAGATAAACCACAATGCAAATTCCGTGGGAAGAAGTTGCGAGAAGAGGGGATTACAAGGATGAAGCAACAATTTGTTGACAACAACAATAATGTTGACAAGCGTATGTATTGTCCCAGAGATGTAAGGGACATGGTGTAGGCTAATTTGGATGGGAAGAAGGACATCGATGTAGAGAGGGCAAGGAGGGATGAATAATTCAAGGAGTTCATATTTGAGAGAGAGTTCAACGTCCCATCTAATTCAGACGATGATGACTTTTATCTACCCTGGTGATATTTGGATTGTAGTGGAGAGAGGACAACAAAGGAATCTATGAGGAGCGAGTTCAAGAGAGAGAACTCGGTTGTGCACGAGGCATATTATATAGTGCCAGTGGTAAAGGGAGTAGTTCTGAAGATGCACCAGTACTACCAACCACCAAAAAAGAAGGGGAAGGGAACTGAACCCTTTGTTTGACGAGGAGCAGGCAATACAAGACAAATGAGGATCCAAGGTAAAAGACGGTGAAGGGCATGTTCACCAATGTACGTGAGAGAGTGGATATGGACATCAACAAGCTCTTTTTGGGGAAAGCATTCCAGCGAATGTTGCTAGCAGGCTATTTTTACAATATGCCATCGACGAGATTGTTGTTATAGGAACGGGAGTAAAGGATTCCGCATCCTGTGAGAAAATGAACAAGTATTTTGGGATGGAGAAGGAGGAGATGAACGAGTACATCACTGAGCCGAGGAGGAGATGGCCATAGTACGAGGTGATGTTGTTGTATGATGGGCGGATGAGCTACATGAGGAAGCAAATCATCAACTTCCTCATTTATTGTGATGGGAAGATGATTTTTTTAAATCCATCGATACATCCAATCATGTGAAGGACCACACGTACCTGCTGAAGTTGATAAAGGACATCATCAAGGATGTTGGTAAGGAGAGAATTGTCTAGATTGTCACGAATAATGGCAACAATTTCAAGAAAGTGGAGTGAAACAATAATGAAGTCTAGCAGCTACAATATTTTTTAGACACCATGTGTTGTATTGATTTGATTATGAATGACTTCAACAAGAGGAAGCTTGTGTCAAAGGCGGTGAAGCAAGCGTGGACGATCACTACCTTCATTTACAATCATTCCAAAATGTCGGCTTTGATGAGGCAGATGTGCAATGGTGAATTGGTGATGCCTGGCATCATACACTTTGCAACTAATTTATAGCAATGCAAAGTCTTAAACAACACAAGACATGATTGAAAACCATGTGTTGCCAAGGTGAATGGTTTGAGATATCTGAAGCTCGAACAGTAGGAGGGAGGAAAGTGGAGATGTTGATCATTGATATTCACTTCTAGGATGACGTGACCCAAGTCACGAAGATAATGGATATGATTGTCTCTGCATTATGGATCGTGGATGGCGACAAGAAGCCAACCCTGAGAGTGATCTATGAGGCAATGCCCTGCATAAGAGAAGGTTAGAGAAGCAGTTGGGAAAGGATACAAAGCATGGTTGGATATCATAGATGAGTGTTAGTCCAAGACACTCTCGTGTCCTCTTCACAAGGTTGCTATATAGTCCATTCTTTAATTTTTTTATAGCGCTTTTGATGGATTAAAATATGAGAATTAGACACGCTTGTGTACATTTTATTACTTCAGTCACAAGTACTAGTACAATAATAGGCTTGGTACAAATGCTAACCTTTTAGCAGTTGTCCAAATCATGGTGGAGAAGCTCATTAAAGATGAGAAAATGCAAACCTTGTGCGTGATTGAGGTAAGTTGGAATCTAGGGTGGGTTACGTTTCCAAGTAGATTAAGAAAATATTCATTGAAAGTGTTATTTGATAACTTAATAATTTATGACTTCAAATAATGTGCATGTCAAGTACTTTAGGGATTCTCTGGGTTCCTTCGGTAGAATTACAGTGGTTAATGGATGGGGTAATACTCTTCCCGGTAAGGACGAATAAGTCCATTGATTGTGTCGTGACGTGCCACTGCTATTTACTATTATTGATTTTATCTCCTTTGGATTTTTTGCAGCCGAATGATTGTTATTGTGTGGGGTTGAAGCTCCCAGTCTATGAAGGGTGGTAGTGGAAGTATTATTGCAAAGCACATCTGTTGGTGGTTGTGAAAGGAACTGGAATACATTTAATATGATCCCTTCGAAGAGACGAAACATGATGGGAAAACAGAAGCTCCACGATCTTTCCTATGTGCACTACAACTTGAGGCTAAAGATGAAACATGCAAGGGAGGCCCTGGACAAAGAGGACTACACATACCCTATCGATCTTTCGAACATTTTCAAAATGCACGATGACGATGCATATGAAGATGTTCTCTATATGTGTATGGATTCTAATGACGCTCCAATACTCGATCAACCTGGGAGGAAGACTAAATCAGAATATACGACAACAAATGGAAGTGGATGTTGGCAACTATATAGCTAGATCCTGGCAGATGACAGACCCTCTTGGAGGGTTGGAGGTTGAGCTTGATGCAATTGTTGATGACATCCTCTCCACTAGTTCCAAATCCAAATCCAAATACAAATGAACAGATGATAATAGAGATGATGATGGTTATGGTGATAATGATGATGTTGGCGGCCATGGTGGATCTGGTGAGGGGGAACATATTCAGGGGGTGAGCAAAGGGTGGTTGTGGACCATATGATACAATTATTCAACGAAGGGTTCAACACAAGATGCGAATATATGGAGCAACACAGGAACACACATGGACAGTTTGTTCCAATTCTGAGTCTAGGACCTGTGGATTAAGAAGCATACGTTTGTGGCCATTGTACTACGAACAATTACACGGATGATTTGATATCATTAGTGGGTTCCTTGAGCTGCTTGGATATTGACAACCCATATAGTGGAGCAACACCACACCCGTGGTGGACATGGAATATAACATGATGAGAGAAACATTTGGCATCTTCCCATAATACTTTCATGCTCCTCCTCCTGGACCTCATCCTCCTCATACGCATACACCTCCATCATATGGTTATAGCGAGTAATGATGAAAACCATCAAGGTAGCCAGCCCGAGCAGAGCCAGGGAAGCTTTTGGTTGTGACGGTTATGATATATTCCCTGACTACTATATGATCGTGCCTCCTCCTCCTCTGCAGAGATCGTCTCCTACTATGTCGTTATAATACTGAGGATCTCAATCTAGCACTTCCCAACCTCATCGTGACCCTTATGATACCGGATCTAGTGTTTCTTATCCTCATCTTGGGATACACATAGGCATCAATGACCATCAATACATGCAGTATGTGATGAATTACAAGGACATGCACTGGTACATGATATGGGAGAACTATTGCGAGTTCACTGAGTCGGTGATGCACTATGAGAGACAACAAGGAAAGGGGGCGATATAGATCCACCACATAACTCTTGATTTTGAACTAAACTCATGACCGGGTAATATCTTTTGTTTTGAGTTAATGATTAATCATTGATGTACATGTTGTCATTTATTTTTTGAATAGATGCATTTTTACTTGTTTTGTGAATAAATGCATTTTACTTGTTGTATGTTTGTTATTAACCATGATATGTTCGATATAATCAATATGTGTGAGATAAGGGTCATAGATGATTGATATGTGTGGTATAAGGGTCCTAGATGATTGATATGTCTGTTATATTTGCTAGTTATTTATTGTTTGAAGAACTTAGATGAACTCCATTTTCGTTATCTATCAGTCAAACAATTAATATTGACACAGATATGACCAATATGATCGGTATATGCGATATACAGGGTATAGTTGAGCGATATGTGTGATATAATTGTGTGTTTGGAAGTTATTTATTGTTTTAATAACTTGGGTGATCTTAATTTGCATAAAAATAGAAGAAGAGCAAAATGACTTTTTTGTGCCATTTCTGAGATTTCCATTGAAATCGTTGAAATTTCGGTAAAATTTCCCTTTCCGATGTGATCGAAATAAAATTAAGATTTTGAACCTTGGATCTGAGAAATCGTAAGTAAGTTATGCTTCAAACATGTAACAAGATTAACCTTATCATCAGATGTAGAGGAGTTAGCAGTTGCACCTATGTCAATGATATTACTAATATGGTTGTTTCCAAAATCGGCTATCCATCCCTTTATTACATTCTATCTTGACAAAAAGACGGAATCTCCGATCATGTGCTTAAGACATCCACTATCTAGGATCTGATCCTATCTATTTTGTTGTGTTTGGTACCCTCATAGTCGAGTGTCATGAATCCTAGCATTGCTTCTTAATTATTTAGCTTTTAGATTCACTTTCAGAGTTGGATAAGTCCCACATAGCTTGCATAGATTCCCTCTTTGGAAACTTATTGTGATGTCTTGATGATGTTTTCTGTTTCTCACTATCACCTCCTTCTTCTTGAAGGGTTCTTGATGCTTTGTGTTACCTGTCTTGCTTGGGGGCAATCTTTTAAAAACGTCCTTTCTTCTTATAGTTGTAGTAGGTGACATCACTTTCTGTTATCTTGGAATCTCTTTTCCATTATTTCTTTAGTCATCTAGTCAACATGGGTATTTGATCTTCATCTAAGACCTTCTCACGGTGACGTATCTACTTGAAGAGCCAAGATTCTCTTACTTTTGCTTTCACCTTCAACTTCCTTTTCCTATAACTTTTCAACTTCTTAGATGAGAAGTTTACTGATAAGGCCATCCATTGGAAGTGTATATGAGTTGTTTGCTTCCTTGATCATGCTCGTGGTTGTTCTTTAGTCGGATGTGAGTGATCTCAGAATTTTCTTGACATGCGCATTTTCTTCAATTTTCAGATCAATATCACCAAACCATTAATGATACATGTGAATCTTGTGTACATGTCTCAAGTGATTTCTCCTTCATCTACTAAAAATAACTGATATTTTTGTTGTAGATGTTGATGTGAGTCTATTTAACTATGACTGTGCCTTGATATTTCTAGATCATCTTATTCCATGCATCAAAGGTTTTATTTCACGTGGACACAGTTGAACTCTTCTTTAGTAATTGCACAATAACATTTTTGCCTTTGAATTTTGAGTGGCTTGATTGTTGTCAAGATCTTTCATAATGATCTTTGCATTGATGATTGGGAAAGTGTATTTTGAATTGATTACACCTCACGCATAAAGTTTATTGACTGAAGAAAGATATGCATTCTAACTTTCCAACCATTATACTTGATTCCATCAAAAGGACTAAGTCTTACATTTGATTGGCTTTAAATGCAATTGTTTTTTATTGAGGTTGCAGAGTACCGAAGTCAAATCTTTTGCATGAACATGGCTTTGATGCCAAATGTGGACACCTACAGGATTGAACTACTACTAGAGAAGGGGGTTGACAGCAGTTGAAAAAATGACTAAATATAATAAGCAAATACAACAATTATAATTAGAGAAATCAAACTAGAGAATCAACCATGTCCATGAATATTTTACGTGGAAAACCGACTGAGTGAAAAAACAACCTAAGTCCTCAACTCCATATTCTCCATTAACCTCACCGATCAACTTTCACTATTAAAGTTAATTGCCACATACAACTAAACCATTTACAAAATTATGGATCAAACACCAAATGCATTACAACATTGGATAACTCACCAAGTTCACTATGATTTGGATTAAACACCGAAGTCCTCTTATTTGAATCATGGAATCTTGAAGTCTTCGAAGCTTCTTGGATCATATAACAATGCTTAGTCCTTTTGAAAAAAACCACCATGCTTGGATCAAAACACTAAAGCTAATGACATTCTTGGATCAAACACCAAGGGAACTTTAAAACTTGGATCAAACACCTTGTATTCCTTAAGGTTATGTAGAAAGAGATACATACATAAACACACAAAGACACCCATATACATACATACAACAAACACACATACATTTAAATATCAAGTCACATATAATATTCGCTATTAAGATAATCAAATGGTGAGCATGATAATAATATATATCTCAATAACAAAAATTGATGAATATTAAAACATAAGATCAAAATATATCATAGTAGGAATCATCTCCAAATAGAATATCCTAATTAGTAGTGGAGATATTTGAGAATCATATAGTGATCGTGGATTAACTGAGAGTGGTAGTTGCTAAAGAGAAAATAATTGTATCTCTTAGAATATTCAAATGCTCAATAGTCATCTTAAATCATGAACAATATCAATGGAGAATGATGTGTGAATGAGAGTGAAAAAATAATAACATGGTAATGAAATAATGTAATATTGAGATGTACTCTTCTCAATGGATCTAAGAGCGCTTAAACAGAGGCGATAATGTCCCAAATATATTAAAGACATTGGTATTATAAATGGAAATAATTTGATTCAGAGAGAACAAAAACAATAAGTCAATATGATTGTTCATATTAGCCAAGGTGATCGATCAATGATGCCCAACCAGAAATGTCCAGGTGATCAGTCATTTTTTAACATTTCATGATCATTAAATTTGAATTTCAAAAGTGATCAATTAGGCCTTTAAACTGACAGATCATGCAACTTCCAACGCATCCAAGATAGAACCTAAAAGTGATATATCATGGATATTAAGGTGACTGCCCATTTTTTCATAGTATCCAAAAGTGATCGATCAGACCTTCGATCATGTTTTAATAATTGGCAAAAATAGGTTTGAATTGAGGCCATGCTTGTTAGTTCATGCATGAGCATGCATATTTTGATGATAACATAACTTATGCAGACAGACAAAACAAAACTTATGTAGTTAGCTTGAAGCTAGGTCAATAGAAGGAAGACTATTGTACCCAGAACAAGCTCAAGCCTAAGTAGCTCATGCTTAAGTGAAGAAGAAGCCAAGAAGCTCCAACGAGTTCAGAGCTAAGGAACTTCAACTCAAGCTCAAAGGAAATGATCTTAATATTTATAAGAATATGCAGTCTTTTCTTTTTTGAGTCTTGTATCTTGTAATTGTCTTTGAATGCAAAAGACCTCAAGAATCACGCATCCTTGCATCTCAGATTTTGACCTTAACTTTGACTTTTTGGTTAAAATGTTAAAATAACGGACAAGTTTTCACACATAGATCATATATTTTGATTTCTAATCGATCATCAATTTTTCAATGATGGATCATATTTGCGAATTGTAATCCATTGTATTTTGGAATTCTAATCGATCATCAAGTTTTCGCTAATCGATCATTTTTATGATTTATGATCAATCATCATGTATTCATTAATCAATCATATTTTTGAATTTTGATTTATCATTAATTTTTACTAATTGATTGTTTTCTTAATATGACATCTTAAAGAAAATTTTCCTTGCCATTTCTGCCTTCAGTGCTTATGAGACTCCAATACGTACAAATAGGATCTCATGACTCAGTTGTTCAACACACAACAAGAGCAACAAAATCTCTTCTCTATGCTTTCCACTCTCTACTCTAAGAGAAAGATTTAAGAGCCATATTGTTCTTTGTTCTCATATTCTTCACTGCTTATTTTATTCTGATATTTAAGCTATCCAATGTCAGATACATCACAAGAGGAACGACCATGATTGTGCCAAATACTACGGAGTCATCTTACTCAAGTACGGGGTTGGAGACCCTGTCTTATTCTCTGTCTAATATCGCTTCTCGAGACCTCTTTGTCGCACACACTAATGAAAGCGCTCCAATTGCTTCCAAGGAGGGTCTTATGAGTTCCTTGGGATCAAGATACCAGTACAAGGAAGGTGAATAGTATTATCAATGGTAAAATAAAGCTTTTGAAGAATAAACTTGAGTACATCATAATCAACCAATCAATCAAGCATACTATACATGATGTTACCATGTAAAACCCAACTAAGTGAAAACCACAACTTAGAGTCTTCTGATTCGGAATTTATGGCTAGTCGTGCCACCCAACCGATTTACTATAGCCAAGACATTTACATGGATAACTCAATCTTTTACAAAGCTTCCTGCTTTACAACTTCGAATTAATACCAAAGTCAATACCGCATATCTGGCACTACAACAATGCCGAGGGTGGATAAACTCCGACTATCCTCTAAATTTCTTGGATAGAGCATACTTCACGATCCAAGAACAACTTGTAAATGTTAGGATCTAACACCTAAAGTTCCGGCAAAGAAACGTTATGAAAAGGATATGGATTCAATATCTCACAATATTTTTCTCAACAATATCACATATAATTCTCAGTGAATAAAAACAATGATATATTAATAAATAAATGAATAGATAATTGTAGATAATATCTGAGTATTTCACAAGCAATATATCTCTATAAGCATAAGTGGAAGAATAATATATCAAAGAATAATAACATGAAATATGTCTCCTCCAAAAAATGTCCTGAGTTGTTGTCAGAAGAAGCAGATGACTTGGAGGCGATTGAACAATGCTTGTTAGAAACTTATATTGAACAAACTATCTTCAGAACTATTCTCTCAAAAATATCGAAGAACTCAGAGAATCGGACAGAGAATAAGAGAATATCATTTGGAGAATATCTTTCTTCACCTATAGAGAGTGAGACTAACACGTGTATCTTGCAACATTGGGTATGGGATCCCTTATATAGACAAATCCATGAAAATGTGGAGGAGTAGACAGGATAGAGTTTGGTCCAGAGGGAGGAGGATGATGACTTGATCATTAAAAATCTCAATTAAAGTGCATAACCTCGCTGCCAAAAGGCTCACCTTATTAACACGCCCATGGTTGTGCGACACGATCACAAAGAAATGAGATAGGATGTAGGGGACTATGATGGGCTAAGGCAAGGTGGTGCACTATTGTTCTTGTTGCTAAAATCGGCAAAATAAAGGGACACCGGTTAAGAGGGTGACAACAAGACGAGGATGTCATTGGTAACATGGGTCAAGTTGGCGGTTTTGTTCCAGAACTTTCGTATGAAGACACCGTTGATGAAATGAGAACGAGGTTTCAAGCATGGAACAATGAGAGGGTGGCGACAAGCAAATCACGACACTTATCATGATCAAGATGTTCTATAACATCACTTAGCATTGGGCCCAAGTTGAGGCAACCCAAGATGTGACTAATCACCGAATTATCTACCATGAAATTGTGCGAGTCGACAGTGGTCCGAAGTTTATAGGTAGAGGAATCATTGACCTCTTCCAATTTCACAAAAAAATCCGTGGTTGAGGAGGGTAAGATGGAGTCGACAAGAAAGTTGTCTGCAAAATGAGGGAATATGTTTTGATCAAAGATGGTACCATACTTGGGGGAAATGGTCCTTGAATACATTATGGAGGATCAATTTGCACGTGACGTGGGTGATGCTAGAAAAGGTGGAGGGGCGGTCTCGCGTAGTGAGGACTAGGGTTCGTCGGACGAAAACCATCCCTTCTTGGATGTCCGACGAGCATGAAGATTCAATAGAGATTCCTGAGATGATTGCATCATCTTTAAATAAATATACTTCAAAAAGAATGAAGAAAATCAGGAAAAACAATGACCTGGAAATTCAGATGATAATCGAGAGGAGCAGATGCTGATCAAGCCAGGAATGATGACCGATCAGAGCTCTGCTGCTTGCATTGAAAGAGAGCCGATTTCGGTAGATTCTGGTGGATGAAGAAATATGGTTCGAGGTCTCGGTCGTGGGTCTCCTTAAATAAAGACGAAAAGATGTGGTGGAGGAGAAAAAAACAATTATTTGAATTCAAAAAAGATGAAAAAAATGCCAAATAAAGATATTCTCACAACTCATCTAAAAAGAATCTTTTAATGCGTTGTGCACTTAATAAGTCAAGGTTAGAGCGTTAGGACACAATTTCTTAAAAAGTTATCTCAAAAAAATTTGAATTTTGAAATGAAAATTGAAATCCACTCAAAATGATCGATCAAGTATCTATGAGATACCCCGCAACCTATCTCAAGCAATTGACTGGATCGCGTCGCACAACCCCGTGGATATCCGGCGTTGACTTGCAATTGGCCTTGCGGCAACTATTTGGGCAATATGGAAAGAAAGAAACGAGAGATGGACAGGATCCGGTTTCTCATCCCCGGACGCGGTATTCAACAATGTTATCAAGGATACAAGTATTCTTCTCCACTAAGCACGGATCCGGGTTTTTGATCTCCCCGGATTCGTCAATTCATCTATGAATCCCCTTTACTGTATTTTTGGCAAACACCTTTCTTTTTTTAACTATGGCAAATGCCTTTCACATGTAACTCCATATTCTCTTTAGCAATACAAAGAAAACATTCCAAAAAAAAAGTATCTATGAGATATTGATCATGCATAATCCATTAGGCATCCTGAAATATCTTGCAAGATACTATGAAATAAATAAATCTAGAAGTACTAGGGAAGTGGATAGATAGAAAAAAAATCCAAATTTTCCTCAGCACAAGGAGCTCGGCCAAGGCAAGTCCATGATCACGAGCAGCTTGCAAGGAGTCAAATAAGCTCATCCAAACGCGCCCGTTTATTTCCGGACAGCGTCACCCTTCGCCCCCTCCCTCCCCGGGCACCCGCAGACGACAACGCAACTCGCTCTCAAATCTGAGAACTCCTCAGTTATTTCTCATTGCTTCCGGTCAGTCGACGAGGAATCAACGGCGATGGCGGAGGATTCCAAGGTCAGTTCCGCGTTAGGGGTTTTTCTTCCATCCCTCTATCTTAAATCGCGATTGTTCGTGCAGAAAGTTGCCAAGGATGATCCGAACGACAAGTACAATGTAGAGGCGGTCGAAATCCTCGCGAATGAGGCGCAGGTAAGGTTCTCATCCCACCAAACGCACACGAATGAGCGCGAATTCACTATCTCTTCGTCGTACTGAAGGTAATCGATGGGTTTATGTTTGTTGAATTTGGTCTCTCTTGCAGCTCATGCCGATCGCGGAAGCTGCGCCTATATATGAGCAGATTCTTGCGCTGTTTCCGACCGCGGTAAGTTTCGTTATATACATATCAATTCCCCAATTTCCGACTTAGGCAATACTAAACACAACATTGATCCAAACCCTCCCCATCTCGTTGATACTTGATATTTAATGGACGATTGCAATACTCACCGTGATATCCAAACCCTCCTTCTCCCCTCCCAAAACATCCTCTCCTCCATTATCTCCTCGCGATTACGACATCCCCATTTTTACCCTCTTATGTGTCTTCTCCTCGCAGTTGTGCCCTCTCCTATCAGATCCCTCTCTTAACTCCCTCTCATTCACATGCATCCTCATGTGGTGCACCGTCTCCATCTTCGGTGCCTATCCACGCTCTCTTTCTTTCTCACATGTCATCTATCCACTACAATTATCCACTACAATAAAATTAGCTTATGGCAATGAATAATTTAATATTCATTGTCATAACATTTGTAAATAAATGCATAACAGCGACTATTATTGGTTGCAAACTTATACGCCATTCTTTAAATTCGCAAGGATTGTTGCATCTGTTAATTTATCACTACTAATGAATTATATAACAATAATTATTCGTTGACTTTGTCTCTAATTGTTGCTAAGTTTAATGAAAAAGTCAATACTACCTTTTCATAATGTGAGAACCGAATACGAGTATTCGAGAGTGGGTTCTAAGTCAAGAATACATGGGCCAATTACAAGAAAATGTCCAACTCAGGTACTTTGTTATAGAATATTAAGTATAATTGAGCATAATAGTGGTGAGTCTAGCAGTAATGATAATACTATTGGCAAAACGTAACACACTTGATACTCGAACATTGGCAAAAGTCTTCAAAGTACCAACATCTCAACATTCTCCTTTCCCCGAGTACGTTACAACAAAGAAATAAATGGTAAAGGAAAGCTTGAGCATCTAGAAAATCTCTCTTAAGTATCAACATCTCAACATTCTCCTTCCCCGGATATGTCAAAAAAAGGAAAAAAAGTGGTGAAGGCGATGGCTTATGTAGGCAATGATTGGATTCATAGAGCATGTTTCATTGTTCTTTAAGGCAATACAAGAAAACATTTTTGAGCAAATCTTTCATCACCAAAAAGCACTCGAGTCATTCACAATGCTCCCTTTATCTGGTTCTCACTTGTCAATTCTCTAGCTGTCTAGGTAATGAGTAGGGGTGTAAACAGACCGAGCCGGAGCGAACCTACATTTTTTAGGGTCGGTTCGTTTATTTAATCGAGCCTAAACTTATATTCAGGTTTGGTTTATTTATTTTCGAACCAAATCTGAATCGAACCTCTTTTTATTTGAATCGAACCTAAGCGAGGTATCGAACTTGAGAATTCTCTAATAAGAGGGAGTGAAAAGAAAAGCAATGGAAATATATATGTCTATAATTAGAATAAACATTCATTTAGTTTTCTTTATCTAACTCTTCCTCATATTTTAAAAAAAATAGATTAACAAGGATTCCCTCTTTGAAAAAAGTTTAATTATTATCCGTTCAAATGAGGATAAGAAATAATGCGTGGATATGCGATAAGTAAGGTTTATACTTGTTCTGTTTATTTGAGGATAAAGAAGGGAAAAGTATTAGACACATAGATTTTTTTTGAGGCTCTATTAGACACATAGATGATGGACGTTGAAACCACGATGTGACTATTTATTTTGGGATAGTTTATACCGAGATAAAACCTACTTATCCCATAAATATTCATTTATCTCCAGACAAAGTTCACTTATTCCGAGACGAAATCCACTTATCTCAAAATAAGACCCACTTATGCGGATAAGGATTTGTAAATATGCGTATATATGTGTGTGTGCGTACGTGTGTTTATCGAGCTTTCAACGAATCGAACCTAAGCGAACTTATGATTTTTATGTTCAGTTCGTTTATTTAATCGGGCCTAAACTTGTGTTCAGGTGCGGTTCATTTATTTCCAAACCGAATTTGAATCGAACTTTTAGCGAACCGAACCTGAGCGAATATCGAACATGAGAATTTTCTGACCCCTATCAATGAGAGGACAAAGCACACCATTCCTTGGACGATCGGGAAAGTCATGATCCACAACTGCATGATCTAAACATGAATTAGTGACCTCCGTTCACCGCCTCTGAGTTTTAACCGTACTCTAGGAATATATAAGGTAACCTTTTCCATCATACTATCATCCCATTCTTCAAGCGTAAATCATCAATGGTGGATTGCACCATTGCCCTTTAATATGTGGATCATAGAACACACTATTTCCGTTCACATATAAAGTTTCCCTTTCTGCCAATTTTTAGTGTAATTCACCGCATGAACCAATGCCCACTTTTTGCAAAATGCCCATTTATTCTTGTTAAACCATCATATGTATTTTCTTTTTAAAAAACCTACTATATTTACTTGATTTTTTTTATAAAAGCCACCATGTTATACATTTTCTCCTTCAAACTAGAGACCATTTGCTGGTAAGATTTGGAGAAATGATGAGTATTGGGAGGGAGTATGCAAAGAGAAGGAAAGAGATGGGGTGGGGAGAGGGGGAAGGCTTGCTACTATGAGAGGGGACATTAGGATATGGGCTGATGAACTGTAGCCACGTCCTTGTGACTTGTGAGGGTTGTTAGGTTATGGGCAATAGTGTTTAACGCCTATGGTACAACATCTTCAACCATTTTTTTTCTAGAATTGTAGCAACACAATCTTTTACTTATGTAGTGGGAAGTTTGATCACGACAATGAAACTACAATGTGCAGAGGGAGCGAGGGCTACTAGTACGAGATGGGGGCATTAGGAGATGGGATCGATGGCATGCAATTGCATCCACACCCATGTGACATCTGAGGGTTGTTGGGTTATGAGCGATAGTGGTTCGATGCCTCTGGGGTGACATCTTCAACCATTTTGTCTAGAATTATATCAACGCATTCATTATTTTTGCTCCGGGAGGTTCGGTTATGAAAATGAAACTGCGATGCGATGCAGTGGGGGTTTGGAGGAAGAGGGGGCAACAAAAGTTGATGGGAGGGAGTTTAGAAAGGTGACAACAATGTTGAGAAGGGAGATGCTTCCGTTTAGTTAGTCAACGACCTAAAGAATGATTGGACTCAAAGGGAGTGGATGACATGATTCGAGGATTGGTGAGTATTGTGGTGGATAGGGCTTTTCTTGGGAATATGAATGGGTTGTTGATGGCTATTCTATTCACAAAAGGTCTATTAATTGGAGACATTGATCAACTTGTCAATATGGCTGTGTTTGGAGGGTTGCATAATTTTTAGGTGGTTAAGTTGAGCATTTTATATGGTGTTTTTGAGGGGTTGGTGGGGGGTTGATTCCTAGGACTCGGCTTTTAGAGGTCCTGCTTACCTGCCATAGCGAATCCTTCCTTGGAGATTTGGTTATGGTGATAAGAAACCTACCCGGTATCATCTTGAGGGGCTGCGAACTACTCATACCGATGTATGGTTATGGAGATGGAGTGATGATCGAGCCTTGGTCTTCCATCGCTTCAAATCAAAGAACTCATGCTTGTTGTGGTGGTGTAGAAGGAAGGGTGGAGGTTGGCTCTTGATGTTCGGTGAGCGCACCATCCCCCTTTGGAAGGGGAATGGTCATCACCATTGATTTTGGTTATTGAGTCGTCGAGGCAACATTAATCACGATCTTTGGTGATGTGTATGAATTAAATCAGGTTTGCTGCTCTAGTTTTCTCCATGTGCATAGTTAGGCGACCATTGGGCCCCCAATTTCTTTTCAGAATTGAATGTTTTCCATGGCATCTGAGTCGGCCCTTTGTCACGATCCAATTGGTAAACTAAAGGTGATGTGGTCCGTGGCCTGATTAGACCCTTCACATGACGGATTTAGTAGAAACTATATGCTGCTAGTCCATCATGCTCGGGCACTAGGCCGTGTAGGTCAGACACTTTGAGGACTTCTTTGGGATCCATGGAGGTTCTGGAATGTGGGCATACCCATAGGCAGTGGTGGGTATGTTTCCATTTGTTCGGTTCTGTTGATGATCTTAGTGTTGGGGATTCCTTGACACATGGTTGTGTTTCCTTCTAGTTTATAGTTTTTTGTGCTCGTATGAGGGCTACACGTCATCAAAATCTCACACCATGTTTGGGATACTGGTTGACTTTTTTTGGAAACTGGAATATATGCTAGGAAAAGGAGGTGTTCAAGCTCGAAGATCGCTATGGTGAGAATAGTTTGTGTAGTGTTACTGGTCCTTGCTCATGTAAATCTTGAGGCGTGTGTGAAATTGAGGTGATTGCAATGTAAAAACTGGTATTGATTCCTTCTATAATGCATAACGAAAGTGATGAGGTATCTCGGTTCATGCTAATAAATATGATGATCTGGAGGGTTGGAGTATGTAATAATGATCCATCGAGCACTTTTGTAGTAACAAATGCTCACATGCTGTTCATCAACTCTGATCAAATACATGCGCACTATTATGAGTCTTTATTACATGGAGAGAGTCATTGTTGGCCCACATCATGTCTCCTTAATGGAAGACATATATCTTTTATAAGGTCCAAAGCAAAGGCATATTGTCCCATATGAAAATCTTAAAATAGGTCTCATATACTGGAGACATGGATTCTCTCGAAAATTTCATAATCTCTATATTTTCAAAGAAAGGATCTCATTGTGGAGAGCCACAAACAAAGGATGTTGAAGGGAAAGGAATCCTTTTTGCATAGGGATAAGGGGCGTGTCTTTCGCAGGAGATATCGAGCAAAATTGAAGCCAAGATATAGCGGTAAACATTCTGTTACTTCCAACGTGTCAGAATCATGGAAATATTCGATCTATAGAGGTAGGAGTGTAGTTGGATGGTGAGCGAGCCGATGGGGCTATGGTGGTTGGCAACTTCCGCTAGGTGAGTGGGAGGGTTCGCTCTGACAATGCGTGATTGTTGGGCAGGGATGTGACCCTGCTGTTGGATTTCCAGGCATTTGGAATATTGTACAGTTTTAATACTCAGGAGATCGGTATGATTGTCTTCTACATGAAAGCACGCCTCTCTTAGTCGGATGAATTCTGATTTTTTCTTCATGAGTTTTGATATATGGTAGAATTGGATATGGCGGTAGCAGTGGAGGAATTACGGGTGGAGAGCAATTGTTTTGAGAGGTTGAATCGTTCACTGATCTTTCATTTGCCCAAGAAGAATGCTGTGCAAGATGTGGACGATTTCACGCAATTTCTCTCTCGAATGCAATTTATTTCATCATGCAAAGTTCTTGCTAATAGCCTGATTGGAATAGAAGGACGATTGGGGGATTTCTCTGGAAGTTGATTTTTTCAAAGCCTACGATTGGGTAAGCTGGAGTTTTATTCGAGCTTCTCTTTCTTCTTGTAGTTTTCCTGATGAGTGGATTGGCTGGATAATGAGGTGTGTGACGACAACCTCATGCTTAGTGCTGGTGAATAGGCATCAGGAGGGTTTATTCCAACCATAGAGGGAGACCAGACATGGATTCTCGCTGGCTTCGTTGCTCTTATACTTAGCAGTTAGTCACAAATGGTTTCTTGTGCGATGGATGGAGATTTCTGTACGGCCAACGCTTGGAAAACTTGTTGATTCCTATTTTGTGATATGCCGACGACATTATTTCTTTGTGGAGGGGGGTACGATGTGGAGAATTTTGGAGAAGAGACAAATACCTGTCCTATACATTAACCTCATAAAGGATATGTATGATTGAGCTTCATTTTGTGTAAGGTTTCAGTCAGGGAAGACTGATTATTTTGACACCAACATTGGTCTGCATCAAGGTTTCGCTTTGAATCCATTCCTTTTTTGATTACAAACGAGTCGACAAGTCACATTCAGGATGAGATACCTTGTTGTATGTTATTCGCTGATGAGTGATGGTATGCGTTGATTGATGAGACTAGCATGGAGTAATTGAGATGCTTGAGGTATGGAGACATGCATTGGAGACTACAGGAATTTGTATAAGTAGGGATAAGACTGAATATATGGAGTGTACTTTTGATGGAAGCAATGGTGGAGGATCAAGGTGAAGATTGGTGACGATAACATTCAGAAGAGAGATTCTTTTAGACACTTGGGATCTATTTTACAACATGATGGGGAAATTGATGAAGATGTTACTAATAGAATAAATGCAGGTTGGCTAAAGTGGAGAGGAGCCTTTAACGTTCTTTGTGATAAGAAAATTCATTTGAAAATCAAAGGAAAATTTTACAAAGCAGCTGTGAGACCTGCTATGCTTTATGGATCTGAATGTTGGCTTGTGAATCATAGACATGTGCATAATAGCAATAACAGAAACGAAAATGCTAAGGTGGATGTGTGGACACACACACACAGACACGTAAAGATCGGATTCAAAATGATGCAATTAGAAGGAAAGTTGGTGTAGCTCCGACTGAGGATAAGATGCGAGAAAATCGCTTAAGGTGGTTTGACCATTTGCAAAGAAGGTTGGTTGATGCACCAGTTAGGAGATGCGAGTTTTGGGATGTTGAGCCGGCTAAGAGAGGACGAGGAAGGCCCAAGAAGTGTTGGATTGAGATTATACGAAGGGATCTTAGTTTTTTGGATCTAAGCTCGAGATTGACCTAAGATAGATTTGAATGGAGGCAATCTATGCAATCGACTCTACTTAATGCTGGAAAAATGCTTTGTTGTTGTAGAGGGGGGTACGATGCTTGATCTCTTTCTGGTCGTCTCAAGTCTTAAGCTCAATGACAACAATTCTATTTTTGTTCATTTGGGGTGGCAAAGGGGGCGATTGAGGCATATGAGACTTTGCTACATATCATTATAGCGCTCTCCCAATCAACTATTTGGGTAATGTATTTTTTAGTGGATGTTTGCAGCAATCAGATTTGTTACCTATGGTGGAGGGCCTTGATCACACTTTTATGGGCTGGCGAGCTTCTTGTCTTTCGATGAGTGGATGCTTGGTGCTCTTGAGGGTGGTCCTCTCCTCAGTTCTTGTCTTCGTTTTGTTCTCGAGATTGCTTCCTGTGGGATTCACGTACGATTGGAGACTCGATGCGCTGTTTTCTTGGTCGAGCTTGGGATGTCTCAGGAATCTACTTGAATAGCCAGAAGGTTGTAATACTATCTGAGAGTGACATGGGATTGGGTGTCTTAAATCTGGATTAGATGAACATGTCTCTTCTTGCCCAATGGGTTTCTCGTATTTGGGAGATTGGGTCAGACTTGCTTTGTTCTGTAGTGAGGAAGATCTTTGGCATTTCAGCTTGTTTCTCCTGACAACTTGGGTTGATGTGTGCACCCTCGATCTTTTGGTGTGGGGTATGCTTTACCCTCCCATAAATCCCCCATCTTTGAGGCATGTGTTGGGGGGTGGTGGTGCTTTTCGCTTATGGTTGGACAATTGGACTGACCATGTGACCTTGTTTTTGACTTCAAAAAAAAGTGACCCTGTTTCGATCGCGAAAGCTCACAAAAACAAGATCAATCACACACGTACGAACACAGATTTACAAGGTTCACCATAACTGAGCTACATCTTTGGACGGCGGCGATTGGTTTTCACTATGCGGAGAAAGAGAATACATAGGATACATAGAGCCTTTACTCAAGGGGATTGTATATGCTACTTCCCTACAGATTGATCTCTGAAACAAACGGATCCAAATACCCTCGCATATCAACACCTATGTATTTGATTTCCCCTGTTGTTTGCGATGGCAGTGTATCAGGAGATGTTGGTGGAGAGTCTTGGGAAGGTGAGGTTTGGTCCCCACATTTTTGTTTAGAGCTGTCAAATCAGTGTGTGATGGAGTTCTTAGCATTTGGTGAGACCTTTTCTCGACTGACGGATCCCCTAACTGGGTCGGACCATTGGACGTAGATGGATGGCCATTTCGTTGTGAAGAAGGTATATGAGGTGCTCTATGCATCGATTTTTTATTGCGGGATTGTTACTACGACATTGGAGCAGATATGGTGCTGGAGGATACCTCGATAAGTCAACATTTTCCTGTGGCTGTTTGGGAGAGATCGGGTGATGACGAGTGCTCAAAGGACCAAACCAAACTGTTCTAGATGTTTGACAACTCCTACTAACGCGTAAAAGAACACTAGGGGGTAAATCGTATTCTACGTGGAAAATGATCGGTCTAGACAATTACAGCTCAATGACCACGCGAAACAATCTGCAACAAGAAAAACACAATGCACAGAGGTTTATACAGGTTCGTCATACACCATACACAAGGGCTAGGTCCTGTGCCTGAGCTTTGCCTATTCAGTGCTTACAAATTCACACTATATGAACTGCTTCTTGTGTAGTGCAAACCGTTTACAAGCACATCTTTTCATGCATATATTTTCTACAAGGCTTCCACTGAGAATGCCTCAAGGTGCATAACCTCACACAAGGGTTTACCTTTTGTTTGAGAAAAAAGACCTTCACACAGAATGCCTCTATCCAAGAAGAAAGTAAAAATACAATATTATAATAAAGCCTTTAATACATAACATGAATATGAAAAGTGCAAACCAAACCCCACGTGGAACATCTGGGCATGGCCGAACAATGCCTCACGAGATGGCCAAGACACCCACACTGAAAATTGTGCGGACCCAATCGAAGCCACTTCCGATGGCTCACCAATGTCCAGCCTTCCGCCTCCCTCGGTTTGGTAGCCCTGCTCACCCCTTCTACCCTCTTAGCCCCCTCATCTACCAAATTGCTTCTCCAAGAAGAAGCCCTGAAACCCTTCTCATTGTCCTCTCTCACAGTCTCACCACCACTGCCCTCTCTCCCTTTCATTTTTCACGATTTTTCCATATAACAAGAATACATTATTAAGTATATGATCTCTTTCAAAACAAAAGTACATGATCTCATTAAGCTTTCCAATGGTGGATCGTTTGTGGAAAAGGGCCTTGCCCATCATAAGAACCTGTTGGGAAAAACGAATGAGATGATTCTATTCCATAAGCCCTAGGCTCTCTTATATAGGAGAGTAGCCTATGGGTAAATTACATAAAGAGAACAACAGAAAAAATAAAATAACGAAGAGGTACAACTATTCTATATGCGTCAACACTCCCCCTCAAGATGGAGCATAGATATCAATCATGCTCAGCTTGGACGCACACTTCTGGAATGGGCCTCGAAGTAATGCCTTGGTGAAAATATCAGCAGTCTGATTCTCTGATGTGACGTGAGATGTAGCAATGAAACCCTTCTGAACCATGTCACGTATGTAGTGACAGTCAACCTCAATGTGCTTGGTCCTCTCATGAAAGGCTGGGTTATTTGCAATGAACAAGGCGGCCTGATTGTCACATTCCAACATCATAGGAAGAGGTATATAAAGACATAGATCTGCAAGTAAAGATTTCACCCACATCATTTCTGTGCTAGCCTGGGCCATAGCCCTGTATTCGGATTCAGCACTGGATCTAGCTACCACTGTCTGTTTCTTGCTCCTCCACGAAACTAGAGCATCTCCAACATAGACTGCAAATCCTGATGTGGACTTCCTGTCCTTGGGGCATCCTGCATAGTCTGCATCCGCACATGCCGTGATAGAGATCTCCTTTCCTTTCTTAAAAAACAAGCCTGCACCTGGGGATGATTTTAAATATCTCAGAATCACGTGTATTGCATCCATATGGGCCTGACGTGGTTGCTCCATGAACTGGCTCACACGACTCACTGCAAATGATAGATCAGGTCTAGTGATCGTGACATACAGTAGTTTGCCTACCAGTTCTCTGTACCTTCTCTTGTCCACCTCTTCTGTGTCATCATCATAGAGCTTCATGCTAGGATCCATTGGTGTCGTAGCAGGTCGACACCCTAGCATACCTGTCTCACTCAATAGATCTGTAACATACTTCCTCTGTGACATTACTAATCCATATGGATTTCTAGCAAACTCCAGCCCCAGAAAATATCTAAGGACTCCCAAGTCCTTGGTGACAAACTCGGTCCCCAGCCTTTCCTTTGCCTGCTTAATGCCCTGCTCATCATCACCTGTAATCAAGATATCATCAACATAAACCATGATTGCAATGATACCTCTAGCCGTCTTCTGTACAAACAAGGAATGATCAGCATTGGAGCGTTTATATCCTTGTTTCTCAAAAAGATCTGAAAGCTTCTGAAACCATGCTCTGGGGCTCTGCTTAAGGCCATAGATGGCCTTATGTAATCTGCATACCTTGGAACACTCCCCCTCAACAGCAAAACCAGGTGGCTGTTGCATATAGACCTCCTCCTGCAAGTCGCCATACAGAAATGCATTCTTCACGTCCAGTTGATAAAGCGGCCAGTCTCTAGCAACTGCAACTGATAACAGGATCCGTAGAGTGGAATGACGTGCCACAGGGGAGAATGTGTCAAGGTAATCTACCCCGTATGTCTGTGTGAAGCCACGTGCAACAAGGCGTGCCTTGTACCTGTCAATGGAACCATCTGCATTGTGCTTCACTGTAAACACCCATTTGCAACTCACCGGGCTGACATCTGGAGGTATAGGAACTAAGCTCCAGGTTCCTCTGGATTGAAGTGCCGCCATTTCTTCTTCCATTGCTAGCCGCCATCTAGCATCCTGCAAAGCATCATGATGATTCCGTGGAATGTCTGTAGCTGAAAGTGCCAATGCAAACGTCCTGAAGTCTCTAGATAGCCTCTCAAAGGACACAGCTGCTGATAATGGATATTTGGCACAGCTTCTCTTTGGCTTGCGTAGAGCAATTGGAACATCCAAATCATCTGTATTCTCACCATGCTCCTGCAATACATCCTGCTGTGAAATGTCGTCAGATCCATCAACATTAATATTTTCATTACATACCATAGGCGAGCTAGTTGACGGGTCAGGACCATGAGCTGGAGGAGGCCTGCGGGTGTAATGGAATGGTAGTGGAGATACTAGCGGTGGCGGCGGTGGTGGCGGTGGCGGTGGCGGCGGTGGTGGCGGTGGTGTTGTTTGAGGCGATGGTGGTGGTGCCATTAATATGGCATCAGGAGGTATAGGTGGTAGCTGCATGTCTCCAGATGCTGAAAAATACATAACAGTTTCAAAAAATGTAACATCTGCACTGATCATATACCGCCGACGCACTGGATCAAAACACTTGTACCCCTTTTGAGTTCTGGAGTACCCCACAAAGACACACTTGACAGCCCTAGGAGAGAGCTTGTCAGTACCGGGCAACAACTGATGGACGAATGCGACTGACCCAAACACACGAGGAGTAAGAGCGAACAAATCCCTGTCTGGATAAATGAGTGAAAAAGGAATCTGTTCATTCAAGACAGACGAGGGCATACGGTTGATTAGGTAACATGCAGTAAGAACTGCATCACCCCAGTAGGAGTATGGAGCATGACTCTTTATAAGAAGATACCTTGTGACATCAAGGAGGTGACGGTGTTTTCTTTCAGCAATCCCATTCTGTTGAGATGTATGAGCACAAGAGGTTTGATGAATAATCCCTTTTGAGGAGTAGTAATTGGCCAAAGTGTGGGTGCATAACTCTAAAGCATTATCACTTCTCACAAGTTTGACAGATGTGGAGAAAACATTCTGTATTTCATTTAGAAAATGGATAATAATATTTCCTGCTTCAGATTTATTTTTCATAAGAAACACCCATGACACTCTCGAGAAATCATCCACAAATACAATATAAAACCTGTGTCCCTTATGATCGGGAACACGACTCGGACCCCAGACATCTATATGAAACAACTCAAATTTGGAGTTACTACTCCGACCTGGACGACTGGGAAAGGACGACCTGTGATGCTTTCCCAACTGACATGCCTCACACTGGATAGTTGTGTGAGAGGGACTATAGGGTAGAACTCGACACAACTTCTGAAGCGGTAAATGACCAAAACGCAGATGCCACAGGAGAGGAGATACTTGTCCAGCAGGAGAGGATGTGGTTCCGGCAAATGGGGTCTGGTTCAGACAGTAAAGGCCTCCTTGCTCATAGCCATGACCAATCACGTTGCCCGTACGGATGTCCTGAAAAATCAAAGAAGATGGATCAAAAATAGCTCGACAATGGAGATCCTTCGTAATCTGACTAATTGACAACAGATTCATAGAAAAATGTGGTGCATGTAGGACATTCTTAAGCTGCATAGAAGATGTCAATCTAATCTCCCCCTGACCAGTGATAGGGGAATGCGTGCCATTAGCAATCACTACTGTCCGTCCTGGAGGGATCTGAGTGTATCCTGTAAGTAGACTCTGGTCGCCACATAGATGATGTGTAGCGCCCGAGTCCATGATCCATGGCAGTGTATCAGATCTACTACTGTGGAGTGCAAGTGTACTACCTGAAGTACTAGTAGATGCAGAGGCAGAAGCAGCAGCATCAATATGACTCTGTAGTCGGTGCTGGACCAGATGGTGGGATGATGCCCTTGAGGCGGGCAACTAGATCATCAAATCGTTGATCCAAGGTAGCAGCAGATGGGGGCTCTATCTGCTCAGCGGCTCGTGCAGATGCAGGGAATCCATGCTTCGAATAGCATGTGTCTTCATTATGTCCGACTCGGTGACAATATGTGCATGTTGGCCTAGTGCGGCCACCCCTTCCACGAGGTCCACGTCCACGGCCCTGTTGATGAAAACCGCGGCCTCTATTTGCCGCCATAGCTGAGGAATTCTGACTCGCAGCTGCTGAAGGCACTGTGATCCTACTCAATCTGTGAAAGGCTTCCTCCATGGGAGGAATAGTCGAGTCTGCCAAAATCTGAGACCGTGCTGCCTCATACTCTGGATCAAGTGCAGCGAGAAACACTCCCACCATCGTCGCGTTCCTGTATGTCTTTTGCTGTTCTGGTGTGGCGGTAAGAGGCATGAAGCTATAGAGCTTCTCGAACATCCCTCTCAGTGGTGTGTAGAGAGAATGTAAAGGACGACCATTCTGCTTTATTGTGAATATATCATGTTGTAGTTGCAGGATCTTCGTTTCGTTCTTCGCCTGAGAATATGTCGCCGCCAGGATATCCCACATGTCTTTGGCTGTGGGTTGATGTAGAATGTCATTGGCAATTTCAATAGCCAATGTGCCAGATAGCCAGACCTTGGCATATGCATCATCGGCCTCCCATGAGGCATGGACTCCAGTCTTCTCCGCAGGCTCAGGTTCGGTAAGAATGTGCTTCTTACCTGTAGACTTCATCATACTCATGAACTGCATTGCCCACAATTCATAGTTCGTACCATCCATCTGGACAATGGGCGCGGGACCACGAAATGCGCCAATAGACGGGATATCTGCCTTGCTTTCTGACAAACTAGAGACGGAAGACTGGAGTGAATGACAGAAGATAATCTTTGTCTACAATGACATAGACGGGATTAGTTGCATGTGTAGACCTCAAGCAACTATCCCCATGAATACGCGCGTGCTACGGTCTGCACACGCGCAGGAATGACGAAGATGCACGCGGAGATGCACGCGTGCAGTAGGCTGGTGCACTGTTACGTGCGGTGGAGTGTGCACAGGATCCCTATGCGCACTGTCTGATGCCCTTCACGCACTGTTGCGCGCGTGCAGTAGGCTTCGCGCGCTGGTGGCCTTCACGCGCAGGTGCGTAATCGTGCGCAGGTGCGCAATCTTGCGCAGGCGCGCTGGAGGATGATGCGCAGGCGCGCTGGAGAATCGCGCGCTGGAGGATCACGCCCGCTGGAGGATGATCACGCGCGCTGGATGATCGCACGCTGGGATGATGCGCAGGCGCGCGCTGGAGATGATACGCGCGTGGCGCAGGCGCAGGTGCGCGCAAGAAGATGCGCAGGAGGATCGCGTGCGAGCACCGGCGCGCGAAGGCGGAGAGGCGGCGGAGTTGGAGGCGCGCCGATCGAGAGAGAGAGAAGGAGAGAGATAGGGCCGGCGGGTGGGGTGGGTTAGGGCTAGGGTTTCGAGAACTTCGGTCTAGGACCGTCGCTCTGATACCATGTTGGGAAAAACGAATGAGATGATTCTATTCCATAAGCCCTAGGCTCTCTTATATAGGAGAGTAGCCTATGGGTAAATTACATAAAGAGAACAACAGAAAAAATAAAATAACGAAGAGGTACAACTATTCTATATGCGTCAACAGAACCTTAATGCTTAATTACGCTTATTAGTTGCTCAGTTATATTTAATGCTAGGTTTAATGCAAGATTAAATGTTCTGTTGAACATGTTATTATTTCGAGATTTGTAAAAGAAAAAGGCAATGTCTATGTCCTTTTTTATTTGTCTTGAGAAATAGATGTGTATAATTTTGAGCATTTTACAGGTTCTCATCACATGTGTACGCACTTAAATGGTCTGGTGGTAGTGCAGTGTGCATACGGCCCAAAAGACCATGGTTCAAATTCCCCATTGCGGGGGTTGTGTTACGTAGTCGACAACCAACGTAAAAATAGTCGAACCTTTCAACATGGATTTGAGCAAGAATCCATGTAGCTGAACCTACTTATAGTGGGAGAAGGCTTCACCATTTTTTTACGGGCTCTCATCATAAGATTGAGTGTATGCTTGATGGTGTTCAAAGGTTAATTTATGCAATCGAATCAAGGGAAAGCAAATAGAATGTAGCATCTTGAGCTAATTTTATTTTAAATCACTGATATAAACTGTCAGTGTTGACGCATATAAAGTATTGCCTGTATCCCTTCGTTATTTTTATTTTCAGTTGTATGCTTTATGTAATTTACCCATAGGCTACTCTCCTATATAAGAGAGCCTAGGGCTTATGGAATAAACATGTTGTTCATTTTTCCCAACATGGTATCAGAGCGACGGTCCTAGACCGGAGTTCTCGAAACCCTAACCCTACCCCACCACACCCGCTGGCCTCTCTATCTCTCTCCATCTGATCGGCGCCGTCGGGGCTCACCGCAGCCGCACCAGCACCCCTGCGCCGGTGTTGCTGCTCCCCTGTGCTGCGCATCGCCGGGGATCCATCGCGCCTGCGCCCCTGTGCTGCTCCATCGCGCCTGCGCATCGCCTGCGCCCCTGTGCTGCGCATCGCCTGCGCTGCGCCTCTCCCTGCGCACTGCTGTGCACCGCGTCTGTGCACTGCTGTGCACCGTGCCTGTGCACTGCTGTGCCCCTGTGCACTGCTATGCACCGCGCCTGCGCGCTACCACTGCACCTTGCGCGCTGTAGCCCTCTTGCATCTCCTCTGCGCGCGAACCAGTTGCGTGTGCGCGTGCTTCTTGCGCGCGTGTACGTGTGCTAAGCCCTAAGCCCTAGGGCACACACATCTTCATCTACATAGGTTTAGTTGCTTGAGGTCTACACGTGCAACTAAACCCGTCTATGTCATTGTAGATGAATCTCATCCTCTGTCAATCGCTCCAGTCTTCCATCTCCAGTATGTCAGAAAGCAAGGCGGATATCCCATCTATTGGCGCATTTCGTGGTCCAGCGCCTATTGTAAAGATGGACGGTACAAACTATGAACTGTGGGCAATGCAGTTCATGAGCATGATGAAGTCAACGGGTAAGAAGCACATTCTTACCGAACCAGAGCCTGCTGAGAAGACTGGAGCCAATGCCTCTTGGGAGGCTGATGATGCATACACCAAAGTTTGGCTATCCGGTACACTGGTAATTGAGATAGCAAATGATATTCTACATCAACCCACGACCAAGGATATGTGGGACATTCTGGCGGCCACATATTCACTGGCGAAGAACGAGACAAAGATTCTGCAACTCCAGCATGATATCTTCACCATCAAGCAGAATGGTCGTCCTCTACATTCTCTCTATACATCACTGAGAGGGATGTTCGAGAAGCTCTATAGCTTCATGCCCCTGACAGCTACGCCAGAACAACATAAGACATATAGGAACGCGACTATGGTGGGTGTGTTCCTGGCTGCACTTGATCTAGAGTATGAGGCGGCACGATCACAGATCTTGGCTGACTCTACTATTCCTCCCATGGAGGAAGCTTTCCATAGACTGAGTCAGATCACAGTTCCTTCCACGACCTCGAGTCAGAATACTTCAGCCATGACAGCCAACAGGGGTCGCGAATTTCATCACCAGGGCCGTGGACGTGGACCTCGTGGAAGAGGTGGCCACACTAGGGCAACATGTACCTACTGTCACCGGGTTGGACACAATGAAGACACATGCTACTCGAAGCATGGATATCCTGCATCCGCACGAGTTGCTGAGCAGATAGAGCCTCCATCTGCTGCTACTTTGGATCAACGGTTCGACGATCTAGTTGCCCGTCTGAGGGGCATTATTCCACCATCTGGTCCAGCACCGATTACGGAGAGTCAATCTGATGCCGCTGCTTCTGCCTCTGCGTCTACCAGTACTTCAGGTAGCATACTTGCATTCACCAGTAGTAGATCAGATACATTACCATGGATTATGGACTCGGGCGCTACACATCACCTATGTGGCGACCAGAGCTTACTTACAGGATACACTCAGATCCCTCCAGGCCGGACAGTAGTAATTGCCAATGGTACACATTCCCCCATCACTGGTCAGGGGGAGATTAGATTGACATCGTCTATGCAGCTCAAGAATGTGCTACATGCACCTGATTTTTCAATGAATTTGTTGTCAATTAGTCAGATTACGAAGGATCTACATTGTCGGGCAATTTTTGATCCATCTTCTTTGATTTTTCAGGACATCCATACGGGCAACGTGATTGGTCGTGGCTATGAGCAAGGAGGCCTCTACCGCCTGAATCAGACCCCATTTGCTGGAACCTCATCCCTTCCCACTGAACAAGCATCTACCTTATTGTGGCATCTGCGCTGTGGACATTTATCGCTTCAGAAGTTGCGTCACGTGTTACCGTATGGTCTTCCTCACACCTATTCAATGTGAGGCGTGTCAGTTGGGAAAGCATCACAGGTCGTCCTTTCCCAGTCATCCAGGTCGGAGTAGTACCTCCAAGTTCGAGTTATTTCATATTGATGTCTGGGGTCCGAGTCGTGTACCTGATCATCAGGGACACCGATTTTATATAGTATTTGTCGATGAATTTTCTAGAGTGTCATGGGTGTTTTTGATGAAAAATAAATCTGAAGCAGGAAATATCATTATCCATTTTCTAAATGAAATACAAAATGTTTTCTCCACATCTGTGAAGTTTGTGAGAAATGATAATGCTTTAGAATTGTGCACCAATGTTCTTGCCAATTATTACTACTCAAAAGGGATTGTTCACCAAACATCTTGTGCTCATACATCTCAACAAAACGGAATTGCTGAAAGGAAACACCGTCACCTTCTTGATGTCACAAGATCACTTCTTATACAGAGTCATGTTCCCTACTCCTACTGGGGTGATGCAGTTCTCACTGCATGTTACCTAATCAATCGTATGCCTTCTTCTGTCTTGAATGAACAGATTCCGTTTTCCCTCATCTATCCTGGGAAGGATCTGTTCACCCTTACTCCTCGTGTGTTTGGGTCGATTGCCTTTGTCCATCAGTTGTCGCCTGGTACTGACAAGCTCTCTCCTAGGGCTGTCAAATGTGTTTTCGTTGGGTACTCCAGAACTCAAAAGGGGTACAAGTGCTTTGATCCTCTGCGTCGGCGGTATATGGTCAGTGCAGATGTTACATTTTTTGAATCTGTTATGTACTTTTCAGCCTCGGGAGACAAGCAGCTACCACCTCTATCTACTGATGCCATATACATGACACCACCACCTCAAATGCCGTCACCAGCACCACCACCTCAGATGCCGTCACCACCACCACCACATATACCTGTCTCACCGCTACCGTTCCATTATACCCGCAGGCCTCCTCCCGCTCATGGTATGACTCGTCTCCTAGCTCGCCTATGGTATGTAATGAAAATATTTGTATTGATGGATCTGACGACATTTCTGAGCAGGATATGTTGCAGGGGCCAGATGAGACTACAACCGATTTAGATGTTCCCATTGCTCTACGCAAATCGAAGAGGAGCTGTGTTACATATCCATTGTCAGCATCTGTGTCTTTTGAGAGACTATCTGGAGATTTCAGGACATTTGTGGTGGCACTGTCAGCTGTAGATATTCCACGAAGTTATCAAGATGCTCTGCAGGATAGTAGATGGCGACTAGCAATAGAGGAAGAAATGGCAGCACTTCAGTCCAGAGGAACTTGGAGTTTGGTTCCTATACCTCCAGATGTGAACCCGGTGAGCTGCAAGTGGGTGTTTACAGTGAAGCACAATGCAGATGGCTCTATTGATAGGTACAAGGCGCGTCTTGTTGCACGTGGCTTTACACAGACATACGGGGTGGATTACCTTGACACATTCTCGCCTGTGGCACGTTATTCTACTCTACGGTTCTTGTTGTTAGTTGCAGTTGCTAGAGACTGGCCGCTCCATCAGCTGGACGTGAAGAATGCATTCCTATATGGAGATTTGCAGGAGGAAGTCTATATGCAACAACCACCTGGGTTTGCTGTTGAGGGGGAGTGTTCCAAGGTATGCAGATTACATAAGGCTATCTATGGCCTTAAGCAGAGCCCCAGAGCATGGTTTCAGAAGCTCTCAGACCTCTTCGAGAAACAAGGATACAAACGCTCCAATGCTGATCATTCCTTGTTTGTACAGAAGACTGCTAGAGGTATTATTGTAATCATGGTTTATGTAGATGACATCTTGATTACAGGAGATGATGAGCATGGCATAAAGCAGGCGAAAGAAAAACTGGGAACCGAATTTGTCACCAAGGACCTGGGAGTCCTTAGATATTTTCTGGGGCTGGAATTTGCTAGAAATCCATATGGATTAGTAATGTCGCAGAGGAAATATGTTATAGATTTATTAAGTGAAACAAGTATGCTTGGGTGTCGGCCTGCTACGACACCAATGGATCCTAGCATGAACCTCTATGATGATGACACAGAGGAGGTGGACAGGAGAAGATACAGAGAACTGGTAGGCAAACTATTGTATGTCACGATCACTAGACCTGATATATCATTTGCAGTGAATCGCGTGAGCCAGTTCATGGAGCAACCACGTCAGGTCCATATGGATGCAATACACATGATTCTGAGATATCTAAAATCATCTCCAGGTGCAGGTTTGCTATTTAAGAAGGGAAAGGAGATCTCTATCACAGCGTGTGCGGATGCAGACTATGCAGGATGCCCCAAGGACAGGAAGTCCACCTCAGGATTTGCTGTCTATGTTGGAGATGCTCTAGTCTCATGGAGGAGCAAGAAACAGACAGTGGTAGTTAGATCCAGTGCTGAATCTGAATACAGGGCTATGGCTCAGGCTAGCACAGAAATGATGTGGGTGAAAGCTCTACTTACGGATCTATGTCTTGATATACCGCTTCCTATGAAATTGGAATGTGATAACCAGGCAGCCTTGTTCATTGCAAACAACCCAGCATTCCATGAGAGGACCAAGCATATTGAGGTTGACTGTCACTACATACGTGACATGATTCAGAAGGGGTTCGTTGCTACATCTCATGTTACCTCAGAGAATCAAACTGCTGATATATTTACCAAGGCATTACTTCGAGGCCCATTCCAGAAGTGTGCGTCCAAGCTGAGCATGATTGATATTTATGCTCCATCTTGAGGGGGAGTGTTGACGCATATAGAGTAGTGCATGTATCCCTTCGTTATTTTTATTTTCAGTTGTATGCTTTATGCAATTTACCCATAGGCTACTCTCCTATATAAGAGAGCCTAGGGCTTATGGAATAAACATGTTGTTCATTTTTCCCAACAGTCAGTAACATCTTTTATTTTGCTAACTAATTACGCATTTAAATGTAGGCAAAATACTGGAAACAGTATGTGGAGGCGTATATCGCTGGAAACAACGACGAAGCCAGCAAGCAAATATTCAGTCGTTGCTTATTGAATTGCCTTCATGTTCCTCTGTGGTTAGTTTTTCATTCGTGCTTCTGCTATCGTCTGTTACTGACGTGATATTGTTATAACTATTTGGCATGATTAGATTTATAGTGCGGAAAGAATGCTCCCTTTTTTTCTTGTAGCTCAAATTATTGTTGGTTGGATTTTATTTATTCTACCATGATTACTTGTTAAATTAATTTGAGTATGTAAATACTGGGTGTATCTTATTCAATGCCAGACCATGTTGTTTGTTGGCAATGGGCTTTACTTCTTCTGGTCAGGAATATAAACCTTGTTTAGTTCTTTAGTTGCCTTTTAATTTTTATCACCAGGTCTTATAATGCTTTCAAAATTCTTTGATTTGTCTTATTGAGCGTTGGATGCAAACCGCTGTACTTTGCTGCCAGCACGAGTTCATTGGAGACGTTGCTTATTACTTCTTTTGTCTGGAAGTTAGTTTGTGGGATTTATACAATTTTGATGCCGTGGATGTGAAAATGGTCTGACTTGCTTTAGAAATATTGCTTTACGTGCATGTGATTTTGGCTTAGGTAGTGGTTACCTATCGATTGAAACATGATCTTGTGATCTTCAGCTTGCAAGAAGTCATTTGTCTCCCATATTGTCAGTTTTAAGGAAATAATGAAACTTTTAATAGCGCAGGAGTATGCATCCATAGGTGGGTAATTGGATCCTTTCAAGGGTCTATTTACCACATGCACCTTTGTTAGTTCCACATCATCTATTAGTAGGACTTGGTCATTATGGTGGGGGTAATGTAAGAAGCCCCACACCTTCTGTAAGCATTGAGAGATATTAATAGAAACATCAGCCCTTTGAGCCGGTTCTCCTGTGGTTTCATCCCGCTTATGGAGTAGGGTTCCACGTTATATCCGGTGTTCTTTATTATTCTACATATGTTTATCTCTGATTATGCTTCCGCGTAGGTGTTTTTTGCATGGTAGTTATTCTTGAAGATTTTATTATTTTTTTGATTATGTTCATGATCATGTTCGAGAAAATTTTTTCCAACATATATTTGGTTCTAGGAGTCTAACGAAACCCTAATTGTCCACGGCATGAAGACCGCATCCAACCACCGTGCGGTTCTGAAAATCATCATCAAGTTGAAGCATTTAGGGTTTCCAACGAAACCTAATTTGCAACAACAAGTACACCAGGAATCAACCTCGACTCTAGGTCCTTGCATGGTCAACTCCTCCCCCATCGCAACCGCATTGGCATTAAACACAATTGTATCTAGACCCTTGTACGGTTCAACCTCGATCATGCAACCCTACATAATGGAATCTTTCGAGTTCTTTATCTGCTGCGGCACATCGCAACCTGAAGCATCGCGCTCCTCCTTGAGCACCGATCCCCAAAACGATGCTCTAATGCCCTTGCGCACCTCCCGCGCCTACGTGCTTCAGGCCATCCTCCACAGTGCTCCTCAAACCCTTGGATCAGATCAACATCGCCGACCTTATTGGTCACATGCGCCCACAATTGCAATGAGATCACACAGTTCAATCGAAAGCGACTACAAGGGCATCATGTAGTGTCAATCTCTCGATTTGTGCCCCTATTCTTGCTGCACCATACCACCAGCCTTGCACATACCTTCGTCGGTGCCTGTAGGAGATGGTTCCTCGATTGGAATCCTAATGCTGATGATGATGAGGAGATCACACAACCACCCCATCTTCTCCAGGCGACATCCTCGCCGCAGCTGTAGGTGAGGCATGTCGAGCTGAAGTCACAGCCCGGACGCTGCACAACTCCCAACCTAGAGTTGGTGCTGCTCTCTTATCCATCTCGATTGGGGAACCCTAAATAATCGGCTGTATTTAAAAAGGAGTGAACTTATTTGGACTCAACTGCGTGCCACAACCATAGAAGTCCATATCGATATCGATATTGTATCGGTCCACCCGAAAAAGGATATATAGGGATATATCGCCGACACATCGACGATATCGGTGGAAATATCAGAAATGGCTCAAAAAAGTCATTTTTACCGTTTGCAGAAATTAAGATCATCCAAGATATTAAAACAACAAATAACCTACAAATACACGCTTATGTCATACATATCGGTCATTTATAGCCAATATATCGCACATATTGGCCATATCATTGTTAATGTTTATTCCTGACATATAGATATTGTAAGTGGATTCCATTCAAGTTCTTATATCATTAAATAACTTATAAATATACACTTAGATGACATGACACATATTGATCATCTATAATCCTTATATCGCACATATCGGTCATATCAAACACATAATGAATGGCATTGAGATGAGTCGTTTGATTTGATTCAAAAAATGTACTTAATGATTAATGAGACAATGTGTTTTTGGTATAAAGATTTATCTATTCACAAAAATGAATGAAAAAATGTAAATTAATTCAATAGTGTAAAAGAAATTACCTAGAACCAAGAGTTCCGTGGAGGATCTGAAACAATCCCCCTGCCTTGTTGTCTCTCATAGCGGATCGCTGATTCAATGAACTCGCAGTAGTTTTCCCATGCCATGTACGAGTACATGGCCTTGTAATCCATGACATACTGCTGGTATTGATGGTTATCGATCCCCATGAGCATCCTGAGACGAGGTTAAGCAAGACTAGATCCGGTATCACGAGGCGCACGACGAGGCTGCGATGCACTGGCTTGAGATCTTTGGGATGACGACGACTGAGTAGGAGAAGATCTCCGTGGATGAGGAGGAGCTGAAGGAGGAGGCACTGGCGCATACTCGGGGAAGAAACCAAAACTGTCACAACCAAAGAAGCTACCCTGGCTCAACTCGGGTTGGCTACCTTTGGTAGTTCTCACTGCTGTAACTGCTATATCCTCCATACCCATTGTAAACATATCCATACGATGGAGGAGTATACGCCTGAGGAGGAGGTTCATGAGGAGGAGTATACGCCTGAGGAGGTGGTTCAGGAGGAGGAGCATGAAAATATTAAGGGAAGATGCCAAATGATCTCTCATCTCGTGAAGATCCATATCCGTACAGGGGACTTTGTGTTCCTCCATGGTATGGGGTTATCAATGTCCATGCAACTCAACGAACCTAGAGATGTTATCAAATCGTCCATGTAGCTATTCGTAGGACGATGGCCACATCGTCCCATATACATTGTAATCCATAGGTCCTGGACTCGGACTTGGGACAAACTGCCCATGTGTAACATCCGGATCCGCATAAACCTGAACCTGATTCGATTTGGATCCAATTAACCCAATAAAGTTGTTAGTCAATGCTAAATAACTTAAATCGATCAACTGATCACGAATCAAAAGTCGTTCGGGCGAAATCGACCAAAAATCGATCGCATCGTAATGCGTGTCCGAAAAAGCCGCGACGCGAATTCGGAAACCGCGAAACAAACCGAGATCGTCATAAGATCAAATTCGATGAAACAAGACCAACGGAATCGACCGTTCGTCAATCGGTTGTCGTTTGGTATTTTCAAATAGTAAAAATTAACCCCAAATCAAAACCGTATCTTGAAAAGTTCAGAGATCCAAACCCGATTGAAAGTATATTAATATTATACTCATATTGACCGTCATCCAAAGACGATTAAATCGAGATATTGCACTTCGAAATCCGAGGCTTGACACACGAATGTGGTGAAATTATGAGATTCAATAAAAACAAATGCGGAGAGTATATTTCAGAATTTTGGTGACATCATTGATGATATCAGCTTGCTGATATCACCATATGATATCACCAATGATGCCATGAAGAAAAAAAGAAGAGGAAGGTTCCTTGAACCTTCCTTCTTTACCTATATTTCCCCAAAATTTCCCCTCCATTTCCAGAAAAGTTCCAAGCCGTAAGAGCCCCCCTTTTCCTATCGAAATCCCCATCGAAAAACCTTTCTTCCTCCTACTTTTTGCTGCAAAGTAGCTGCTGAACAGTAGCTCCTGGAGCTACTGTTTCCACTTGAATTACAGGAACTGCTGCATCCTCCATGTTTTCTCTGTTGGAACTCCAACTACTGCATGTAGGGGCCAACTACTGCTGCTCCAGCAGCTTGTAGCTGCTGCAACTAAAGTCTGGAGACTCCCTTTTCCCACTTTGGAGCTGCTCCAAATCCCATAAACATTTGGATCAGCCACTGCATGCATAGGATCCCTATTTTGGAGGTCTAAAATTTGAGGTACATTCCCTCCCTTTCTTATTGCTGCCATGCACGTGGTTATATATATCTTTTTGATCTCAATTCTCTATCATAATAGACTCATTGTGCTCACAGTCAAACTTCTTCATTTGGTTTGATTAGATCTCTCTTGCTATCAATTTAAGTTATAATTAATTCTGGAAATAAGGTTGCATGTAATACTTTGGAATGCAACAAGCTAAAAATTGATCAATTATAATGATAGACTTGTTTTTATTATATTGAAAACAAATTTCATCTTTAATTGAAATGAAATTTGATAAGCAATGTCATATTGCTTGGAGGTTGGATAAAGTATCAATGTTATAAAAAAATAATTAAATTACTGTTAAAGTTTAATTTACTGCCTAAATGTTCTGTATTCTGCTTTAAAATTTCAATTGAAATAAGGATACAGAAATTTAAATTTTTCGACTCTGATATGTATTCTCTGCTCAACTGAGATATTTATAAAAATAATTTAATTTAAAATTTACTGATTCTCTGGAGCTGCTGAAATATTTATATAAAAAAATTAATTAAATGTATGGATATGCTTAATCAGTATCTACTGTCAGAGCTTATAGATATGTATATACTTAAAACAATATCTACTATCATATGTGAAATACAAATACAAATACAAAAGGAATTCGATTGTCTGTGAGTTGATTGAATGAGATCAAAGATATTATTGAGGGTTGATTTGCTAAGTTAGGTGAAATGAGATTGAATATATTATTAAGGTTTTGAAAATTTGTCTGGAAATTAATTTGAATAAGATTAAATATTATAATCTAATTAGAAAATGAAATGCGATTGTATATATATTTAATGGAATATATATATATATATATATTTGTTGTATATACTCTTCTACTGTCGGATTTCGTGAATTAAACAATTCACTAAAATCTCATATTCTGATTAAAGATACTACTTAGGTTCCATTCCCCATTGAGATCAGAATTTGACAGGGCAATAACCCTAATAAATTAATAACTTCTTACACTACCACCATCATTCTCATATAATCTATTTCATATGGTTTCAACCTCTAGATAGGCCCTTCCGGGACCGCTCCTACAAGATCTCAGCCACTTAAGGATACCAATTGTATGTAGATTAGTATGCAATTAAGTTCAAAGTCATGGTCTTATAAAAAGAAAGAAAATTTAATACAACTCTTAGGATTTTTATACTCTTCTCTTATAAAGCTAATAATCCTCAACCAATTGATCTTTGAATAGGATCTACTATATCACTAACGATAAAGTAGTGACAAGATGCCTAGATCTATAAAGTTAACCACAATAGACATAAAGAAAGGATGAGAAATAAAGTAAGTAATTATGGTGATAAATCAATTATGACAAATAATCATGCCGGTCATGGTGACCCTTACACCTGATCGTGCAAGGGCGCAACGACCCTCAACTGGGCGGAGGAAAGGAAGCTCAGTTAGAGCAGCGGCCGCAAAGTGTGCGGGCGTAGGTGTTTCCGCTGTGGGCTTTCGGGGCACGTGGCGGCAACTTGCAACTTGCCGGCACGCTGCTTTTACTGTGGGGAGGAGGGCCATCGGCGCGACAACTGCCCTTTGCGTTGTCGTACTCTGGATACGAGAACCTGGGGGTCAGACATGCGGCCTGCGAATATCGCTATAAGTCATGCGGATTGCAGGGCGGAAGGCGGCGACTCTCACTTCCCCGCCCTCCCGTCCTTGCAGGGGGTGCTCATCGGGACGTGGAGGGATGACTCCATCTCCATGGAAGATATCCGGATGGGCATTGCGCGGGAGCTTGTCGACGATTTTCAGGGAGATGTCGTCGCTATTGGGTTTTGGAGGTGCTGTGTGCGGGGGCTTTCGGAAGCTCAGCGTTAGCGGCTGCTGGCTTGGGAGGGGCCGGGTGGCCTCACGTGGAGATTTGTTAGATTTGCGGATGGGGGTTTGGATCTTGTGGATCGTATCTCGCTTAGGGTGGCTGAGGTTAGAGGCGTTCCTTTCCTCTCGCGCTCCGTGCATTGTTTGGGTCCTCCTCTGAGAGGCCTTGGGTCGATTGTTCGTATCCTTTTTTTTTTTTGACGCTCAAAAGCGGGGGACGCACTCGGTGGTGCTCGCCCCACATTTATTAGAAAGGTAAGAAAAACTTACAGCGGGTATGCGAATAGAGAACAAAAACGAGTGAAAAAACCGAAGGTATCACAATCTGATACCCCACTACATCAAAGAGCCCCTAAGCATCGGCCCAATCGCGAGTGAAACGGGATGCCGAGATGAGGACGTTCTCCGAATAAAATCTTTGTCCGGCAAAAAGGGCTTCATTTCTACCAATCCAGATGCACCAAAGCCGAGCAATTGCAGTAAGGATGTCCGTCCTAGCCCTGGCCCGAGAGCTAACCAGGCTCTCACAGAAAGAGGAAGAATCCGATACGTCAAGCCAATCCAAATCCGCCTAGATATCATGAGTTCTGCCACATCGGAAGAAAAGATGATCGATATTCTCTATCTCCAGGTCACAAAGACCACAAGTAGACGAGGCATGAGGAACTAGGACAGCACACCGGCTACGAGTCATCAGACGGCCACGTCGGAAAAGCCATAAGAACATGCCGATTCGTTCGGGGACCCTTAGGCCCCAAAAAAAGTGACAATCCCGGAACATAGAATCATCAGCCACAGCCAAAGGAGGAAAAATAGCCCGGTAAGCCGCACGGGCGGAGAAGGAGCCATCCTTCCAAGACAGGTGGTCGCGTCCCACCGAGGGCGAGGGAGCATCCGCGAGAACCGCAAGTAAAGCCATGAAATCCTGCTGCCGCTGATCAGAAAGATTGGCCACAAACCTGGGGCCCCACGAAGCACCATCCCAGTAAGAGGCCACCGTAGCGTCCTTATCATCCACCAGCGCGAAGAGGCGAGGAAAAACATCCTTAAGAGGGCCCCTGCCAGTCCAATCGTCACCCCAGAACCGGATGAGCGAACCATCCCCCAGCTTATTGTCAAAAAGAGAGCGGTTACGAGACAGTGAATTGCCGATATCACGAGAGAAGTGAGAGGAAGAACCCATCAGGCGAGCATCCAAGCCCACAAGCCGGTCGACCCGCACCGCCAACCTCAAGAAGTTAAGCATAAGATTATCCTCCCTGCCCCAAAGACGAGCCACCCATTTGAGAAGAAGTGCCTCGTTAATGACCTCCAACCTTCTCACCGCCAGCCCCCTCCTTCTTTGACCGCGTAACCTCATCCCAGGCGACCAAATGAACGCCTCTCCTCCCATCCCCCTTCTTCCCCCAAAGAAATCTCCTCAAGCATGAATCCAGTCGGCGACGAACCCCTTTGGGCATACCTTTCACGGAGAAGAAATAAATTGGAATAGAAGATAATACCGATTTGAGAAGTACCAAGCGACCACCCCGAGAGAGAATGGCGGCACGCCAGCCAGCCAAGCGAGCTTCCATACGATCCACCACAGCCTGCCAGTCACGAAGGCGCGCACGCCCGGCCGTCAAAGGGAGCCCCAGGTATTCCAATGGAAGAGCGCCAGTCCGGCAGCGCAAAATCCGCATACACTCCTCAACCTCCTCCGGCGGAGTGGAGAAGGGAACCATAGAGGATTTGTTGTAATTGATGAGAAGACCCGACGCCTCACTGAAGAGCTCCAACGTGGAAGCCATACCCGCCACATTCGAAGCATCACCCTCGATGAAGCAAATGGTATCATCCGCAAACTGAATAATCGGGATATGGTAGGGCCCAAGAGAGCAACCACGGGTATAGCCAGCCGCTGCCACATTATGAATCATGCAGGACAAGACGTCGGCGGCCAGAACGAAAAGCAAAGGAGCAAGGGGACAACCTTGCCGAATCCCCCGACGAGGCTGGAAGAAGCCCCCCGCCAAACGGCCATTGAGAATTAATGAGAGAGAGGCCGTCGAGACGCATCGACGCACCCACGAAATCCACAGTGAGGGAAATCCCCGCCGCTTGAGAACCGACCATAGAAAACGCCAATCCAAAGAGTCGTATGCTTTGGCAAAATCAATCTTCCAAAGAATCCCCCTTACATCGTTCCTGCGCCATGCGTGAATAATTTCCGAAGCCACCGCATAACAATCACTTATTTGCCTTCCCCGGATAAAAGCCGCCTGAGTAGGCGATATGAGAGAATCAAGAAGCGGAGCCAGCCGCCGAGCAAGAACCTTGGCAATGATAAGGTAGATGGTATTTGAGATGGAAATCAGCCGGAAGTCCTCAATACGGTTAGCAGACGAAGACTTCGGAATGAGAGCAATAAGAGACCTATTGAGTTTATCAAACCCGTTGTTGCCATCACAAAAATCACGGGCGACGTCCAAAACATCCTGAGAAAGCACATCCCAAAACTCCCGATAGAAATAAACGGGGAAGCCATCGGGCCCCGGCGCCGCGTCAGTATTAAGGGCCCAAACAGCCTCTTTCAGCTCCTCCAAAGATATCTGACAATTAAGGCGCATAGCATCCGTCTGAGGGAGCACAGAAGCCCCACTACCCGACCATCGCCACCGGCGAGCGGACCTGCACCCATACCATTCCTTAAAGTATCCCATCACAGCCCTACCCAGATCCCGCTCCCCCTGCACCTGAATGCCATTAACAAGCAAGGAAGAGATGGAATTAGACCGCCGACGACCAGAAGCGATCCGGTGAAAAAACGCAGTGTTAGCGTCGCCCTCCTTTAACCATCGCATCCGAGACCGTTGGCGCCACTCAACCAAACGCTTCCGATCCTCAATCTTCACCTTATCCATAGCATCCGCGCGCACGAGCAACTCGTCCTGATTAAGGTCCCTGTCGTTCTCTATTCGATCAAACCGCATAATGACCTCATCAGCCGCCATACGAGTAGCAATGCGGGCCGAGCGGTTATCCTTCTTAAAAGACGCGAGCATTTTCCTGAGTGACGAAATCTTAGAATCAAAACGGCGAGCAGCACTGCCCGGCGGAGATAGCTGAGACCAATGTTGCCGAACCAACTCCCGGAAACCAGGCTCCATAAGCCAAGAACGCTCAAAACGGAATATGCCACGCGGACGATTTTCATCCCCATTCGACCAAATAATGGGATTATGATCCGAAAAGGATCGCGGTCTCGAAGTAACGTCACATAGAGGAAAGGATTCCATCATACAGTTATTTGCCAAAAAACGATCGATCCGCGACCGCGAAGAGTTGTTCCGCCACGTGTACGAAATATCATTTGGAACAAGCGATTCAAGAGCCAAATCATTTATAAATTCCAAGAAATCCGAGGACCCCGGATCGAGACCACCGCGTCCCCGTGGACGATCCTGCGACTGCAAAGTGACATTGAAATCGCCACCAATCAACCAAGGCATGTCACCAAAGGCATTAGCATCCTCCCTTAAGTCCTCCCAAAGTTCGCGACGGGAAACATGACAAATTGGGGCGTATGCACAAGAAAACGCCATACAAATATTTGACAGGCTGCAGTTCAACACCACCGAAATAGAATGACGGCCCAATCTCAAAGACGAGAAGGAAAAGCGCGAAGATCGCCATGCCAGGATAGCCCCACCCCTAGCACCATTCGCATCCAGAGCACGGAAGGCATTGAGCTGACCAGCTCCAAAAGATCTCCAGATATCATCATCCAACACCGAGAGCTTGGACTCCTGAATAAACGCAATATCACAATCCCATTCGAGCATGCGCGAGCCCAAAATGCGCCGACGTTCAATATCACCCAGACCTCGTACGTTCCATGACAAAATCTTCATTAAAAACACAAGGATAAGCCCAAAAAACCGCAACATTACCAACGGGGTCTTCAAATACCAGCGCGGGACTGGTCAGCAAGGCGTTCAAGGCCTGCCGCCTCCGCAACTGCCTCTCGCAAGGTTTGGCAAGTAGATAAAACATATGGATGAGAGCAAAAGTGCCGCCTCCGAGAATAACTTCGACCATAACGGGACAAAGGTGAGTGTCCCATATCCACAGAAGCATCAGCCAAAGGGGTCGTCGCCACCCCATCGTCAGAGAAAAGAGGATCAACGCATACGGAATAGGGGATCTCCCCGTAGAAGACTGATGGAGGACCACATCGTCCCCCACAACGGGCGAAATAAAATCATCTCCAGAATAAGATACCAACGGCCGAGACAACGGAGAAGGAGGAGATTGCGGTCTTTCCATATGGATGTCGACAGAGAAGGGCACCGCTCGGATAGGACGAGGGCACAAAACCTCGACGGCCCAGTTAAGATGCTCCGGAAGTGAATGTTGATCCGAACCCGAAAGAGGATCCGAAAGCAGCTGCTCCGAAGAAGCCCGCCGGGGAGCCCAGATAGAATTAGCAAGAGGGTCATAAGGAATAAAAGACATGTGCGTGGAGGAGTCCCCGTGCAATAAATCCGCGGACATAAGGGATAATTCTGAAAAAGGCGAATCATTGTCCAGAATAACTGCACCCGGATTCGAAACGTTGTCGGGAATATGAACCGCCACCAAATCTAAGATTGCCTCGCGTGGCTGCGACGCCCGAGGTGTCTCTTCACTTTCATGTAAAAAAATAGACATGCAAGGCGACGCTTCGGTAGTAGCCCCAGACGACGCCACGTGGCGCGTAGAAGATGTACCGTCACCCATCAGAGCAGAATCCCCGACGACCGGAGAAGCCGAGGAAGACCCCTGCCAGCCCGCCGCCGGCGTGGGGGGAACCGGCATCGCCGTTGACGGCGGAAAAAAGAGCTCAAGCGTGAAGGTCCAACGACCCAGAGACAGCTGCTCAAAGCGTACCTTTCCAGCCATATCAGCAATGAACGCAGAAGGAGCCTCTATCAGAACACGGCAGCAACGCCAATCAGCACCCGGAGCAAGGCCATCATCAAGGATCTGGATGACTTGCCCCCACCTGGAGAAAGCCTTCGAAAGAGCATGAGCCGATCTCGAGAGGAATGGCACTCCCCTGACTTCAGCAGCACAGACTTTCGTCGAGAAGACGCCGCCATCAGAGACCCGCAAGCTACGCCACAAAACACCGGCAGCTCCACGGAAGCGTAGAAGTCTCTCCCGTTGCTCCGGGGAGAGACCTCTAACGCAGCAACGAACCGTATCCAGAATGACGAAGTCGCCCACAAAGCTCTCGCCCAAGAAATCCATCGCAGCAGAACGAATACACTCCCACCCAACAGCAAGCTTCTGACGAACCCCCACCACGACGGAGAGCGATGAGGCCGACCCCGCGCGGTCGCGCGAGCCCCCCATCCCCGCATGCTCCGGCGACAAAACCTCCTTAGCAGGCCCCCTCCCCTCCTCCGACCGCTCCACTTCACCCCCCTTGACCAACGAGACTTCAGGTAGTGTACCCACGCTCGCGCCGGCCCGAGCAGAGGAATTCCCCGAGCCCTTCATAGGCAAACCCGACTTTGCTTTCGCCGCCATCTTCGAAGCCGCCACCCTTCCCAACAGCTCCGGTTCAGCGTCCACCCGCACGTTCGAGATGACCGCGTCACCAGACTCCATCGCGAAACCAGAAGAGCTTCCCGCCTTGAAACCGAGCAAGTCCGCCCCAGCAGAAAAAGGAGGATCCTCAGAAGGACCCTCGACACGAGCACCTCCAGCGCCCCCATGCAGGCGAGGCAAACTCCCACGCTCCGCCACCACCTGGGCGAAAGACCGAGAGTCGCGACCCCCATGCAGGCGAGGCGCATTCCCACGCTCCGGTTGATCATTGTGCCGCGAACCAGAAACGAACGTCGAATACCAGCAGGAGGACCTCCGATGGCCAAGCTTGCCACAGAGAAAACAGCGGGGGGGGGGGGGGGGACAGGGCAGTCGGAAGCAATATGGCCCCGATATTCACACCGGAAGCAACGCTTACCCGGTTTGGCGTGGGAGACCCGGGTCCACTCGCCGCCGGCGTCATCGGACGCCATTGCTAGCCCCACACCATGAGAACGCGAAAAGCCATGACGCTCCCTATCGACAGCAACCTCCGCTTCCCGCACCTTCGGTCTCCACGCCCTTCGCTTCCCAGAGACCCACCGCTCATGAGAAGGTCTTCGCGTCCCATCCACCCGTCGCACCCACCAAGTCCTTCGCGTCCCATCCACCGTACGGCCCCAACTCTCCCTTCGCACTTCAATCGCCCTACGCACCCCACTCGCCCTACGCACCCCACTCGCCATCTCCATCCGATTGTTCGTATCCTTGCGGACGACTCGCTCCCGGGATCGGACCCGGAGGTTACCCTGATTCTTTTGGATTGCATCGAGCCCACCTGTGCTATCTCGTTGGCGGAGTTGCGCGTGGGGCGCTTCTCTTTCCCACTTCATATTCGTTTCCTGGATCAGGGGGATCAACCGGCGCCTCAGAGCGGGGGCGACGGTGCCGGCCAGCTCCCAGCGGATGGCGGTGGGGCGATTCTGGCCCCAGAGGAAATCGGATCGTCATCGACCCGTGGGGATGTCTCGTCTCCTGGTGACTTCGATCGTCGTGGCGTCCCAACTGCCACATGCATCGTCTCTCCCCAGTTGGTGACGCCTCGTGTTCTGGCACCTTTCCAAAGGATCGTTTTCGGGACATACACCCCTATCGTGCTTCGGTCAGGGGATTTTGCCAGCTCGACCCTTTTTGTCGGATCGTCTCCTGACCCGCTTCCTGCACAAGTTGGACCCCTTGCGGGTTCGGATCTTCGGTTTTCACTCTCGCGGGCTTGCTCCGACCTCCCCTTTTGCGGGGCTTTGGACCAGCGTGCAGGTCCCTTGGGGTCCCCGGCTGGGAACATAGACGTTCGCCTCGGCGCCTGGGTTGGCGCCCCCTCTGCTGCTCTTTCTTTTGGGCCTAACCGGCCCGCTACGAACTTGCTTGTTGATTGTGAGCCCCTCCCCTTGCCGCCCTGGCGTGAGATGCTGGTGAGGCAATGGGGGTCCCCTCTATTCAGGCTCCAATCTTGGCCGATATTTATGAGCTGGGATCGTCCTCGATGATGGCCCCATCGGGGTCTGACTCTGGGAGGATCGGTAAAAGGTACATTAGGCGCCCACGCTCGCGTAGTACCGTCGGTGCGCTTCCGCCGGTGTTGATTGCTGTGACTCATGTGGCTTCTTTGGCTGGAGTCGTCTTTCTCGGGGGATCTTGCAGTGGTGCTTAATGAAGATCCTCACATGGAATGTTAGAGGTCTGGGTGACCCGGAAAAAAGGAGGATCCTTGGTTCCCGCTTCCTTGAGTGGGGCTGCGACATCATTTTACTTCAAGAAACCAAGTTGCAATCCTGTCCTCATGATGTATGGTGCTCTTTCGATGCTGGCATTTTTTCTGATTATCGCGTTATTGATGCGGTTGGTGCTTCGGGCGGTGTGTTGGTTGCCTGGAGGGACCGTGGCTTTGTTCTTCGCTCAGAGCTAAGGGGAACCCATGTGTTGGCGGTCCTCTTGGAGTGCCTCTCCTCGGCTTCGACTATCACTGTATCCTGCGTGTATGGGCCCTGCCTAGCCGCCGATCGGCGGGGTCTGTGGGATAACCTTCGCTCGGCTAGAGCTTCTTTCCCAGGGGGCGCGTGGCTCGTTGGTGGCGATTTTAATGCCACGTTGCTCTCCTCCGACCGTCCGGGTTTGCGCGGTGGCCAAGACCCGGGGTTGGTTGACTTTGCGGATTTGTTGGATTCTCTCTGAGTTGGAGGTGGTTGACGCCTCAGATACTAAATTCACGTGGCGGAACTCGGGCTCTCGCTCCCGCATTGACCGTTTCTTGGTCTCCTCGGAGCTTCTGGACTTATATCCCTCTTGCTTTGCGTCGACCAGGATCCGAACTCGCTCGGATCACTCTCCCCTAATCTGGGACTCAGGGGAGCCCCTGGAGCACATGGGTTTTTTCAGATATGAAAAGGCGTGGCTTTTGGAGGAGTCGTTCCACGCGTTGGTCTATTCACATTGGACCTCTACGGTCGTCTCTAGCTCGACTGTCTCAAGATTTTCCCAGAAGCTTGTCTCCTTGCGGGGGAGGCTGTGCTCTTTTAAGCGGGAGTCGCGCGCTGCCCGCCGGGCGGCCACGGCCTCCGTGGAGGTGATTATCGCGGACCTTGACCAGCTCGAGGATTCCGGCCCTCTCTCTTCCGAGGATCTTGCGAAGAGGGTTGATGCTCTCCGGCAGGTGGCGCTTGAGGACAAGAAGAAGGTGGCGGAGTGGCGCCAGAGATCTAGGCACAAGTGGCTCGTGGAAGGGGACACCAACACTGCCTTCTTTCATCGTGTTGCCAGCGGGAGATGTCGGGCTAATACGCTTCGTTCGGTCATTGTTGATGGCGTGCGGGTTGCGGGTGATGCGGAGATGGGCCATTCGATTGCCAAGCATTTTCGTGATTTCTCTTCGCGGGCCCTGAATCGCAGGTGGAGGTGGTCGGGCCGGGGGGCAGTGAGTCTCTCGCCGGATCACGCCTCGAGCCTGACCTTGCCTGTAACCTTGGAGGAGGTGAAAGCAGCTGTTTAGTCCCTTAACGCGGATGGGGCTCCCGGGCCAGACGGTTTCCCGATATCGTTCTATCGGGAGTTTTGGGACTTGCTCGCGTCAGGCATCTTTGAGGTGGTTCAGGAGTTTTGCCTTCGGAACGCGGGGTTTGAGAGGATCAATCAGGCGCTGCTCGTTCTCCTCCCTAAGCACGGGGCGGCGGAGCGCATTGAGGATTTCCGGCCCACTGCCCTCTCTAACGGGCTGTACTTTATTGTGTCCAAGGTATTTGCTGTCCGCCTCAATAGGGTGCTCTCGCACCTTATCTCTCCTTACCAGTCGGCTTTCGTACCGGGCAGACAACTTGGGGACTGTCTGGTCTTGGAGTCTGAGATGGTGGCGGACTGGAAGCGGCTTGGTGTGAAGGCTTTGCTTTGGAAGGTCGATTTTGCGAAGGCTTATGATACTCTTGATTGGCGCTTCCTGTGGGAAGCGTTGCATTGGTGAGGTTTTCCGAGCGTTTGGATATATTGGATGAAGCGTTGTATTACCACGACTTCTATGGCGGTGCTCGTTAATGGCCACCTGGAGGGTGGCTTTTTTCAGCCTCAACGGGGGATCAGGTAGGGATGCCCTCTGGCCCCTCTTCTATTTGTCATTGCGGCTGATACTTTGGCGTGCATGTTGTCGCAGGTGCAACACGGTGGCCTTTTCTCGGGGTTCTCCAAGGGCGATATCCTTGTTCCTCTAATCCAGTACGCCGACGACACACTCTTCTTCGTTGAGGGTAGCAGGGAGGAGATCAGTGTTGTCGCTACAGTGCTTGTTCTCTCTGCTGAGCTTTCGGGCCTCGTCCAAAATCGAGAAAAATCACTGTTGGTTCCCTTTTCCTTCTCGGAGGAGGAGGCGCGTGCCTGCTCGGAAGATATGGGGGTGGGCTGCGGTAAGTTGCCATTTCATTACCTTGGCATGCCGCTAGCGGTGGGGCGGTCGAGGTTGGCGGACTGGCTTCCAGTGGTTGAGAATTTGGAGGGCAGGTTGGCGGGATGGCGTTCTTCCATCCTATCCAGAGGGGGGAGGTTGGTCCTCCTAAAGGCGGTTATGGCGACAATTCCGATCTTCTTCATGTCCGCCCGGATGCTCCCGAAGGGGATTCGTTTGCGTATTGAGAAGGTGATGAGGAGATTCCTCCGGCGCGGTTGCGAGCAGAATGGTACGGGGATGTACCTGGTGGATTGGGATACTGTTACCTTACCGAAGGCGGATGGGGGGTTGGGGGTTCGGCGTTTGGATGCTATGAACGAAGCTCTAACTCTGAAATGGGTTTTGAAAATTTGGGGGAGGGATGACGATCTCTGCTGCACCCTACTTCGTCGTATATATGGTTTTGATACTTCTGGGGCTCCTGTGCTCCCTACGGGGGTACCCCCGTCCCCGTTCTGGAGGGGGATCCTCGCGGTGCTCCCTCGTTTTCACGAACTCTTCCGGCCCATCCTCGGCAACGGCCTCTCTTTTGCGTTTTGGACCGATAATTAGACTGGTGATGGGGCTCTCGCCATCCGCTTCCCGCAGTTATTTGCCTTGACTGCGGACCGGGGCGTAAAGGTGGCCGACGTTTGGTGTAACGGGAACTGGATGCCCCGTTTCTGCACAAATTTTTCGGACCAGAGGATCAAGGATTTCCTTCGTCTGCGTGACTCTTTAGTTGATTGTGAGGGCCCCAGCGGGGGAGAGACCATTGGGTTTGGCGGGGCTCCCCTTTCTCGGTTAGGAAGGCCTACGCGATGATTCACAGACCACCTCCTGCTCCCTCCGAGGCTCTTGTTAAAGATTGCTCGTTGATTTGGGAACTTCGCCTCCTTGAACGGATTGGCTTCTTCCTTTGGCTCTTCAGGCGCAAGCGCTTGATGACTCATGACCGATGCACGCGTTTTCTTGGCTCCTCTTCAAAGGCATGCTACCTTTGTGGGATGGGCAATGAATCGATCGAGCACTTGTTCTTCACCTGCTCGTGCACGGCCGGTTTGTGGGCAAATTTGGACTTTGGCTGGGTCAGCACATCATCTTTTGACGCCTTCTTGGACTCGTTCTGTTCGACCCGTCTGCAACCGCGGTTTGTGTTTTTGGGGCCGCTTTCTTTGTTATGGAGTATTTGGCTGGCTAGAAATGCCCTGGTATTTTCGGGCCAGAGGTTCTATGTTGAGAATGTTTTATTTCAGTCCAAGGCTTTGGTGGAAGCCTGGACCTCTCTGTGACGCTTCTCGCTTGTATTCTCCTTCTTTTTTCTCTTACTCTTTTTTAATTAATACATTGGGGTGAGCACCATAGCGCGCTACCCTCTCTTTTGGCTTTCAAAAAAAAGTGCGCGAGTCTAGGATCCCAGTCCTTTTACGGTTTTTATGCGAGCTCGCAGTGTTTTTACCCCTCGTTGGGATCTCGACTTTTGACCAGTTCCGCTGACACTGTGTTTTAGGATACCTATGCGGGGATCCTCGGTTTTAGTTTTTTTTTCGTACGAGCTCTTCGCCCGTATTAGTCGGGCCAGTTTCTAGAGTGACTTTTCCGGAGAGTGTCTCACCCATCTTTGGAGCGTAGTTTTGGAGTAGACCTTTCCCTCTATTGGACCACACTTCCAATAAGAGGACGAAACGGAAGATCCTCTTAGGAGGCTACCTCACCGCTTGAGTTTAGTTACTTTTCCTCCAACAGATTTGGCGATGCTACATCTGAGTCAGTTGCAGTTGAGGATTGGGGAAATTACAATCAAAGTTGATTGAATTATAATATATCTGGGTTAAGAGATGAAATCAATGATAAGTCGAGTTGGTTGGAATTGACTAAAATTAAAATTGGTTTCGAAATACCTATAAGCTAGTGGACGTGTTGAGAACTTAGTTAGGATGAATTACACAACACTGCATGCCTACAGAGGTACTCCAACCCTAAGGTATTATTCACGCCTTAGAGTCATAGTGTGAGGTTATACATAGACCAAGACTACAAACTATCCACTAAACTTAATAAGATAGATAGAATTAAGAACCATATCAGAATCTCATTTTTTTCTACCATTAATAAACGAAGAGTCAAATCAAATATCACCTCACTAACTCTTTATTAAGACCCATAATATGATCTCAATGATAAGTAAACAACATATACTTACTAACCTCATTTACTATAGGAAAATGCTAGAAATGGAAATTTTGGGATAATGAGTAATAAGGGGGTAAGGCTTGTAGGAAAAATTTGAAAACCTTTTTTTTACACAGGTAGTGGTAGATTTTTATTCATACATGCCCATCTACTTGCTTTCTTTTGCACATAATAAACTTGCTTTTGTTAAATTACGGGTTGTATTCACATTTGTGACGCCTCTTCTTGCATGTTTTGGCAGGCAAGGAGCCTGCAGTACAATAGCTGTTGATGATTCCAGGGGATAGGGTATATTCAAGACGGTATAATTTCTTTTGTTGCAGTTTTTGGTCAGTTATGATGTAATGTTTTTCTTTCTCTTCTGTATATGTATATTTTGGGACACATGTATGAACTGTTGGCCTCTCTTGTACATGTATATATATTTTGAAAATGAATGGAATAAAATGTTGGTGGTACATCTTCCTGTTGATTTGTGGTTGTGAATATGGAATTGAATGTCATATGCAACAATAGCGCGAAAAATTTTCCCGTAATTTCATATACCCAATGCGATGTTTAATTAATGCAATATTGCGAATGCGGCGTAAACGGGTGCCTGGATCTGAGGGCGTCACTTAATGCGTGTTTCCATACCGCTCCGTGTATTCTCGCCTTGCCTCGAATCTTGTGTCATCATGTGTTCCATGACCACCCCCTGCTGACCCTGACCCCTCTGAATATGTCTTTGTCTCCCCATCACCTGATCCATCACGACCACCACCAACATCATCATCATAATCACCATCACTTCCGCTGGATTTGGATTTCGACCTAATGGAGAGAATGTCATCCACAATTGCATTAAGCTCCACCCCTCCAAGAGGGTCCGTGATTCGCCCAGATTTGACCATGTAATCATCAGCATCTGCTCCCATTTGTTGGCTTATATTCTTGTTCGGCCTGCTTCCCGGTTGTTCAAGCTGTGGAGCACCATTGGAATCCAACCACCTTTGTAGAACATCTTCGTCTGCATCGTCATCGTGCATCTTGAAAATGTATGCAAGATTGAAGGGGTCTATGTAGTCCTCCTTGTCTTGCCCCTCGCATGTTTCATCTTCAACCTCAAGTTGTAGTGCACAAAGACAAGATCATGGAGCCTCTGTTCCTACAACTTGTTCCGTTTCTTCGAATGGATCAAGTTGAACGTGCTTCAGTTCCTCTCACCGCTACTTGCAGATGCAGGTTGGGACAATACTTTCACTGCCACTTTCCGTAGGTTGGGAGCTTCCATCCCGTACAGTAACCACCACTCGGCTGCGGAAAATCCAAAGAAAGATAAATCAATAATAGTAAATTAGCTATACATCACAGACTCAATTTACTTTGTCTTAGTCTTCACCAGGAAGAGTACCACCCCGTCCATTAACCACGGTAATTCTATTGAAAGAACTCAATGCATCCCTAGAGTACTTGACCTGCACAATATTTAGAGTCACAATATATTACATAATGTTCTTAGTGAATATTTTGTTATTCATGCATGAATCGAAATTACCTTATTCATGCACGAGATTTGCGTCTTCTCATCCTTGACGAGCTTTTCCACCACAACTTGTACAACTGCTAGAAGGTCAGCATTTATACAAAGACCATTCTTGTACTGATACTTGGGATTGAAGTAATATGCTGGACACAAACATGGACAATTTTCAAATTTTAATCCATCCAAAGTGCTATCAAAAAAAGAAAAAAATATTCATTACATAATACATACCAACCTTGTGAAGAGGATGTGAGAGTATCTTGGACCAATACTCGTCTATGATGTCGAACCATGCTTTGAATCCTCTCCCAACTGCTTCTCTGACCTTCTCTCTCGTGCATCACATTGCCTCGTTGATCACTCGTATGATGGGTTTCTTGTCGCCGTCTACGATCCGCAATGCAGAAACAACTAGATCCATTATCTTCGTGACTCGAGTCATGCCATCCCAGAAGTGGAGATCGTTGATGATTGACTCCACTTTCCGTCCTTCGGTCTAAGCTTCAGGTATCTCGAACCATTCACTTTGGCAACACATGGTCTTCAGCTCCATCTTGTGTTGTTTGAGGCTTTGCAACGCTATAAATTGGTTGTGAAGCGTGTGATTCCAGACCTCACCAACTCATCATTGCACGTCCGCCTCATCAAAGCCAGCACTTTGGAATGGTTGTAAATGAAGGTGGTGATCGTCCGTGCTTGCTCCACCACCTTGGAGACGAGCTTCCTTTTGCTGAAGTCCTTTAGAATTAGATCTATGAAATGTGCAGCATATAGCGTCCAAAAAATGCCGTAGTTGCTAGACTTCATTATTGTTTCACATACTTTCTTGAAGTTGCTACCATTGTCCGTGACAATCTGGACAATGTTCTCTTTCTCGACATCCTTGATGATGTCCATCAACTTCAATAGGTACTTGTGGTCCTTCACGTGTTTAGATGCATTGACGGATTTAAAAAAATGTCTTTCCATCACAGTAAATGAGGAACGAGGAAGTTGATGATCTACTTCCTCGTGTAGCTCGTCTAGCTATCGCACATCGTCACCCCTACTCTGACCATCTCTTCCTCAGCTCGGAGATGTACTCATTCATCTCCTCCTCCTGTCCAAGATACTTGTTCATTATGTCATTGGATGTGGGAGCCTTCACCCCCGTTCCCGCTGTGGCGATCTCGTCAATGACGTGCTGCAAAAAAGGTCCACTAGCCACGTGGGCTGGAATGCTCTCAGAAGAGAAGAACTTGCTGATGGCCTTACCCACTCTTTCCAGTGCATTGATGAACATCCCTTTCACCGTCTTCTGCCCCGGATCCTTGCTTGGCTTGTACTGCATGGGCCCGTTTCCTCGTCAAGAAGGGTTCCAGTTCCTTCCCCTTGTGTTTTTTGGTGGGTGGTGGTACTGGTGCGCTTCCATAACCATTCCCACTGCCACCAGCACTATGGAAGCTGTCATATGCACCATCGAGTTCCCTCCTCTCGAACTCACTCCTCATAAACTCTTTTGTGGCTCTCATATATGCCCTCCTCTCCGTTGCGGATTAAATGTCAACGGAGTAGACAAAGTCATCCTCTAAATCAAAGAGGACATTGAACTCCTTCTGGAACATGAATTCTTTGAGTTGTTCATCTCTTCTAAACCTCTCAACATCCTTGTTCTTCTTCCCCTCCAAGTTGGCCTTCACCAACTCCCTCACATCTCTTGGACAACAAGTGCACTTGATAGATTCTTGTTGTTGCCAACAAGATGGTGCTTCAATCTCGCAATCCCCCTCCTCCCAACTGCTTTCCACAGAAGTTGCACCGTGGTTTTGATTTGTTGCTATCTGTAACGGTGGCATACCTCCATCCAATCTCTCCACCGTCCAACTAATGACTAGAACCACCAGATTCCGAGCCTGAGTCAGAGTGTGAACCCATGATCATTGAAGCATGAAATCTGCAAAGAAATTACACAACAAACATTTGTGATATATTAGCATATGAGGAAAATAATCAATTACAATTTATGGCCACAAGCTATTTATTTTTTGTTTTAATTTTCGGATTTAATTAAATACTAATTTTTAGTTTAACATAAATCATCATAGAATTTTATTTTATATATCTAGAACATGAGATCCAACTTTATTCTTTCATAACTTAACTTAATTTCACGACATAACTCAAAAACCCCAAATTAGTTCTCTCAAATATCTCACTATATTATAGATCTAATATTTAATTTGCGGATTTAATTAAATACTAATTTTTAGATAACTTAAATCACCATAGAATCTTGTTTTCTATAGAACATGAGATCCAACTTTATTCTTTCTTAACTTAATTTCACAACATAAATAAAAAACCCCAAATTAATTCTCCCAAATATCTCACTATATTATAGATCTAATGTTTAATTCACAGATTTAATTAAATGCCAATTTTTAGTTAACATAAATCATAATAGAATCTTGTTTTCAATGTCTAAAACATGAGATCCTGTGGAGATAGTTCTTCTTCTTATTATTATCTCTTTATGTATCTTGTCGTTATTTCTTTGTCTTTTATAGACCACTGTGTAATTTACCCTTAAGGTCTCTCACATATAAGAGAGCCTAGGGTTTTCTGAATAATCATCTAAGTTTTTCTCCCAACATGGTATCAGAGCCGCCCTAGGGCTCTCCCTACCCGCCGCCACCTCCCTACCCGCCGCCCTCTCCTTCTCGACGCCGATCTCCAGCCCCTCCACCCGTCGCCCCTCCCTCCGCAGCGGCTCCCTCCCCGCCGTCTCTCTCTTTCCAGCTGCCGAAGGCCCCAGGCGGCCTCCCAGCCCGCCGCCGAAGTCCCAGGTGGCCCCCAGCCCGCCACCGAAGCTCCAAGGCGGCATCCTAGCCCGCCGCCGACCCATCCGAGGCGGACCCCCCGCCGTCGATCCACACCGCGGCATCCCTGCCGCGCCGCCGCCTCTTGGGCGTGCCTCCGTTGCAGCTGCGAGGGCTGTAGGCCTCATCTAAGGCGTGCCCTAGTCTACCTCGTCTCTTCCGCCGATATATGGATTTGAGTGCATAACGTCTACATACGCACTCAAATCCGATGCAGTTGGTGTAGACATTCATTATCTTGTCTACAAACCCTAGTTCTTCTCCAACGGCAGTATGTCAGAATCGAAGGTCGATATGCCCTCCACCGGCGCATTCAAAGGTCCTGCGCCAATAGTGAAGATGGACAGGTCTAACTATGAGCTCTGGGCTATGCAGTTCATGAGCCTCATGAAGTCGAATGGTAAGAAGCACATTCTTACCGAGGATGAGCCCGCAGAGAAGACATGGATATATGCCTCATGGGAGGCTGATGACTCCTATGCAAAGGTCTGGTTGTCTGGTACATTGACGATAAAGATTGCTAATGACGTCCTCCATCAGCCCACTGCCAAGGCGATGTGGGATATTCTCGCCGCTACATATTCGCAGGTGCGAAATGAGAGCAAGATGTTGCAGCTTCAGCATGACATTTTCACAATGAAGCAGAGCGGCAGACCTCTCCATTCCTTATACACATCCCTAAGAGGGATGTTTGAGAAGTTATACAGTACTATTCCACTCACTGCCACTCCTGAACAACAGAAGACGTTTCGGAACGCCACCATGGTGGGTGTTCTACTTGCGGCTCTTGATCCTGAATATGATGCCGCCCGGTCTCAGATCCTAGCTGATGCAGTTATTCCTCTAGTAGAGGATGTTTACAGGCGACTCAGTCGCATTCCAGTTTCCTCCAGCTCTTCCACTCCACCCCCTTCAGCGATGGCAGTCTCGCGTGGGAGAGGTGGCCCGTCTTCTGGTCGTGGTCGTGGACGTGGACGTGGACGTGGACCCCAGGGAAGGGGTGGTCGCTTCAGTCAGACATGCTCCTATTGCCACCGCACAGGACACTCGGAGGAGACATGCTATTCTAAGCACGGGTTTCCAGCATCGGCACGTGTTGCAGAGCATTCTCAGTCCCCATTACCATCAACTGCAGATAATCGATTTGACGAACTTGTGGCACGTCTCCGAGATATTATGCCACATTCATCTGGTGAGTCGTCTGGTGGTCCTTCAGATGTTGCTGCTACAGCCTCCGCCAGTTCATCTGCTGTTGCTAGTACCTCAGGTAGATCTACTGCATTCACACCATCTCATGATATATCTGACTGGGTTATAGATTCGGGAGCCACACATCATCTCTGCCGAGATAGAGATAGACTACAGTCCTACAGGGACATTCCTCACGGCCGTTCAGTGCAGATCGCAGATGGTACCCATTCACCCCTTGTTGGACAGGGGGAGGTCTTCCTATCCTCCACTGTGCATCTACAGAACGTCCTACATGCTCCTGAGTTCTCAATGAATCTGTTATCTATTAGTCAGATTACGAAGGATTTGCATTGTCGTGCTATATTTGACCCGTCTTCTCTCATTTTTCAGGACATACTAACGGGCAGGGTGATTAGTTGTGGCTCTGAGCAGAATGGTCTATATCGGCTGGTTCGGGATTCCTATGCTGGCGTCTCCTCTCATTCTGCCGGACCAGTCTCTCCGTACATCTGGCATCTCCGTTTTGGTCACCTTCCGCTCCAGAAAATGCGTCATCTTCTGCCCCAGATCTCTCCTAGTTCGTCTTTTCGCTGTGAAGCATGTCAGTTGGGAAAGCATCATAGATCGAGCTTTCCAAGTCGTCAGAGTCGGAGTAGTAGCTCCCCATTCAAGTTGTTACATATAGATATATGGGGTCCGAGTCGTGTACCCGATCATCAGGGGCACATATTTTATCTTGTGATAGTGGATGATTTCTCTCGTGTGTCATGGGTCTTTCTTTTGAAGAATAAATCTGAACCAGGAGATGTGATCAAGAATTTAATTAATGAAGTTCACAATGTTTTCTCTTCTTCAGTCAAATATGTTCGGACGGATAATGCCCTAGAATTTTTGCACACGCTCACTTTCTCAATTTCTTTCATCAAAGGGTATTATTCACCAAACCACTTGTGCATATACATCACAGCAAAATGGTGTGGCGGAAAGAAAGCATCGCCATCTCTTGGATATTACTCGAACCCTGTTGATTCAGAGTTGTGCTCCTATTTCTTTCTGGGGGGACGCTGTTCTTACTGCATGTTATCTGGTCAATCGAATGCCATCCTCTGTTCTTGGTGAGAAGATACCTATTTCTCTTATTTTTCCAGACAAGGAATTATTCTCACTGACTCCAGGTGTTTTTGATACTGTGGCTTTTGTTCATCTTCTATCTCCCGGACTTGACAAACTCTCTTCTAGAGCAGTCAAGTACGTCTTTGTTGGTTATTCCAGGACTCAGAAGGGCTACCGGTGTTATGATCCTACAAATAAGAAGTACTTCGTGAGTACTGATGTCACTTTCTTTGAGTCTGTCATGTATTTTTCTCCTGCATGTGACAGACTGGTACCATCCACTACCAATGATGATGTCTATGTTCCTCCACCACCTACTTGGAGTTCACCTGAGTCTTCCCCTGTTCCTGCCACCGCGCCAGCACCACCACCACCACCTCCTCCTCCACCCCTTCCACGGCCTCTCGTTTCACCGCTACCAAAATTCTATACGCGTCGGTCAGGTCCTGCTCAAGCTACACATCAGCCACCCATCACGCCTCAGGTATGTTCAGATGGCATTACTACTGACGGGTCAGATTTGGTACATGTGCAGGATTCTTCAGTACAGGAAGACACTAGACCATCCAGTGCAGCCGATGATGATCTTGATGTTCCGATTGCTATTCGGAAGCAGACGCAACTATGTGCCTCTTATCCATTTGCCTCACAGGTTTCGTTTCACCGTCTCACTGGTGACTTTCAGAGATTTGCCTCAGCCTTGTCTTCCGTGGATATACCACGGACCTACCAGGAAGCTTTGAAGAATGATTGCTGGAGATTAGCTATGGAAGAAGAGATGAGTGCCTTGCAATCCCGTGGCACATGGTCATTGGTTCCTGCACCTCCCGATGCATCCATTGTGAGCTGTAAGTGGGTCTTCACAGTTAAATATCATGCAGATGGCACTTTGGATCGGTACAAAGCACGCTTGGTCGCCCGTGGGTTTACACAAACCTATGGCGTAGATTACATGGACACTTTCTCTCCAGTGGCGAGACACTCTACCCTTCGTATTCTCTTATCTGTGGCCGTGGTTCGTGAATGGAGTATATCTCAACTGGATGTCAAGAATGCCTTCCTGTATGGGGACCTACAGGAGGAAGTCTACATGCAGCAGCCACCTGGGTTTACTGCTGAGGGGGAGAAGCAGCTGGTCTGTAGACTTCACAAGGCAATATATGGCCTCAAACAGAGTCCAAGAGCATGGTTCCAGAAGCTTTCCAACCTTATTGAGCAACAGGGATTCAAGAGGTCAAATGCAGACCACTCGTTGTTTGTCCAGAAGTCATCGGTAGGTACGGTTGTCATTATGGTCTATGTGGATGATATTCTTGTTACAGGAGATGATGTTCAGGGCATAGAAAGGGCGAAGGCATTCCTAGACCGTCAGTTTGTTACAGAGGATCTTGGAACCCTAAGATATTTTCTGGGGTTGGAATTTGCAAGGAATGCACATGGCTTGGTGATGACCCAACGGAAGTACATTACAGACTTCCTGATTGAGACATGCATGGATGGATGCAAACCATCAAGTATTCCCATGGACCCTAGCATAAAGTTGTATGATGGTGATACTGATGAAGTAGATAAGAGGAGATATAGAGAAATGGTGGGAAAACTCCTTTACATTAGCATAACTCGTCCAGACATTGCATTTGCAGTTAGCAGGGTGAGTCAATTTATGGAGCAGCCAAGACAAGTTCACATGGATGCTATACACATGATACTGAGGTATTTGAAGTCTTCTCCAGGTTCAGGGTTGCTATTCAGAAAGGGCACAGATTTATCTATCTCAGCGTGTGCAGACGCAGACTATGCAGGATGCCCTAAGGATCGAAAATCAACCTCAAGGTTCGCAGTTTTTGTTGGAGGCTCTCTGGTTTCTTGGAAAAGCAAGAAACAAACTGTTGTGGCAAGGTCCAGTGCTGAATCTGAATATAGGGCCATGGCTTAAGCCAGCACGGAAATGATGTGGGTTCGATCTGTACTAGAAGATCTACATGTAGCTGTGCCCCTACCTATGAAGCTTCAGTGTGACAATCAGGCAGCATTATTCATTGCCAACAACCCCGCTTTTCATGAAAGAACCAAGCATATTGAAGTTGACTGCCATTACACTAGAGACTTGATCCAGAGAGGATTGATATCTGCTACACATGTGAGCTCAGGAGATCAGACTGCATATGTATTCACCAAGCCACTGCTCAGAGGACCTTTTGAGAGATGTTCATCCAAGCTGAGCATGATAGACATATATGCTCCACCTTGAGGGGGAGTGTAGAGATAGTTCTTATTATTATTATCTCTTTTTTTATGTATCTTATCATTATTTCTTTGTCTTTTATAGACCACTGTGTAATTTACCCTTAAGGTCTCTCCCTATATAAGAGAGCCCAGGGTTTTCTGAATAATCATCTACGTTTTCTCCCAACAGATCCGACTTTATTCTTTCATAACTTAACTTAATTTCAAAACATAACTCAAGAACCCTAAATTAGTTCTTCAAATATCTCACTATATTATAAATCTAATTTTTAGTTCATGGATTTAATTGATTAATAATATTTAGTTAACATAATCCATTGTAAAACCTTGTTTTCTTTGTCTAAAATATGAGATCCTACGTTATTCTTCTGTAAATTAACTCGATTTCACAACATAACACAAAAATCCCAAATTAGTTCCCAAAAATCTCACTAAATACTTCAAATCTTACAAAAAAATAAGAATATGCATTAGTAAACAACTACGAACAAAAACCCTTACAGATTTCACAATTTCTACCAAAAATCCGGACTAGATCTAGATGTTAACTACCTCAAGGAAGCTAAGCGGGAGCTTTGGAGAAGAAGTTTGATGAAGAATGAGGGAAATGTCGATCTGGACCGATATGCACCGAAATGAGGCTGATATCAGTGCATTTACACACTGTAAGATTCCACCTGTCGGCGATATATGATCGACATATGATATATCTGCGATACCACCGATATATCGACGAAACCCGCTATATAGATATAATGTCTTATATTGATATGCTGGACCTACTGATACCGATATACCGGATCACGATACTGCCTTCTATGGCCACAACAGAAAACGGTGCATGACTTTTGGGCCCAATCGGGCTGAGCTGCAGCAATTTCAGGCCCGATTGAGCTGTGGCTAAAAACAAGGAAGTTGCTTTGTTCTTTGGCCCATTGGGCCTAGTTTGATTTATGTTTACAAAAAAGCAGGGCTATCATAAAAAAAATCGTAAAAAAATAATTTGAGAAAAAGAGTGAAAAAATTGATTAAAAATGATGGGATTGAATTTATTTCCGTTCTTCAGTTCTTCTCTTTGGTCCATATAATCCTTTTTTTGACATGTTTGGGGGAAATGAAGAGTATTACGTTACTTGAGAGGTCCTGATACTCTTGATTTGAGCTTAGGATTTTCATCTGGACAACACATGATAGAGAACTATGGTAGATTCTCGATACAGAGAGATCCATTGGGACTTAAGAGTAGAAGCCCCATTCTTTGAGAAAATGTGGGAGGGACTTGGTTTCTTCATGTTCTATGAGGAGGTGACTCAGTTCAGTCTCCATCTCCAGCGACCACGAACTTCCGTACGAACATTCTTACATCTTTCTCCAACGATCGTGACCTTTAATACCTAATATGACCACGACTTTCTTCAGTTTGATTCTTCAGAGAGATAGGAGAAGTTGGCACATGTTCCGTTGAATTCCAACATGTACGGACAATAGTTCTCCGATGAGGAGACTCATTCCGATTTCAGTGACTTTGCGCAATACAAAGCACACTTTCTCGGATGAGGAGACTCACTTTAGTTCCGGTGACTTAGATAAACGCAATACATAGTACATGTTCTCCGATATGGAGACTCATTCCTCTCCAGCCCTTCAGTTCCTCCTCACCAGCATGGCATGAGAAACAACGTCCTCAACAAGCAACCAATAGAGTATATGTTGAGTTGATATTGTCCGTAGTGTCTTGCATTTGTGGGTGAGTGCTTTCTTTCTATTTGTCCAAGCTGAGCATTGCATGCTCTAGCTTAAGGGGGAATGTTAGAGTATGTGTCCATAGGTGGATAATTGGATCCCTCTTGGGCCGTCCTGTGACGCATCGGATCTGGGCATCCGTTTACGCCGCATTCACACTATTGCATTCACTGACGATCTCACTAAGTTATGAAAATCAGGGGAAATTTTTCGCGTTGCTTTGCGTTTGCATATGCCGTTCAAACTACATTCATCACCACAGATTCAACAAAGACATATGCCACCAAAATTTCATTTCATTATCTTTCATAATATATACATGTACAAGAAGGGCTGACAGTACATTCATATATCCCAACATATTCAGAAGAGAAAGTAAAGGTATTTTATATTATAGTAGAAGAAAACCTACAATAAAAGAAGCCGTACCGTCTTGTATAAATACGATCTTTGGAAGTCATCAACCTGCTACTGTGCTGCAGGCTCCTTGCCTGCCAAAATGTATAGGGAAGAAGAGGATGTCACAATTGTGAATACAATTTGCAGTTTAGAATAACAAGTAATTTATTATGTACAAAAGAAAGTAAGTAGATATGCATGAATGAATTAAAGTCTACCACTACCTGCGTAGAAAAAGGTTTTCAAATTTATTCAGCATGCACTTCCCCCTGATTATTCATTATTCCCAAATTTCCTACTTATAAAATTTTCCATAAAAATTTAGGCCAATAAGTATAAATTGTTATCTTGTCATTGATATCAAGTTATGTATCTTGGTAAGGAATTAGTGAGGTGATAATTTATTTTACTCTTAATTTATTTATGACGGAAAGAATAATATATTAATCGATTTTCAATTCTATCTTTCCTTTCAAGTCTAGTGGATAGTCTGTGGTCTTGGTCTATATATAACCTCACACTATGACTCTAAGGCCTGAATAATGCCTTAGGGTTGAGATGCCTCCGTAGGAATGCGGTGTTGTATAATGCATCCTAACTAAGTTCCCAACACGTCTACTAGCTTATAGGGATTGCGGGTTTATTTTAGTTGTAGTCACTTCCAACCAACTCAACTTATCATTGATTTTATCTCTTAACTCAGATACATTATAACTCAATCATCTCGATTGTAACTCCACAAATCCTCAAGTGTAACTGACTCAGATGTAACCCTAATGGTTTAGATGTAGACATGGATGATTCAGATGTAGCATCGCCAAGCCTGTTGGCGAAAAGTAACCAAAAACTCAAGCGGTGAGGTAGCTTCCTAAGAGGCTCTTCCGTCTCGCCCTCTAATTGGAATTGCGGTCCAATAGAGGGAAAGGTCTACTCCAACTACGCTCCGGAGACGGGTGAGAGAGACTCTCCGGAAAAATCACTCTAGAAAACTAAAAATCGAGGATCCCCCGCATGGGTATCCTAAAATAGAGGGTCAGTGGAGCTGGTTAAAAATCGGGATCCCAACGAGACGTAAAAACACTGCGAGCTCGCGTAAAACCGTAAAAGGACTGGGATCCTAGACCCACGCACTTGGCGGTCGCTGCCCTAACTGGGCTTCCTATCTCCCGCCCATGGCCTTAAATTTCGCCGAAATTCGGCCGAATTTCGGTCGAATTTCGGTTTCGGTGGGTGACCGAAATTCGTCCGAAATGCCTATATCTGTCGAAATTTTGGGGGGGCTAGTTCAAAAAACAACCGAAATGACCGAAATTTCGGTCGAATTTCGACCGAAATTCGACCGAAATTTCGTTTCGGTCACTTAACGAAACGAAACCGAAATCCGACTTTTAAGGCCTTGCTCCCGCCTAGTTGAGGATCACCACGCCCTCGCACGGTTAGGTGTAAAGATCACCGTGACCGGCAAATATATTAGGTTTCACTGATTTGTAATTATAAGGATGTACTTACTTACAACATCAATTCTCATGATCTTGTGTAAGTTAGCTTTGCATATCTAAGAGGGTCTTTGCATGAGTACTACAAGTTATAAATTCTCAAGTGATCAGTGTATTACATAAGCATATACTTTTAACTTTAATTACAATTTCACTTCTTATTTATGTTTGTTTGACATGGACACTCCAAGAATATAATATATACATTTCAATAAAGAGAACACATTGAAAACAAGAACTTATGAAATGCCAAGATTTAGAATGTCTTCCTCCCCATTTCTCCTTTCTTGTCAAGCCACCTATATTCTGGAAAGTAGATATTTATCCCAAAGGTATACCTAACTTCACTTCAATATCTATATAGGAATGATGAGGAAATTTAGCGGTTAAGTGTAACCAAGTTTTCTCCTCATTAATTATTGAGAATATGTTTGTTGATGTGATTTAGAAAGGATATAATCACTAATGTGATTTCCAGATCTAGTAATATGTATCCAATCGACGAACTTAATCATTTTAGCGACAACAGATTATTTTTAAACATAATTTCTAGATATTAATTCCAGTGCTTGATGATTATATGAACTATTATCAAATCTAAGGATTCCTTCTTCCAGAACCCTATTCTTTCAACGGTCCTTTCTCTATATCCAAAAGATAACATTAAATCTTGGGTATTCAAACCTATGTATTGTAACTTCCGGATATGCACAAACCCGAACTCAACCCGATTAGGGTCCGTATAACTCAATAATAATCAACATTAAATAACATAAATCGATCAATTGATCGTGAACCAAAAGTAGTTCGGACGAAATCGATAAAAAATCGATCGCATCGTAATGCGTGTCCGAAAAAGCCGCGACGCAAATTCGGAAACCGCGAAATAAACCGAGACCACTCAAAAATCCGATTCGATAAAATAAGACCAATGAAATCGACCGTTCGTTAATCGGAGGTCGTTTGATATTTTAAATTCGTAAAATTTAATAACCAATCAAGACCGTATCCCGGAAATTTCGAGAATTCATCTTTGACCCGAAGTATATGAATATTATACTCATATTGATCGTCGTTCGGAGATGGTCAAAAGGAGCTATTATACACAAAAATCCAACAATCAAGGTGCGTATACGGTCAACTTCGGTTTTCTAGATATAATAGGGCTATTGTGAAAAAAAAATATATATTTCCAGCAAAGCAGACAACAGTCTGCTGTCCTTCTCCACTTGGCTTTCCCCCCCTCCACTTGTCAAGCAATTAAGGCCCATTCTCCCTTATTTATATCACCTAAACTCCTCTCTTTTTCCCCACTTCTCTCCCTCTCTCTTCCTCTCAACCCCCCAGCCGTAAGAGCCCTCCCAGCCCTCCTTTTTTCTTGCTCAACTTCTGTTCACAGCTGCTGGAATCCCTTCAAATTACAGCTGCACCAGCCCTTTTCTTTGGTTCTGAGTTGCTGCTGCTTGCTACATCAATTGGTGGTGTTATTACTGCTCCAGGCATCAGCCTTCAACTGCTCCAGCCCTCCCCTACAGCTGTTGAAGCCCTCCCAAGCATCTGGGAGCTGCTACTACCATTCTATTGAAGAAAACCCACAAAGGGCTGCAAGAACAGCAATCATCTGTGCTCCACAAGCAGATGGAAGCTGCTGGAGCCCCTGCAGCTGCTCCAATTCCCCCTTACTGCTGCAAGGAGCAACAACTGTGCTGCTGCTTCAAAGAAAGGATCAAGGGCTGCTGCAACCTCCTTCAGTTGTTGCATGCAGCTGCTTCTGTGGCAGCAGTTGCTGCTACATTTCCTCCAAGCAAGCGGCTGGAGCTGCTACCAATAGCAGCATTCCTCCAAAATTTAAGATCCAAAGAGGTACATCTGAACCCTCTTTTGCTGCTATTCATGTAGTTTTACATCTTTTGCTCCATCATTGGGGGTTTCCTTTAGATTTCAGAAATGTGGGTATTGTTTGATTCACGAGTTTGGGTTGATATGCGGTGTAAAGTGGTTGACTCAAGTTTGATTTGGTGACTTTTGAGTAAGATTTTTCTTCAACCTTCTTTTTCTGTCAGATGAAGTTCATGTAAGATTTATTCTTGCAACCGTTGATCTTGCTAATTACCCTACAAACAGAACATCATTAGGTTTTGCTCAAATCAAACTCCTTTTCTAGAATCACTGGATAACAATCTTGGTGCAATTCAACATGCTTAAATAACTTAATTATTGGTTGTCAAAATTTTTAAACCATTTACAACGTACATAGAAGTGCAGAAGTTATGTTTAAATAAGGAGCTCTAAAAAGAAATTGGAGAGTTTTTAGCAATAATTCAAAATACAAAACAAGGGGTGTTATTGATTGGATCAGTGAATCAGAAGCTGAATTTTGGACTACATTACTCCTAGTAAAACATTTTTTTGGCTAAAGTGGTGCCTAACATCCTGTCAGATTTATGCATAAAAAAAGGGGTCCAATCCATTTCATCTTGAAATTATATTCATAGACCATCTTGTTTATGCTCTTTTCTCATTTTTGGTAAAGAACTGGCAACACAATCAACACAGTTCTTCAACTGACCGAATATCAATTTCCAGTAAAGACAACTAAGTAGAGAATTTCTTACGAGTAATAAAAATGATGGGTTTTTTTTCATCAAGTCAAATACATTTTGAGAACTAACAGAGCCACGTATTGCCCAAGTAAATTCATCTGTACTCTAAGATGATGTAGTTTGATTTGTAGGGAATAACATATGTGACATAGATGCGTATGGAATCTTAGCGCAACCGAGCACAATTACTCCATGTTCTTATCAATGAAGGGATTTCCATACCAGGGCATGCGAGTAGTTGCCAATAGAAGTACAAGTGGAATTGAAGGGATAATTAGCTTAGCTATTGGCTTTAATGTCGGATGCAATAAAAGAGCATACTACATCGCAAAACAATATGGATTATTTTGGGTTGACGAAGTATATGACATTCTTAATATAAAAAAAATTGAATTGTACGGAAAGAATAAATACAAGGTATCATGCATCTTATCCATATAAGGACTAGTTTAATTATATGCTGAAAGTACGAACTTTAATCTTATACTTGATTCGGCTACAATTAGGTTCTTTTCTCACCTACTTGTCTCACATTTCTTGCTGTAATAATGCCACATTATCCCATTGGCATTTTTAACAAGACAGAATTGACATGATTCGGCGGATCGACCTCACTTAGTGCTTTTATTGCCCATCTTCCAATCTCTAGGGTGCCATAAACCTTGCAAGGGTAGAGCAACGTTACCCATTAAATATCATCTGTATGACAATGCATATCGACAATAAAACTCTGTGCTTCTGGTAATTTACATGCCTGACCATATTGATAAATTATCCATGTGTGATGATCCACAGAAGAAGTGATGCCATGATCTTCAACCATAGAATTGTAGTACTTAGTTCCTACTCCACTAAGCCTGATCTGCTACAAGTTGCTAAAACTACGATAAACATCATGCCAGCAAGTTTCAAACCATGAAGAAGCATCTTCTCGAATAAATCTATTGTCTTATCAACCTTTCCAATCTAAGCGATTCCATCAGATAAGGGTTATGAAAAGAGTAAGTGATCTCTCCTGATAGTTATAATTGGGAATAGAATTTAAAAATCTACTCTTCTACGATAAAGAATTCAAAAATCTACTCTTTTAAGATAAGAAACACAATTGATCCTTGAGTATAATCTACTATTTATACATATCATCAAAGATAATTAGTGACAAAATAACTAGATATGTAAAGTCAATCACAGAAGAGATTGAGAAGAATGGGGTGGACAAATAAGTGAAATCGATGGGGAATCTGTTATATCAATATGATCATTGACCAAAAGACCTAGATCTGTACAGTCAACCACAGAAAGGATTGAGAAAGAAATGAATAGTCAACCACGTGAAAATGTTGGTGATTCAGTAATGACCGATAAATAATAAGTGCCGGTCATGGTGACCTTTACACCTGACTGTGCGAGGGTGCGGTGACCCTCAGCTGCGCGGGAGATAGGAAGCCCAGTTAGGGCAGCGACCGCCTAGTGCGCGGGTCTTGGATCCCAGTCTTTTTCTGATTTTTTTTCGTGAGCGCTCGCAGTTTTTACGCCTCTCTGGGATCCACAGGTTTTCTTTTAAAGACCAGTTCCGCTGACCCTTGTTCTTTAGGGTACCTAGGCTGGAGGACCCTTGGTTTTAGTTTTTCGAGCTCGTTAGCCCGTACCGGTCGGGCCGATTTTTCTTTTAGAGTGACTTTTCCGGAGAGTCTCTCTCACCCGTCTCAGTGGCGTAGTTTTGGAGTAGACCTATCCCTCTATTGGACCGCCTTCCAATTAGAGGGCGAGACGGAAGAGCCTTTTGTAGGATACCTCACCGCTTGAGTTTTGTTTATTTTTCGCCAGCAGACTTGGCGATGCTACATCCGAATCATCCATGTATACATCTGAATCCTCTATGGCTACATCTGAATCAGTTACAGTTGAATTTGGAAAAGTTACATTTGAGATTGGATTGAGTCACAATTGAGTTTGGCTAAAGTTGAATTACAGTTGAATTGGTTACATGGAAGCTTGGTTACAGTTGAGTTGGTTTCCGTTGAACTAGTTACTTTTCTGCCAATAATTCCTGACAAAGAGAAAAGGCCATATCATGAAAATGATCCTTATCAGACTACAAGCTACTATCACAGTTGTTTGAAATAGCTAGTGGACGTGTTGGGAACTTAGTTAGGATGCATTTTACTCCACCGCATGCCTACGGAGGCACCCCAACCCTAAGGCTTCCTTACTACCTTAGAGTCATAGTGTGAGGTCTTACCCAGACCAAGACCACAGACTATCCACTAAGCTTGAGAAAATCAATAAGAAAAGAATCAAAACCCTAGATCCATCATATATCCTTACTATGATCAATCCACAAGATTCTTAAACATCATTATAAGCATTTAATAGAGATAATGATAATATCAGAGTCTCATCATTCATAATCTCAAGACCAATCAAACTTATATTATAATTAATAGAAAGGCAATGACTTAAATATGTACCATATGATATTGGTATATAAATGATTAATGCGGGTAATTACTATAGGATGAGTAGAATGGGGTTTTACATACCAAACAACTTGAAAGCCTGTTTCACTGCAAGTAGCTTTAAATTTTAATTGTCAAGGCTAAATTACTTGCTTTCTTTTGGAATCACTAAATTCCTGTTAATTTTAATTAATTGGATGTACTCAACGTTTGTTGATGTTCTTTTCTCCCTATTCCATGGATTGTAGACAAAATACCTGCACCGTTGTATTGGGAGAATTGAACATCAGCTTCTGCAGTTACAATTATCAGGTACGCATGCTATAGTTTATTCAAGATATTATGCTTTTTATTTCTCTTCTGCTATAATTGGGATGCATGCACATAATGCAATTTCTGTTGTTACATGCCAACTGCTATGGAAATTTATGCAATATAATTGTGACATAGTGTAGTTCTGTCGCTTATTAGTTAATTTGTGAATGTCATTCATACATGTAAAAAAAATTCCCCCTAATTTTCAGTACTCTAATGAGAGCTTTAGCGAACATGATACTGTGGATGATATGTAAACGGGTATTCCAGATCCGAGAAGGAGCGGGCCATCACAGTTTGGTATTAGAACAGTGGTACCCCGCTACATACATTCGTAGTATTATAGTTCTGATCACATTAAATCCTCGGATTGCGACAGTCCTCTGACTTGTCGCGAGTCTGAAGGGGAAATATGACATTCAAAATCAATGACCACAGATGTCACCAATTGCAACTAATTTCCATATGTATCCCAAGAAGAGAAAAAACATAGTTAGAAATGTCCGTGAACATTTATTATTAACCATATCAGTTCTTACATAGAACCATGGCGTCCTGAACTGACCTTTCTAAATTGATTCTGAAGCTATCAATGAGCTTCGGGATTTTTTTAAACTTCGGTAGTAGAGGTGCATATGTCCTAGATCATCCTTATCATATTTATGGGCCAGATGGCCAGTTGTTCATCATTAAATTGATAGTAAGAGGGTTACCAATGTTGATTGGTGGTCATGAGATGATCATAGACTATATGCTACTACATCTTGACAAGTGTGACCCGATTACAGGCATGGATTAGCTATCAACTCATTATGCCTAGATAATTGCTTCATGAAGACGATTGTCTTCAGGATTTCCGACTTATCCGAGTTTACATTAAGGGTACATTACATGACTCCAAAATGGAGTATATCTCGGTATTGAGAACTCAGAGACTCATAGACCGAGAATGTGATTCATATCTAGCAATTTCCCGAAAGACATCAGATGGAGAGCCGATGGCTTAGGACATCACGATAGTGTCAGATTACCCTGTTCTCTAATTATTTGTCAGGTTTACCACCTGAGAAGGAGTTTGAGTTCGAAATTACATTACTACCATATATATAACCAATCTCGATGGCTCTGTGCCGTTTTGCACTAGCCGACTTGAGAAAAACTGAAGATGGAATCACAAGAGTTACTTAATGTAGGTTTCGTAAGGTTGAACACTCCACCTTGGAGTGCTCCCGTTCTTTTATCAGAAAGAAGGATGGATCAATGACATTATGCATTGATTTCATACAACTGAACAAGAAACGGTGAAGAACCATTATCCTCTGTCACACTTTGATGATTCATTCAATCAGCTACATGGGTCTTTGGTATTTTCAAAGATCGATCTCCGATCTGGCTACCATTAGCTGAGGATTCAAGAGTTGGATATTCGGAAGACAACATTCAAAATCATAAGTAGTATGTTAAGCTGAATAAGTGTGAGTTATGGTTATCCAAAACCTCATTCCTTGGACATGTCATTTCTGGAACAGGTATGCCAGTTGACCCTACGAACATTGAGGAAGTTATGTCTTGGGAATATTCCAAGACAGTCACTCGAATTCGAAGCTTTCTTGAACTAGATAGTTATTATAGACGCTTCGTCAGTGGCTTTCCACGAGTCATTTTGACACAGATGAGAGTTCCTTTCATTGGCCTTTAAGGACATTGAAAGAAAGATTAACAAATGTGTCTATTCTTGCACTTTCTTCAGATACTCAAGATTATACAGTATATACAAATGCTTCAAATGAATGTTTAAGAGCGGTTCTGATGCAACAAGGTTACATGATTGTTTATGCAATACGTCAATAGAGGCTGCATGAGCGAAATTACTCCATCCATGACTTGGAGTTGGTAACAGTTGTCCTCATTTTGAAGATCTAGCACCACTATCCATATGAGGTGAATTTCGAGATTTTCATAGATTAGAAGGACCTGAAGTACATATATGACCAGAAAGAGCTGAACATGAGACAACATCGATAGTTTGAACTACTAAAGGATTTTAGCTGTATGATCTCTTACCATCCTACTAAGGGAAACATGGTGGCAAATGCGCTTACTAGGGAAGGCTTCTGATGACTCAAAGCTGCTAGAAGAGCTAAGCAGAGCGTCAGAAAAGAGATTTGAAATTTCAAGTAATCCAATCCTCTTCTCTTAATCAAATACGACTTATCAATAGTCAAATTAGTCTCTCGTACTAACAAAATTCATGTAAACACAGGAAGGAGATTGAGTGTTTCTACGTGTATCTCCCATGAATGGAGTACAGAAATTTGGTGTTCATAGCAAGTTGACACCACAATATGTTAGACCATTTAAAATTTTTACTTATATGTGTAAGGTGATCTATCAAGTAACCCTTCCTCCACACTTATTAGCCATACATGATGTCTTTCATATATCCAATTTAAGGAAATATGTGCACGATCCTCGCCACATTATCAGTTACGAAAATCTTACCGTAGAGTTAGACTAGATATACAAGCAGAGGCCAGTACAAATACTCAATAGTGTGGTGAAAAAGCTTCGCAACAAAGAGATTCCCCTAATAAAGGTGCTATGGCACCGAAATGAAGTCAAAGAGGCAATGTGGAAGATTGAAGCGGATATGCAAGGACGATACCCACAGCTCTTTAAGGCAATTGTCAAAACAAGCCCATTCAATTATATATATTGTAAGATCATGGCTTGTTTTCACTTTGAGGTTTTTATGGGCTCCTCAAAACCCTTTGAGGTTTTTATCGCCAGATGAGATCCAAACAAAACACAAAGTAACCTTGACTCGAGTCTCGAGGACGAGACTCCCTTTGAGGTTTTTATATTTGTAACATCCGGATATGCACAAACCCGAACTCAACTCGATTAGGGTCCGTATAACTCACTAATAATCAACATTAAATAACATAAATCGATCAATTGATCGTGAACCAAAAGTAGTTCGGGCGAAATCGATAAAAAATCGATCGCATCGTAATGCATGTCCGAAAAAGCCGCGACGCAAATTTGAAAACCGTGAAATAAACCGAGACCACTCAAAAATCCGATTCGATAAAATAAGACCAATGAAATTGACCGTTCGTGAATCGGAGGTCGTTTGATATTTTAAATTCGTAAAATTTAATAACCAATCAAGACCGTATCCCGGAAATTTCGAGAATTCATCTTTGACCCGAAGTATATGAATATTATACTCATATTGATCGTCGTTCGGAGATGGTCAAAACGAGCTATTATACACAAAAATCCAACAATCGAGGTGCGTATACGGTCAACTTCGGTTTTCTAGATATAATAGGGCTATTGTACAAAAATATATATATATATATATATATATATATATTTCCAGCAAAGCGGACAGCAGTCTGCTGTCCTTCTCCACTTGGCTTTTTCCCCCCTCCACTTGTCAAGCAATTAAGGCCCATTCTCCCTTATTTATATCACCTAAACTCCTCTCTTTTTCCCCACTTCTCTCCCTCTCTCTTCCTCTCAACCCCCCAGCCGTAAGAGCCCTCCCAGCCCTCCTTTTTCTTGCTCAACTTCTGTTCATAGCTGCTGGAATCCCTTCAAATTACATCCTTAAGTTTCCTTCTTTTAAATTATTAAATCTGTAGCTAGGTCTAAAACTTAGTACTAATTCCATTGCAATTGGTTTAGTTATTAATACAGTAGGTGGCAGAGAGAGAGAGATCACAGAAGATTCGACTTTTGATTTGGCTTCATCAATTGGCATATACTGTTTTATTTAACATGACAAATTGCAGGTTCATTTCTTTATTATACTAGACACATTTCCCCACACCAAGTATGCTAAATTTGTGTAATAGTAGCATACTGACATTCATATATTATAGTAAAACCAATCTAATTATGTTTGTTAAAGAAATTTATTTTCCTGGATACTTGCAATATTCTGCTGTAGGACAAATGATATATACATGATAAGCATTCAGACATATGATATTATCCAAATAACTTTCCTTAAGAGTTTGCATCCCATTTCATGTAATTACAAGTAGTTATAATTGATGTATTTGCATAAACAATAACTAAGCTTATTAATTTCAGAATTAGCCCTTTAGATGCATGCAAATGAAATCAGACAGAGAGGAGAATCAATATATCACATTGAGTAAATATCAACATTATGGTGTAAGATTACATAAATGGCAACAAAGAGGGGGATTTAGTACATGTATGGCAGCAAAGATGTAGGATTGTACCTATTTGATCTTTTCAATTTGAAGAGAACTATGCATGCAGTGGGGTCTTTGGAGAGGTTCCTGCAGTAGTAAAGAGCTACTGCAAAGCAATTGCAGGTGGGATGGCCTTCAAGGATGCAGCAGCTGCTTGCAGTGTGGCTGATGCAGTGCCTTGCAAAAGAGGGGGGCAGCAGTATCCTCGAGAGTTATTGGTTGTAGCTTCCTGGAGGAGAAAGAAGAGGCATTCGGCTGGAAGAAATAGGAGATTTTGGGGGAAAATTAGTGAGGTTTCTTGGGTGATATATATAAGGGAGAGGGAGTCTTGGTTTGTTGACAAGTGTGAAAAAATGAAGTCAAATGGTGGGATTTAGGCAAGCCAAATGGAGGAAAAACTGGATTTGTCTGCTTATGCTGGAATGGTTAGACGATAGCAGTCTGCTGCTGTTACAAAAGTTCTAATAAAAGTTTTTAATTTTATTTATTTATTTGAGATGTTTCAAAGAAATATCCGCATCTGCGCATCGAGCGTCGGATTTCGATGCGAATTAGCTTGTTTCGACCGTCTCTAAACGATGATCAATATGAGTATAATATCCGTATACTTTGGATTGAGGATGAATCCCCGAAATTTTCGAGATACGGTTTCGATTTAGGGTTAATTTTGTGATTTTAAAATATCAGACGATATCCGATTGACGAAAGGTTGATTCTGTTGGTCTTGTTTCATCGAATCGGATTTTATGACGGTCTCGGTTCATTTCGCGGTTTCCGAATTCCGCATCACGGCTTTTTCGGGCATGTATTACGATGCGACCGATTTTTGGTTGATTTCGCCCGAACGATTTTAATTCGCGATCTATTGATCGATTTAGGTTGTTTAGCATTGACCAACGACGTTATTGGGTTAACCGGTCCCAAATCGGGTCGGTTTCGGTTTTAGTTGGAATCCGGATGTTACACGTCCAATTACCACATGCACTTATGTTAGTCCCACATCATTTATTAGTGGGACTTGGACATTTCGGTGGTGCTATATAAGAAGCACGACACCTTCTGTGATTATTGAGAGAGATTAATAGAAACATCGTCCCTTTGAATCGGTTCTCCCGCGGTTTCATTTCGCTTCTCATGGAGTAGGGTTCCGCGTTATGCCCGATGTTCTTTATTGTTCTATATATGTTTATCTCCGATTATGCTTCCGCATTGTCATTTTCTACATATAGCAATAACAAAACGATGCAAATAGATGCATCTACGAAGCTTGAACCATATACACATAGTTTTCTAATATAACACATTTTGTAATGGCTACTATTTTTCTATAAAAACATGTATACTGCAAGAACAAATATACTTCCTGTCTCTCACAATGGGAGCATAATTTAAATTATGAAAAAAGATGCAACAATGAAGTTGGTATGGTTGGAATTGTTTTGTAAGTGATTATTATAGGAAATATTGTTAATGCCATTTCTTTCTTTTGTTATTTCCTTCTCATTGTATTTCCTCTTTTGACAGTTTACCCTTTCCTCTATATAAAGGAGCTATATGGCCTATGAATAGAAATGTTGTTCATTTCTTCCCCCATGGTATCGGGGTGGCGGTCTTGGACCATAGTTATGGTATTTTCTGATACCCCAATGGCCCAACCCTAGCTACCGACCTCTCTCCGTCTCCCGGAGCTCGCATGACATCACCACCACTCGCAGATCTTCGCGTGCAGTCCCTAAGGGCCTGTTTGGTTGGAGGGTTGGACAGGGTTGGCTTGGCCCAACCCGGGTTACCCCTCCAACCAAACAGGGTTCTCCTCCTCACAGTTTACTATTCACAGGGGTACCCCTTCCCAACCCAACCCTGTCCAACCCTGCAACCAAACATGCCCTAAGCATCACTTGCCACCCCGCATGGATCCTAGGCAACCAAAACTGCTTGTCGGCTACTGCCGCAGCCCCTTACCACCACTCAACGGCTGTCGATGCCAGCTAAGGCCACCCGCGTGCCCGCTGTAGCCAAGCGTTGCCATCCTTAACGACCTTGTGATCCTGGTAGCATTGTACGCTCCTCGTGCACCACCTTTCTTTGTTTGCGCGCCGATTTTGGTACAGTCCAGGTCAATTTTAAACATGTAAATTTGATCCGACTGCCCTAGAGCACCGACAAAGGTGATGTGGAAGGTTGTGCTATAAGTATGCATACACAACCTATTCCCCACATGATCGTGTTGACAAAGATCTTTCAATCACCCAGTCATGCCCTTCCCGGTTTCCTCCTTTTGTCACGGTAAAAGACGAGGTTGATGTTTATCCATCTTCTGGGGCATTAAAAGGTCCCCTGTCCCATCATCAAGTAAGGTTGCAAAAATCAGTAGCTGGTACTCGGTCGGTTGGGTCACTGACTAAGGATTAATCGGCAGTCGGGCGACTAATCGGATTTAGTCGAGCTTTAATCGGTTTTGATTTTTTAATTATTTTAAATATATAAATCAATTTTATGCATATATTCTTATATATTTACAAATATTTCTACATTAATTATATTACCATAATGAAAGAAAAGAAGCAATTGAATTTAAATAAAACATTAAGCATATTAGAATTAGTTTGCTTTTAAAAAGGTAAAAAATATGGTATCTCCAAGCAAAAATCAATCGACTAATTGGCCTAGTCGGAATTAATCAATACCAAGGTTGCAGAAATCGGTAGTCGGTACTCGGTCGGTGGGGTCACTGACTAAGGAGTAATCAACAATCGGGCGACTAATCAGATTTAGTCGGCCATTAGTCTGTTTTGAATTTATTTATTTATTTTTAATACATAAATAATTTTTATACATATATTTTTATATATTTGCAATTAAAATCATTTTTTATACATATATTCTTATATATTTGCATTGATATGAACATTTTCTATATTATTATAATGAAACAAAATGAGTAATTGACTTTATATATAACATTAAGCATATTAGAATAGGTTTGATTTAAAAAAAAGCAAAAAATAAAAAAGATAAAAAATCTCTATGTAAAAGTCGGCCGAGTAGTCGGCCGACTAGTCAGCCGGATTAGTCGGGTTGACCGACCAATGGCCGACTAGGCCTAGTCGAGTCGGCTACCCCCCCGACTCGACTAGTCGGACCGACTAGTCGGCCTAGTCGACCGACTTTTACAACAGTGGTCAATACTCGGTCGGCCACCCCACTGACTAGACTAGTCGGTCCAGTCGGAGGATTTTTACAACAATGTCGTCAAGATGGATGGACCAACTATGAACTGTGGGTGATGCAATTCATGAGCATCATGGAGAGCAACGACAAAGAGTACATACTGACGAGACTCGAGTCGACCGACATGACTGGAGCCAACACTTCATGGAAGCATGACAATTCATAGGCACATGTTTGAGTCTTCGACACCCTCACAACAGAGATAACCAATGATATTCTACATCAATCCACACCAAAGACATTATAAGATAACATGAACAAGGTGTGTCTTCCGTAGTTGGCGACCACTCGAAAAGAACTCCTTTTATTAATTAGAAAGTGATCGCACGTGTGGAAAATTTCCATTGATTAAAGAGATATTGTACATGCGCATTAATATTTTCCATGTAATGCCTCAAGGCTTAAAAAATTACGACCCAACAGATTGCCAGTACTCTACTTCATGCCTCATCAGAATGACGCGATGAATCACCAAAGCTACTCTAGAAATCTGCAGCAGACAATGTTTTCAACCAGTAGATATCCTCACGCCGCAAAACCTCCTTTGCTCCGGCACATCTGAAGAATATATGATCAATGCCTGTCTTCTGTGCCACAAATTGGGCAAATGATATTTGCACCGAGGATGATACCAGCGGGGAGAACCTTCGTCATTAACCTCCCTCGATGCATAAGCCAAGTGAAAATCCTAACCTTTAAAGGGATCCTAAGTTTTCATACCACGTTGCAGTCCCTCACTTCCTCCTGGTTCAAAGCCACATCCCTTGATACCAAAGTAAGATACACCTTTTTTACTGAGTACAAACTGTGCCAATCCCAATGATCCTACCCTACCTGTAGAGATATTTTTGTAGTCGGTGTACTATTTATCAATTTTTATTTCCGTAGTTACTACTTATGTAATTTACCCATAGGCTTTCCTCTATATAAAAGAGCCGAGGGTTCTTTGGAATAATACAACAACTCTTTCCACCAACATGGTATCAGAGCCAAAACCCTAACACTACCTAGTCCTCCAATCTTTTGAAGATCTAATAAAAGGTTACCGAACTTCGTACACAGCACCTCAGATATGGCTGATTCAAATTTTGGTAGCAAAACACCATTACCCATTCGGTTGGGGTCCAACAATTCGCCACAGTTGCGCACTTGTCTTCAGCCAACGCAAATAACCTCTAATACTTGTCCTGAACCACACCTTGACCAATTATTGCTCTAGAACCTGAAACTTAACCACCTCCATTGCCCAACACCGAATATAGATTATCCTAAATCTCTCTTTTCACAACATAGATATTACTCCAAGCACCAGTTGGTCCACCTAGTAACCTTCTCCAATCTTGCATGTCCCCGAGTTCTCCATAGACCAATATGAGTGAGCATACCAAATCCTTATCTAGGCCCAGATGCGCCTTACCCACTTCGATAAAAAGGCTTTGTTCATCTCACAAAGCCAAAGTACTCCCATCCTTCCGTCGTCTAGCGACCACATCCTAGGTGGCTACAGAACCCCCTCTTCTCTTGCCCAAAGAAGTCTAGAAAAAACATCTCATAGTATTTTCTTAACAGGTCCTAACCTTCTTGGGGAGCCTAAATATCGACACATAGAAAAGTGGCAATGCTGACAGAATATTATTCAATAAGACTAATTTCCCTCAAGACATGCACCTTGCCTTCCACTAACTTGTTCTCCATCTTATCTATTAAAGGGATTCAATGTTCAACTTTGAGATTGCCCACCACCGAAGGGATGCCCAAATATTATATCGGAAGTACCCGCGGGTGGGTTGGGGTGTGTGTATGTGTGTCTAACAAGTTTGCACATTATTCAATGACATTAGAACTCAAGCCGATCGGCACGAAGGCTGATGTTGCCTTTATTTATCCTCAAAACCGAAGACCCCCCCCCCAAAAAAGTCCAACAGAGTTGATATCGCCAATGCCTCATTGGCCCCTCCCTTTATGAAGATGATAGTGTCGTCTGCATATTTAAGCAAAGGGATAATGATGCAATAATTCCCAAATTGACGGATCGAATCGGATTGAAGCTATCACAAATTTGTGAATTTTGATAAAATAGGTAATCGCGTCCTTAATTGATCATTTTTATTTAGTCATCCTTTTTTTATGTTAAATAAATTGAGTTTGATTATAATCTCAATATTTATGGTAGATTAAATTAATTATGAGTTAATTGGAGTCAGTTAGACTCATTAGAGTCAATTGGGATTTTATTTTATTTGATTTTTGATTTTCTTTATATTTTCGTAATTCCACCTCTCCTATATAAAGTGGATGGTAGTCCTTTGTTTAATCAATTCAAAATTTATGAAAATTGAGATTTCTCTCTCACGTTATCCTCTCCCTCTACGCGATCTTCGCGATTCATCTCTAATATCCTGCGCAACTGGCGCGTTCTTCTTTTTCTTCGTCCCCTATCAAAATTCTTCCAATTAACAAAATCTGCCATCGTTGTATTTTTTACCTGCACCAATTGGTATCAGAGCATAATCGTTCTACGATTCGATGATCTGATTGCATATTGGTGAATGCAATTTGATTTGAGTTATCTCGATCACGGTTCACGTCCACGAAAACAAAGATTCAAGCATCGACTTCTATCAAGCATCAAGGTATAAATATGGTTAGATTCGCTGTTCGAGGAATAAATAGTTGTCAACGAGAAAATTCAAACCGTCACCTCTCGGATGCGATCTCATTTTGATGACACAAATAAAGAAATCGAAGCTATTTTCAATCCATAAGATGATTTTATTGATACAACTTCAACACAAAAAATGAAGATGTGGGACCCATCTTTGACGAAGAATCTACAGATGAAGAATACGAAATCCTTGATCTATTCTCATTTGAGACTGTTGTCTAGGAGGCTTCCATGTCACTGCTTCCTCCATGAGCTGCGCCACCAACCTCGGTCTCGACCCCAATGCTACCAACCCTACCTCAGTTGATTTCGGCACCTCAACGGTGATTGAGAACACACGATTGCTGAGGCTGTACTCGAGGAAGCAACACCTGAGGACACTCCAACGCCATTACGAGGCTACAATACCTCCACATGGGCACGCCACGATACCCGGAGGCCTCCTCATGGCCAAGCTCGATGGCTCCACACCCCTCTCTTTCATGGATGCCGCTGTCGCACGCTCTTCTCCTCCTTAGAACAATGCCACCGCCATCGTGAATGCTGCTGCTCTGGTCCCCGTGGCAACATTGGCATCATCCCCAACAACTCCATCGCTTATGACGATCATCCTTCTCGTTCCTAGCCTGCCGCCGCCGTTGCTCTATTGGTGGAAGGAAAACCCTCAGCATTGAAGGCTTCTCCATTATGAGAATCGTATCCCATCAAATTAGGGACTGGGTCCTGATTGAGAACATTTTCAAGGAGCCCCCTTCTCCAAAACTACTTTACGTAAAGGGTAGAGTTGAAGCCAACACATGAGTGTGAGTTATTTTAAATGTAGGGGGAGAACATTTGCTGCCATACTCATCGGTGGAAAGAAATTATAAACGTAATATTGAAAAGAAGCAAAACCGGGGAGATCCGATCAACGTATTCAGATGGGATTCTCTAACGACGAATTGAAGATCAAGTAATTCGTCAGGAGACGATTTTTTTCAAGAGGTGGAGAATTGATGTAATATTTCCCAAATTGACGGGTCGATCAGATTGAAACCATCACAAATTTGGGGTTTTTGTAAATTAGGATGTCTCGTCCTTAATTCATCATTTTTATTTAGTTGTCTATTTTATTTATGTTAAATAAATTGAGATTTGATCATAATCTCAATATTTATGGTAGATTAAATTAGTTAGTGAGCTAATTAGAATCTGTTAGAGTCAATTCAGATTTTATTTGATTTGATTTTTGTTCTCCTTTCTATTTTTGTAATTCCTCCTCTCCTATATAAAGAGGATTGTAGTCCTTTGTTTAATCACTTAGAATTTATAAAAATTGAGATTTCTCTCTCATGTTATCCTCTCCATGCATGCGGTCTTCGCGATTCGTCTCTAAAATCCCACGCAACTGGCATTCTTCTTTTTCTTCATCCCCTATCTATATTTCTTCCTCCAAACAAAATTTTCCACCGTTGGATTTTTTATCTGCATCAGATAGAGATGTCACCTTCAGTGAAGCCTCGAAAAAAGCTATTGCGGATCGCCTCCTACGAGATAATGTTCAAAGAGTCCACTGCAATCTTGAAAGGAAGTGGTGCTGGGGGGCATCCCTATATTATGCGATGTTACGACGGGAAGAATCCCCCTTAAGGCTTACTTTTTACCACAACAGAGAAAGATGAGGTTGTGACGCATCTTTTCATCCAACTAATTCAACCCTCGGGAAAGTCTCTCTTTGTCAAAACCTTCCACAAGAATTTCCAATCAATGTTATCATATGCTTTCGTAAAGTCCACTTTACGCCTTCCTTCTCTTCCATTCTGCTATGATCTTCGTAGCCAGGACCAAAGAGTCCACCATATATTTGCCCGGCACAAAAGCTGTCTATAGACGTGAGCACCTTCTTCAATCTATTTGTCAGCAAGTTAGACACAATTCGGTAAATTCCATTGGAAAGGGCGAACGACCTGAAGTCATCAACAGTAATAGATGTGTCCTCTTTAGGTAGTGGTACAAGCAAGCTTTGTTGATAAGCTCAAAAGTCGAGTTCCCAACACAGAACTCTCTGATGACTACCACCACATCTTCCTTCACCAAGGACCAGAATGCCTTGTAGAAAAAAATTGGGAACCTGTCCGGTCCCGACACCTTATCATCATTTAAATCTTCAACAACTGTCCAAACCGCTTATTCGGAAACATCCCGCATGAGGTCCTCTGCTTGGGCTGGCGAGATCTTCGTTGCACCCCTACCTGACTGTCTCCAAGGTAACACCTCACTTTTTCTAGTGGTCTGTTGGAAAAAATCAGATAGCGTTCGACCTAAATACTCATCACTCTTCGCCACTATTTTCATGCACCCCCCAATTCTTGGATCAAATTTCTCCTCCTTTTGCTAGCCATGGCATGGAAGAAACCCGTGCTCACATCTTGAAGCCATTTCACTTGCGATCTCTGCCTCCATTCTGTTACCTGCTTCCTATCCTCCTCTAAAATACCCTCCTGCGCTGCCCTTAGCTGAGCCTCCTCTATAGACAAAGGACTCACATCTTCCACCTGGTCCAGTCTGTCCATTTTTGTTTGCACCTCACTTTTCCTCCAGGTTTCATTCTGTCGAATCTGTACCCGAAATGGTAAAATCTTCTCCTTGAGTTTCTTTAGTTTATATGATAAATGCTTGGTAGCAGTTCCCTCACAAGTAGCTCCCAACCATTTCTCTTTAATCCATTTTTTGAAACATGGTTCACTAAGCCACGAATGTTCGAATTTGAAATAAGTAGAAATGTGAAACTCCTCCTTTGAACTCCAAAGGAAAGGTGTATTATCTGAACGAGATCTAGGCAAGCCACATACATTCGCAAGTTGGAATTTCTGGAGCATTTTTGTCGATACAATAAATCTGTCTATCCACGACCATGAGTGCTTGTTTCTATATGTATATTTACAATCCTGGGCATCCATTGTCTTCAGATGTAGTTCATCCAACAACAACCAGAAGTCATCCAATCCACTATCCCTTCCGCCAGCTTCACTTGACTTATCAGCCGTTAGGAGCATGCAGTTATAATCCCCCAAAGCGACCATGGTATGTCTAGATAACGGAGTTGAGCCGTCCTTAATTCAACTCATAGAACCTCCCTGTCTTGTGACGTAGGAGGGCCATAAATTGAGGTGATCGCGAACCTGAAGGCATCTAATTTCCTTTTTAGCAAGGTTGACACCGTCCTTGAATCCACCAAGGAGTCATTAAATCCGTACATCTCTCCTTTCCATATGATGAGCAGAGCACCGGATCTACCAACTACATTGGCATCAACTATGTTCGTCAATCTGTTCCTCCCCAGGCCGCACCGGCATGCCAAATCGTATCTCTCTCATTTTGTCTCTTAGAGGAGGACAATATCCACCCCATTCACTCAAGAGTCTGCCCACCATCTCTCTCTTCTCTGGGCTACCCAGTCCTTAGATGTTCCACGATAGAACTTTCATTTGGAAATAGATCTGAAGTCCTCGAGGCGAAAATGCTTACCGAAGTTGCCAAGGCCACCGAAAATGTCCTCTCATCTGATGGGGAATGTGCCTCATTCTCCACTGCTTGCAGACCTTCTAGCCCCATCCTGTACTCCACTTCACCTACAGTTGAGATGGGGGTGCTTGATCTCTATAGGCCCCCATCGGAGAGAGGTTTCTCCTCCCGATCTCATGCAAAACCCTCCGCCTCCTCCTTTTACGTCTTTCATCTCCATTGTCAAGGTCTTCCAACATATGATGTTTTAGATGAGTACGAGAGTCGATGTTGATGGGGCTCTAGACACACCTCTTCACCTTCGCAACCCGACGACCAAAACCCGCGCCCATGTGCTTGAATTCGTGGGGCGTAAAATGAAAACCATTAAAAGGTCCTAAGGAGGCCTGACCCACGTCACTTGGATTTTGAACAAGACTCTATTTCACGTAAATGAGAGGTCCAGTGAAAAAGGATCGAAATCCGTAGGATCTAGAAAACCAACTGACTCGTTTTGATCAGGGGTGATAACTACCTTAATTCGCGACTCTTTGAGAATAATCTTCTCCCCTCTATCGAACAAGGGGAATTGAAAGGGCATTACTCTTCATCTTTCCGAGGTATCTTCTTGGAAGTTGGACTCCTACTGCCAACACGGCTCTCTGACACTGGAGGCGTAGTCACTCCTGTCGATTTGTTCAGTGCAGAATCACGCTCCATCCCTCACATGAAACTGTTGACGCATATTGAGTTACTGTACCTCTTTGTTATTTTCTTTTCTTGTTATTCTCTTTATGTAATTTACCCATAGGCTACTCTCCTATATAAGAGAGCCTAGGGCTATGGAATAGATCAACTCTCATTCTCTTTTCCCAACATGGTATCAGAGCGACGGTCCTAGACCGGAGTTCTCGAAACCCTAACCCTAACACCCCACCCGCCGGCCTTCTTCTCTCTCTCTCTCTCTCGATCGGTGTGCCAGGAACGCCGCCGCCTCTACCGCACGCAGCCCCTGCGCAGCCCCTGCACAGTCCTTGCGTGCCGCACGCGCAACCCTAGCGTGCCGCACGCGCAGCCCTAGCGTGCCGCACGCGCAGCCCTAGCGTGCCGCACGCGCAGCACCTGCGTGCACAGCCCCCTGCGCATCCTTGCGCGCTGTGCACTGTCCCTGCGTGCATCAACCGTGCGCTGAGCGCAGCCCCTGCGCGCCTCAGCCGTGCGTCGACCGTGCCTCCCTTGTGCGGCCTGTGCGCAACTTCTTTGTGCGTGTAGGTCTTAGCACAAACATCTTTATGGGGATAGTTGCTTGAAGTCTACACATGCAACTACCCCCATCGATGGTATTGTAGACAAAACATATCATTTGTCAGTCGTTCCAGTCTTTATTTTGCAATATGTCAGAGAGCAAGGCAGATATCCCATCTATTGGCGCATTCCGTGGTCCGACGCCTATTGTCAAGATGGATGGTACCAACTATGAACTGTGGGCAATGCAGTTCATGAGCATGATGAAGTCTACGGGTAAGAAACATATTCTTACCGAATCAGAGCCTGCTGAGAAGACTGGGAACCTATGCCTCCTGGGAGGCTGACGATGCGTATGCCAAAGTCTGGCTATCTGGCACATTGGCAATTGAGATTGCAAATGATATCCTCCATCAACCCACAGCGAAGGATATGTGGGACAATCTGGCGGCCACATACTCCCAGGCGAAGAACGAGACAAAGATCCTGCAACTCTAGCATGATATCTTCACCATCAAGCAGAATGGTCACCCACTACATTCTCTCTATACATCACTGAGAGGGATGTTTGAGAAGCTATATAGCTTCATGCCCTTGATAGCTACGCCCGAGCAGCAGAAGACATACAGGATGCTACTATTGGTGGGTGTGTTTCTCGCTGCACTTGATCCAGAATATGAGGCAGCACGTTCTCAGATTTTAGCAGACTCGACTATTCCTCCCATGGAGGAAGCTTTTCACAGATTGAGCAGGATCACAGTGCCTTCACCAGCTGCGAGTCAGAATTCGTCCGCTATGGCGGCCACAGAGGCCGCGGTTTCATCACCAGGGCCGTGGGCGTACTCCTCGTGGAAGGGGTGGCCGTACTAGGCCAACCTGCACATATTGTCACCGAGTTGGGCACAATGAAGACACATGCTATTCAAAGCATGGACTCCCTGCATCTGCACGAGCCGCTGAGCAGATAGAGCCCCATCTGCTGCTACCCTGGATCAACGATTTGATGATCTAGTTGCCCGCCTCAGGGGCATCATACCACCATCTGGTCCAACAACGACTACAGAGAGTCATACTGATACTGCTGCCTCTGCCTCTGCTTCTGCATCTACCAGTACTTCAGGTAGTACACTTGCACTCCACAGTAGTAGATCTCATATACTGCCATGGATCATGGACTCGGGCGCCACACATCATTTATGTGGCGACCAGAGTCTACTTACAGGATACACCCAGATTCCTCCAGGACGGACAGTAGTAATTGCTAATGGCACGCATTCCCCTATCACTGGTCAGGGGGAGATTAGATTGACACCCTCTATGCAGCTGAAGAATGTCCTACATGCACCACATTTTTCTATGAATCTGTTGTCAATTAGTCAGATTACGAAGGATCTCCACTGCCGAGCTATTTTTGATCCATCTTCTTTGTTTTTTCAGGACATCCGTATGGGCAACGTGATTGGTCATGGCTATGAGCAAGGAGGCCTTTACCGTCTGAACCAGACCCCATTTGCTGGAACCACATCCTCTCCCGCTGAACAAGTATCTCCTCTCCTGTGGCATCTGCGTTATGGTCATTTACCGCTCCAGACGTTGCGTCTAGTCCTACCCTATAGTCTCTCTCACACACCTATCCAGTGTGAGGCGTGTCAGTTGGGAAAACATCACAGGTCGTCTTTTCCCAGCAGTCAAGGTCGGAGTAGTAACTCCAAGTTTGAGTTGTTTCATGTCGATGTCTGGGGTCCAAGTCGTGTTCCCGATCATCAGGGGCACAGGTTTTATATTGTATTTGTGGATGACTACTCTAGAGCATCATGGGTTTTTCTAATGAAAAATAAGTCTGAAGCAGGAAATATTATTATTCACTTTCTAAATGAGATTCAGAATGTTTTTTCCACATCTGTCAAAATTATGAGAAGTGACAATGCCTTAGAGTTGTGCACCAACAATCTAGCCAACTACTACTCCTCGAAAGGAATTATACACCAAACATCTTGCGCTCATACGTCTCAGCAAAATGGGGTTGCAGAAAGAAAACACCGTCACCTACTCGATGTCACAAGGTCACTTCTTATTCAGAGTCATGTTCCGTACTCCTACTGGGGTGATGCAGTTCTTACTGCATGTTATCTTATCAATCGTATGCCTTCGTCTGTCTTGAATGAACAGGTTCCTTTTTCACTTATTTATCCTGACAAGGATCTGTTCATTCATACCCCTCGTGTGTTTGGGTCAGTTGCATTTGTCCATCAGTTGTCGCCTGGTTCTGACAAGCTCTCTCCTAGGGCTGTCAAGTGCGTCTTTGTGGGGTACTCCAGAACTCAAAAGGGGTACAAGTGTTTTGTCCCTGTGCGTCGGCGGTATATGATCAGTGCAGATGTTACATTTTTTGAATCCATTATGTATTTTTCAGAATCCGGGAACATGCAACCACCACCTATATCTCCTGATACCGTATTCATGGCACCACCAACCTCACCACCGTCACCACCATCACCACCACCACCGCCACCACCACCACCGCCACCACCACCGCCATCAACAGTGTCCCCGTTACCATTCCATTACACCCGCAGGCCGAATCCAGCTCATGGTTCTGACCAGTCAACTAGCTCGCCTATGGTATGTAATGAAAATATTAATGTTGATGGATCTGACGACATTTCTGAGCAGGATGCATTACAGGAGCATGTTGATAGCACAGAGGATTTGGATGTTCCAATCGCTCTACGCAAGCCGAAGAGAAGCTGTGCCAAATATCCAGTATCAGCAGCTGTGTCCTTTGAGAGGCTATCTGGACACTTCAGGACGTTTGCATTGGCACTTTCAGCTACAGACATTCCACAGAACCACCATGAGGCTTTGCAGGATTCTAGATGGCGGCTAGCAATGGAAGAAGAGATGGCGACACTTCAGTCTAGAGGAACATGGAGTTTGGTTACTATACCTCCAGATGTCAACCCGGTGAGTTGCAAATGGGTGTTTACAGTTAAACACAATGCAGATGGCTCCATTGACAGGTACAAGGCACGCCTAGTTGCACGGGGATTCACACAGACATATGGGGTAGATTACCTTGACACGTTCTCTCCTGTGGCGCGTCATTCTACTCTGCGGATCCTGCTATCAGTTGCAGTTACTCGAGACTGGCCACTCTATCAACTAGATGTGAAGAATGCATTTCTGTATGGAGACTTGCAGGAGGAAGTCTATATGCAACAGCCACCAGGTTTTGCTGTTGAGGGGGAGTGTTCCAAGGTTTGCAGATTACATAAGGCCATCTATGGCCTTAAGCAGAGCCCCAGAGCATGGTTCCAGAAGCTGTCAGACCTCTTTGAGAAACAAGGATATAAACGCTCCAATGCTGATCATTCCTTGTTTGTACAGAAGACAGCGAGAGGTATTATTGTAATCATGGTTTATGTTGACGATATCTTGATTACAGGTGATGATGACCAGGGCATTAAGCAAGCAAAGGAAAGGCTGGGGACCGAGTTTGTCACCAAGGACCTGGGAGTCCTTAGATATTTTCTGGGGTTAGAATTTGCCAGAAATCCGTATGGATTAGTCATGTCACAAAGGAAGTATGTTACAGATCTCCTGAGTGAGACAGGTATGCTAGGGTGTCGACCTGCTACGACACCAATGGATCCTAGCATGAAGCTGTATGATGATGACACAGAGGAGGTGGACATGAGAAGATATAGAGAACTGGTAGGCAAACTGTTATATGTCACGATCACTAGGCCAGATATATTATTTGCAGTGAGCCGTGTGAGCCAGTTCATGGAGCAGCCACGCCAAGTGCATATGGATGCAATACATATGATACTTAGATATCTCAAATCTTCTCCAGGTAAAGGTCTGCTATTCAAGAAAGGAAAGGGGATTTCTATCTCAGCATGCGCAGATGCAGACTATGCAGGATGTCCTAAGGATAGGAAGTCCACCTCAGGGTATGCTGTCTATGTTGGAGACGCCCTAGTCTCATGGAGGAGCAAGAAACAAACTGTGGTAGCTAGATCTAGTGCTGAATCCGAATATAGGGCAATGGCCCAGGCTACTACAGAGATGATGTGGGTGAAAGCGGTGCTGACAGATTTATGCTTAGATGTACCACTTCCTATGAACTTGGAGTGTGATAATCAGGCTGCTTTATTTATTGTAAACAACCCTGCATTCCATGAACGGACCAAGCATATTGAGGTGGATTGTCACTTCATACGAGATATGATTCAGAAAGGATTCATTGCCACATCTCATGTTACTTCAGAGAACCAGACTGCAGATATATTCACCAAGGCATTGTTACGAGGTCCATTTCAGAAGTGTGCTTCCAAGCTGAGCATGATTGACATCTATGCTCCATCTTGAGGGGGAGTGTTGACGCATATTGAGTTACTGTACCTCTTTGTTATTTTCTTTTCTTGTTATTCTCTTTATGTAATTTACCCATAGGCTACTCTCCTATATAAGAGAGCCTAGGGCTATGGAATAGATCAACTCTCATTCTCTTTTCCCAACAGAAACCATTCGTCTGCAAAGGTAATATTGATGGCGAAGCGACCTCCTTGTCGAAAGATGAACGACCCCCATGGTAAGAGGTCCATACTAGAAGGTCTACCGCCCGGTGCCTCACCATGGAAACCCAAAGTCCGAGGTTCCCTCGGGAGCAGACCCGTAGAGTATATCACCACTAGTCTCCCCACATGGTTGACAACCACCTCAATGTCGTCATAAGTTCGAGCCCTTAGTGGAAGCACCCGGACAACCACACACACCGACGAACCATGGAACAGAGTTCCATCACGAATCCTCGGGCAATGCCATGCAACCTTGGTTCCTCTCCCAATGCCATGAGAACCTTTGACAAGTTCCTTTCAACTACTCAAGCAATCACCGTTCGATCGCCAAGAAGAATGACGTCCCTGGTGAACTCAAGTTCCACACTTGTCTTCGCTGCATCCGAGAATGAGACTCCTTCCCTAAGCATATAGATGCTTGTATCTACAAAAATACCTCTATGAAGATCTTTCTCAAGGCCTTAAATCGGTTGAAAATTTCATCCATTTCATTCAGCGTCCATTCTATCGGCAGCTTTAAAGGCTCAAATGTCGGCATTTTGGTCAAATTTTGACTTGTTAAAGCTGAATTTCGACCGAAATTCGACGTAATTTGATGCCATGATCTTTCGTCAATCTCATCGCCGCCATCTACTGGTCACTGATTAGAAGAGAAGCAAGGCTAAGGGTGTGCCGTGGAAGATTGACTTCTCCAAAGCATAATTGGAGGTTCCTGTGGACTTCGCTGGGGAAGAGAGGCTTCATGGCGATGTGGTTGGCATGGACCAAGAGATGTATCACTGCCGCATCCCATGCTGTGCTTGTCAATGGTTGACCGGAGGGGGTTTTCTTTCAGTCGCAACAGGGCATTAAACAGGAGTGTCTGCCATGGAAGGCCATGTCGGCGATATATCGGCGATATATCGCTGATATATCGGTTTCGATGACTCCCCCATCTCGATATTCCTGTGTATATCCTTTTACACGGTATCGGCGATATGTCGTCGACACATGGCATATTCCTTTCTTCCTTGCTAAGTTTTGGCATCTTTTTTTGCCAATAAATGAGGCATATCGGCAACCATTTCCACCATCTCAACCTTGACATTCCAACCTTGCTTTCCCCTCTTCCTTTGCATTTTGAGGTGAGATTTTGATTTCCTCTTCCTTAGTGATTTTGTTCTCAATTTTTTATGTATTAGTATTGCATAATTTTTGTTCTCATTTTTGTTATGTATTAGAACCCATTTAATGGTCTAGTGGCAGTACAGTGTGTCTACCACACAAAAGACCAGGGTTCAAATCCCACTCTTGCAGGGGTTGCGTTAGGTAGTCGACGTCCAGCGCAAAAAATAGTCGAATCTTTCAACATGGATTTGAGCAAGAATCCATGTAGCCGACCCTACTTATAGTGGGAGAAGGCTTAGCACTTATTAGTATTGCATAATTTCCTTTTGCATGTAATTTGGGTTCTAAATTTTGGGGCTTTTGATGTTTGTATAGTAATTAAGAGATCTTATGGATGAATTGGTTTGGATCTCTTGTTTAGGAGTTAGGAAACATGATTTAGTGGTGATTTTTGTTTATAAAATGTGTGTATTTAAATAAATCCGAAAATTTTAAAAAAATAGATCCACAAATTATTGAGTTTTTTGTTAATGAAATTTGGGGCTTTTAATTTTTGTGTGTTCATTAAGAGATGTTATGGTTGAATGGAGTTGTATGTATTGTTTAGGAGTTAGGAAACAAAATTTATGGTGAAATTTGTTTACAAAATGTGTGTATTTAATAAATCCGAAAATTAAAGAAAAATAGGTCCACATTTTATTGAGTTTTTGTTCATGAAATTTGGGGCTTTTGATTTTTTTGTGTTTATTAAGAGATGTTATGGATGGATGGAGTTGGATCTTTTGTTTAAGAGTTAGGAAACATGATTTGGTGGTGATTTTTGTTAATAAAATTTGTCTAATTAAATAAATCCGAAAATTAAAAAAATAGATCCACAATTTAGTGATTTTTTTTTTGTTCACAAACTTTGAGGCTTTTGATTTATGTGTGTTTACTAAGTGATGTTATGGATGGATGGAGTTGGATCTCTTGTTTAGGAGTTAGGAAACATGATTTGGTGGTGATTTTTGTTAACGAAATGTGTCTAATTAAATAAATCCGAAAATTAAACAAAAATAGATCCACAATTTAGTGAGTTTTTGTTCATTAAATTTGGGGATTTTGATTTTTGTGTGTTTTTTGTTCAGGATTCAATATCATGGCACAATCCGGTTCAGACTCTGATGGTCTCGTAGACAGATGGACTTGGATGGGGAGAGATTGGTTGGAAGTATGGCACCGCTTCAGATGACAACAAAGCGAAACCACAGTGCAACTTCTGTGGGAAGAGGTTGGGAAGATGGGGTATTACTAGACTGAAGCATCATCTTGTTGGCAGCAATAAAAATGTTGCTAAGTGCACTCGTTGTCCAAAAGATATGAGGGACTTGGTGAAGGCTAGAATGGGGGAGGGGGGGGAGAAGGAGAAGGATGTGGAGAGGTCCAGGCGGGGTGAACAGTTCAAGGAGTTCATGTTTGAGAAGGAGTTCAATGTCCTCTCAGATTCAGACGACGAGGACTTTGTATACCGCGATGAAATTCAGACCGAAGCGGAGAGGAGGGCGTACAGGAGGGTGACAAAGGAGTCCATGAGGAGCGAGTTTGAGAGGAGAGAACTCGCTGGTGCACGTGGCGGCTACCCTGGTGCCGACGGCAGTGGGAGTGGTTCTGGAGGTGCACCAGTATCACCCACTAAGAAATACAAGGGGAAGGGACTAGAATCATTATTGACGTGGAGTGGGTCCATGCAGTACAAGTCAAGTAAGGACCCGAAGCAAAAGACGGTGAAGGGGATGTTCACCAATGCACGGGAGAGAGTGGGCAAGGCCATGGACAAGCTCTTCTTTGGGGAGAGAATCCCATCCCATGTCGCTAGTGGACCTTTATTACAACACGCCATTGATGAGATCGCCGCAGCTGGAACGGGAGTGAAGGCTCCCACTGCGAAAGAGTTGATGAACAAGTATCTTGCACAGGAGAAGGAGGAGATGAACGAGTGTATCTCGGACCTGAGGAAGGGATGGCCAGAGTATGACGTGACACTGATGTGTGATGCCTGGACAAGCTATACGAGGAAGCAGATCATTAACTTCCTCGTTTACTGCGACGGTAAGACCATTTTTCTTAAATCTGTCGATGCATCTGAACATGTCAAGGACTACAAGTACCTGCTGAAGTTGATGATGGACGTCATTAAGGACGTTGAGAAAGAGAACATTGTACAGATTGTGACGGATAACGGCATCAACTTCAAGAAAGTAGGTAAAACAATAATGAAGTCTAACATCTACGGAATTTTTTGGACATCTTGTGCTGCACATTGCATAGATCTGATTCTGAAGGACTTCGGCAAGAGGAAGCTCGTCGCGAAGGTGATGGAACAAGCACAGACGATCACGAATTTCATTTACAACCATTCCAAAGTGTTGTCTTTGATGAGGCGGACGTGCAATGATGAGTTGGTGAGGCTTGGCATCACACGCTTTGCAACCAATTTTATAGCGTTGCAAAGCCTCAAACAACACAAGGCAGGGTTGAAGAACATGTGCTGCCAAGGTGAATGGTTCGAGAACCCAGAAGCTCGGACCGAAGGAGGACGGAGAGTGGAGACAATCATCAATGATCTCCATTTCTGGTATGAAGTGATAAGGGTCATGAAGATAATGGAACCTGTTGTTTCTGCATTGCGTATCGTAGATGGGGACAAGAAGCCAACTATGGGAGTCATCTACGAGGCAATGCGCTGCATGAGGGAGAAGGTTAGAGAAGCAGTTGGGAGAGGATTTAAAGCATGGTTGGATATCATAGACGAACGATGGTCGAAGATGCTCTTACATCCTCTTCACAAGACTGGTATGCATTATTATCTAGTAAATATTTTTAATCCATTTGGAAATTATTTTAGAAGGATTAAAATTGAGAATTGTTCATCTTTAGCATATTACTTGAATACGAAGTACCAATACAAGAACAATCATGGTAGTTGGTACAAATGCTGATCTTCTAGCAGCTGTACAACTTGTGGTGGAGAAGCTCGTCAAGGACGAGAAGGCACAAACCTTGTGCATGAATGAGGTAAGAACGATTGTATAATGTACAATCTATAGTCGCATACAGTGACTTTCAAATTATTTTGAGGCACAAACCATGTTATGACTTAAAGTTTTGATTAATGTGCAGATTAAATACTTTAAGGATGCCTTGGGTTCTTTCGATAGAGTAACCACGGTTAATGGATGCGACAGTACTCTTCCTGGTAAGGGCTAAGTCTACTGATTGTGATATGTAACAATTTGACTATTATTGATTTATCTGTTTTCGATTTTCCGCAGCCGAATGGTGGTTACTGTATGGGATGGAAGCTCCCAACCTACGGAAAGTGGCAGTGAAAGTATTGTCCCAAACATCATCTGCCGGTAGTTGTGGGAGAAATTGAAGCACATTCAACTTGATACATTCGAGGAGACGGAATAAGTTGAGAGAACGACTCCACGATCTTGTTTTTGTGCACTACAACTTGAATTTGAAGATGATACATGCAAGAGAGGGGCATGACAAAGAGGACTACACAGACCCCATCGATCTTGCATATATTTTCAAGATGCACGACGACGATGCAGATGAAGATGTTCTGCAGAGGTGGTTGGATTGCAAAGGTACTCCATTGCTCGATCAACCGTGAGGCATGCCGAATCAGAATATAAGCCAACAAATGGGAGCAGATGTTGGTGTCTACATGGCCAGATCTGGGCGAATCACGAACCCTCTTGGAGGGGTGGAGCTTGATGCGGTTGTGGATGACATTCTCTTCACTGGATCGAAATCCAAATCGAGATCAAAAGATGACAACGGGAGCGATGATGATGATGATGCTGTTGGTGGTCGTGGTGGATCAGGTGATGGGGAGACATATTCAGAGGGGGTCAGGGTCTGCAAGGGGTAGTCGTAGACCACGTGATGATACAAGTTTCAAGTCAGGGCGAGAATACATGGAACGACATGGAAATATACATGAGCAGTTTGTCCCAAGTCCTTGTCCAGGACCTATGGATTACGATGCATATGGACGACGTGGCCATCATCCTACAGATAGCTACATGGACGATTTGATATCATCTGTAGGTTCGTTAAGTTGCATGGACATTGACAGCCCATACCGTGGAGGAACACCCAGTCCCATGGGCGGATATGGAACCTCATAAGATGAAGGATCATTTGGCATCTTCCCTGAATATTTTCCTTATTCTCTACCTGGTCCTCCTCCTCCTCCTCAGGCGTATACTCCTCCATCTTATGGATATGGTAGCAACATTGGGTATGGAGGATATAACAGCTACAACGGTGAGAACTACCAAGGTAGCCAACCCGAGCAGAGCCAGGGCAACTTCTTTGGTGGTGACAATTTCGGTTTCTTCCCTGAGTACTACGCTCCTCCTCCAGATCCTCCTCCTCCGCAGAGATCTTCTCCTACCCCGTCATCGTCATCCTGAGGATCTCAAGCTAGTACTTCGCAGCCTCGACGTGCACCTCGTGACACCGGATCTAGCAGTGCTTATCCTCGACTTGGGATACTCATAGGGATTGATGACCATCAATACATGCAATATATTATGGATTATAAGGCCATGTACTCGTACATGACATAAGAAAACTATTGTGAGTTCATTGAGTCCGCAATCCGTTATGCGAGACAATAGGGCAGGGGGACCGATTTAGATCCGCCGCGGAATTCTTGGTTTTAGGTCATCTCTTTTACAATGTTAAATTGATTTGGATATTTCTCATTTATTGTTGTATCCAGTATATATATAAATCTTTATGCCAAACAATGATTATCTCGTTATATATTCCAATCGATATGACCTATGACCGATATGTGCAGTTTAAGGACCATAGTCCTCACAAATTATCTATGTGTGTTATGAAGTGTATATTTGTAGTATTTCATGTTATAAACTTATAAGAACTTGAATGGAATCCATTTCCAATATTTATAAGTCAAGAATCAACATTAAGTTATTAACATCGAGATAACCGATATATGCGATACCGATATGTGCGATATATGATCTATAAATGGACCGATATGTGTGATATAAGTGTGTATTTGTACGTTATATGTTGTTTTAATATCTTGGATGACCTTAGTTTCTGAAAAAATGTCAAAAAATTGGTTTTTTTGAGCCATTTTCCACATTTCCACCGATATCGTCGATATATCGTCGATATATCCCGATATATCCATTTCCGGCCGGACCGAAACAATATTGATATCGATACGACCTTTCATGGTGTTCGCTGGCCCCCTTCTTTTTGTGATTGTGGCTGACTCACTGGCTGTACTGATGAGGTTGGCTGTGGTCAGGGGGTGGTGCACTGGATATACGAAGGAGGAGATATCCATCCCACTTTTGCAGTATGCAGACGACACAATTCAATTCCTATGGGCGTAGCTAGAGGGGCTGCGTCCGGCTTCGCAAATTATGGATATTTTTGGGGACGTATCGGGTCGTCGGATAAACATGGGGAAATCGATGGTGGTCCCTTTTGGCTAGGCGGAGCGGGAGGTATAGAATGCGACGGTCTCGTTGGGATGCTCGATTGCCACTTTGTCGATTACATACCTGGGGCTCCCATTGGTGGCGAGGAAGCCAAAGTACGAGGATTGGAGGGCGTTATTGGAAAGGATGGAGGCGAGGATGGCATGATGGAATGCGTCGATGCTGTCGAAGGGGAGGAAGTTGGTTCTGCTGAAGCATGTGCTCTCGCCCATCCCCATCTTCTGTGCTACGAGGACGTTGCCTGTAGGGGTAACAACGAAGATTGAGGTCATGATGAGAAGATTTTTCTGATCAGATGGGCGGCATGCTAAGAGAGGTATCCACTTGATAGATTGAGATAGGGTGACTTCTGTGAAAAGGAAAGGCGGGTTGGGCGTGATGCGGATGGAAGAGACGAACATAGCTTTTATGGCGAAATGAGTAGTTCGCGTTTTGTGGAAATCAGAGGACCTGGTATGTCGTTTGTTGAGAAATATGTATGGTGTGTCCATGACTCTGGAGACCGTCCCAGCTAGATTGCCTTCCTCGTTGTGGAAATGTGTTATTGACGTTCTACTGACGATAGCTCCTATGCTCAGTCCGGTTCTCAGGATAGATCTGGATTTTGCTTTTGGCAGGATGACTAGATGGGGGATGGGGCGTTGGGGGAGCGCTACCACTCGGCTTTTACGGCTTGTCGGAAACAGAGAGGTGCTGGTGCAGTAGGTGTGGGATCATGGGACATGGTCCCTGAATTTCTCTTCGGCCTTGTCAGATAAGAGGAGTTTTTTGCGCTGCAGTCGGAGTTGGCATGGAATGATGGTCCATCTACGTGCAGAGATCATTTCGTGTGGGATGATGGGAGATTCACGGTGAGGAAATCATACCGTTTCCTGATGGGGGACGAGGAGGTGGTGCGAGAGGAGCTGGGTATGGACATGGGTATGATTTGAAGGTGTAAGGTGACGAATCGGATCAAGTGTTTCTTTGGTTGTTCAGGAGTGGGAGGACCCTCACAAAGGGACGTCGAGGTCAACTGCTTGGTTTGGCGGATGTTGCTTGTGATAGATGCGGGGCAGCGAGGGAGGATGCAGACCACCTTCTCTTGTCCAACCTTGGCGGAGGTGTGGAGCAGAGCAAAGACTGCACCTCCTTTTGGCGGGATATCGGATCGGTGTGCGGTTACGGGCATGCGGACAGTTCATTCCCGTTTGCTTTGGAGTGTGTGATTTGGTGTGCCAGGAACAATGTTATTTTTGGGGAGAAAATTTTTATACTGAGAATGTAATTGAGCATTGTAGGGCACTCCACATGTCATGGCAAGTGTAACTTGATGTACTTGTAACTTTTCACCTTTTGATTTATAAATATACGTATACTTAGAGGTGAGTCCCAAGCTGGGAGGCCACCCTTCATTTTTCTCAAATAAAAAATCCAAATAACCACCTTTTTATGTAAGAATCCAATCATGCAACTCATATCAAGGGTCAGACATGCTTATTTCACAACTTATACCTTCCAGCTACAAAAATAAAACCCCTATAATTCAACCACAATATAATATTTCAATTTTCACCTCACATCAACATCACAATATGTATCTTGCAAGAGATTATCCATGAACTATCCAAGGGGTTATTCCACATGTTATATTTTAAGAATAAAACTCATTCTTTTACTCTGCATCTAACAAAAATCCCTAGTGACTTTTATAACCCAAGAGGGGCTCATCTTGTAAATTTTCAAAATATTATGACATATAAGGGTTACCGGAATGGCTAAAATACCGGGCTTAATAATAAAAAAGGCAAAAAGTTACTTGAGAAATAAACAATTACGTAGTTTTGCCATATTTTAACGAGAAAGGCCACTTTAAAAAATATCCCCAGGTCTAAAAAGGCCACTTTAAAAATACCCCCGAGTCTATATGTATTTTCTATGGATATGCTAATATCTACATCTTTTCCAAAAAGATTATAAGCACCTTTGCTTGTGGTCCTATGCATTAATTATTGCCTAAGGAACATGGTTTAATTGATTTATGATGCTTGGAATTATAGCTTATAGCATCATATTAAAAACTAATTTTCATGGGAGTTTTTTTGAAGAGAAAAAAAACCATTTTTCATGAGAGTTGAATGACGTTCTTGTTTGCTTCTGAGATGTGAATTTATTTCTGCCGAGTCCCAGTTCTCTAACTCTTTCAGACATGCACTTCACTGATTATTTAAATTTCAGGCGATGCTATATCCGCTTCATCAGGAAAGTGAATGAGAAGAAAGGACCAGAAGGGCAGGAGGAGACCAAGAAGGCTTTTGAGTTTTCTTTGAACTTTGTTGGTAGGCTTTGCTTTTTGTAGTTTACTCCCTGCACCATTTGCCTGCTTGTTGATTAGGGTTTTTATGTAATTTCCTGAATTTGCTTAACATTACAATTTACCCCGATGTTATTACATTTAGCTGATGCCTTGATATAATTGCTCCATATAACTGCTTCATTTACTACGATGAGAGTCGTTAGATCCTTTATCCTGAGTTGGGTCATCTGGTTTGAAGAAAATGGTGTGGTTGATTTCTTGAAAAAAACCTTAAGCCACAATCTCTATCTATGGAAGCATGAGGAGGGAGGGAGTGGTTGGGGAGGGTTGGACAATGATAGGGAGGAAAGCCTCTCGCTACATGGCTGAGCACGTACTTTTGAAGGACGTCTGTAATCTTTCTACCAGCAACATCCTAGTAGGGTATCCTCTGAGATGCGAGGTCGATGCCTAAGCTATGGTGGTAGGGGACATCCAGCCGTGGTTTTAAAAAACGTGCCTCGAGGCGTCGAGGCGTAAGCCTCGAGGCGGTTTTCCATGAAAACCGCCTTGAGGCTATAGCCTCTGTCTGGATATCTGAGGCGTAAGCCTTAGAGACCCGAGGCGATATCGAGGCGGTGAGGCGGTCCCGAGGCGCCGCCTCGGTCTGTTGTGCATTTTCTTAGGTAACTAAAAAAACTATATAAAGTTGTACTTTATAATAATATTAAAGTTATAAAGCATATTTTAGTTACAAACATACAAGTCACAATCGCAATATTGTATTATAGTATCATTATATGCTATTCTCGAAACATAACATTTCATAAATATACAATTATACATTTATATTACAATCATTATTGCATCAAAGAAATCATGCAAGTGTACAATGATTGTTTCTAATTAATATGGACAAATTTTATGTCAACAAATGATATTCAATTGCTTGTATCGCTACAATGAGTATAATATATGTTTAAGAGACTGTATATTTTTGTAAGAATATTAGAAATTCACATATTTACAATATTAATATTACTTAATCACAAATTAAAACTAGCACATATGATTAATATGGTATTCTTTTATACATCTATTAAATTTAAAATATTCAAATTTAGGATTTATGATCATATATTATGTCAATATTTGAAGTTTACGGTTTTATGATAATATAATTATGCTTAATAATAATTTTGACATGTATTTTCTCTATAAATCGAGGCTTACGCCTCGACCGCCTCGAGGCTTACATCTCGCCTCAATAACGAAAAACTACCTCGATCCGCCTTACGTTTTTTAAAACCTTGCATCCAACACGACATTGCATGGACCATGTTTGCTATTTTAGGTGCAAAAATTCAGGGCATCATCAATGGAGATGTCTGGGGCGATCCCAAAGTTTGGAGGTGGCTAGGAAACATCTTGGACTTCATTTGATTTTGGTGGGTGTGCTTGGAGGCATCGTCGTCTTTGGGATGTGACATTGATAGTGGGAGAAATGATGTGTACCAACTTTGCTGGTAATCTGGTCCCAGTAGGGAGTTGGTTGGTTAAGTTAGAGGTTTATCACCATAGAAGATCATGAAATTGCTAGAAAGCAACCTTTCTTCCCAAGAAAGGGCGAAATGGCATATGCCTAGGAATCATGATGGAGCTCTGAATCACTGTGGAAGGAAGATCTTATGTATTTAGAGCCTCCCTCTCACATGTAGAATTTTGGAGACTATATACGATGTTAAGCTCGATTGGTGAGGTTCATGTTATCATCGCATATGGCCTGCTAAAGGGTCATCACTTAGATGTGCTTGTTGAGATCATCTATTGCAAGGCCCTTATCCCAAGTTTTCAAAAAAACTAAGTAGGCTATTTAGTTGACTATGGGGGTGGCTAACTCGATGTTACATCCGGATCCGAATAAATCAAATCAGATCCGATTGAGAGTCCGAAAGTTTATTTAATATTCAGTTAATATTAAATAACTTCAGTTCGATCTGTAGATCACAGATCGAATCTCGTTCGGACGTAATCAACGAAAAGTCGATCGCATCGTAACACGTGCCATCGGAAAAAATCATGACACAAAATCGGAAATCGCAAAACAAATCGAGATAACCCAAAAATCAAATTCGACAAAATAAGACCAATGAAATCGACCATTCGTCGATCGAAGGTCGTTTGATAAATTTTTTTGACATAAAAAAGAGGGTGCTCTCCCGAGTTGGGAGTCACCGCAGCTTGTATTTAAATTTGGAAATTAGGGGTACATTACGAAGAGATCCAAAAATTACATAAGGCCTTGAAGTGGGAAACAACATTCTCAGAGTAAAACCTCTGATTTTTGAATATCAAATCATTCCGCCCCAACCAAATGACCCACAACACTGCGAACGGTTTGGAGCAGTCATCCGACGATCCCAAGCCCACATAGCGGATCGACCACCGGAACGGGTCATACCCGGATGTCTCAACCCAAGCGAGCTCTGTGTCTCTCCAAACCTGCTTCGACGTTGCACACCCAAAGAACAGGTGATCGGCATCTTCCATGGAGTCCTCACATCTGTCACACCTGGCGTCGTCGATACCAAAAATTCTTCCCCTCCTCGCTTTATCGCATATTCGGTTTCTTCTGAGGCACCACAGAAAAATTTTCACCCTTGATGGAATCCGCGCCGCCCAAATGATCTTCATATCCTGGCACAGGTCCTCATCGCGCTCCTCAGACGTCACCGAACCCCTCATCGACTCGTATGCCTTCTTGACCGTGAATCTCCCCCCTTCCCACTCGAAATGGTCCGCCTTCTGTGACAGCTCCCCTGGTGGCGGAATCTCCGGCATCATCTTCATGAAGTCATCGAGGCGTTGGTCCGAGATGTCCGCGACGAACAGCGGGCCCCACGTCCCGTGATCCGCCACCTGAGCAAGAGTTGCATTCTTCGCCGTCGCCAACGCCTCCAGCCTAGGAAATCTTCCCCCAAGAGCACCTTCTCCTGTCCAGTCGTCTCTCCAAAATCTGAACGTGTGGCCGTTACCCACGCGGGGCCTGAGCTTAGGCGCAATGGTCGGCAAAACGACATGAATTCCGGCCCATAGCGATGACTCTAACCTTTCTCTTCCGGCCTTCAGCTCCCCGCTGACATCGTAAATGGTCCTCACAAGTCTGGCAGTTAACGAGGTCAACGAACCCCAAATCTGAGATATCCCCTTTGCAATTTGCAAGCAAGGCCTTGTTCATGAGCTCGACATCAGGACACCCGGGCAACCATCACACTTTCCCTTGGTGACATCGTCCCAGCTAACGAGATGCATGCCCCTGCTGTCTGCCGTCCGACCATAAAAATCTCCTCATCAAAGCCTCCACTTTTTTCCTCACACCAACCGGTATTAATCGCATCGAGTAGAAGAACATAGGGATGGCGGAAAGGACATGCTTGAGGAGCTTCAACTTCCCACCCCTAGACAGCGTTATCGCTTTCCCTCCAGCCAGCCTCTCCATTCTGAGGACCACGCTGTCCCAGTCCGACCTCTTGAGCTTGCCATCCATCAGTGGTAGACCTAAATATGGAATAGGGAGCTCTCCCAAAGGGCATCCCACCACATCCGCGAGTCTGATGCGCTCCCCCATGTCCATATCAAAGCTTACGAGCATCGATTTCTGCCTGTTAAGCTCAATTTCAGATAGCTTGCCAATAATATCGAGAAGATGCGCCACATTTCGATTTTGCTCCTCTGAACCACCAAGAAAGAGGATGGTATCATCCGCATACTGCAGCAACGGGATAGACATGCTCCCCATCCTGAATCCCTCACACCAACTAGCCTCCACCGCCTGCCTGCACAAAACCATCAGACCGTCCGCCACAAGAACGAAAAGCATGGGAGCAAGAAGACATCCCTGCTGGACTCCCCGTTGAGGCTGAACGCGTCCACCCTCCGGTTTGCCGTTCACTAGGACAGAGTATGAGGATGTCGTGACACATCTTTTCATCCACTGTATCCAGATCTCCGGGAAGCCCCTCCTACGTAACGAGATCCACAAAAACTCCAGTCGACACAATCATAATCTTTGGAGTAATCAATCTTCCATAACGCGACCCTCCTCTTTGATCGCTTCCACTCAAGGCAAATTTCCATCGCCACCACTAAACCGTCTACCATCTGGCGCCCCGGGATGAAAGCGGACTGATCCTACAACACCACCGAATCCATAACCAGCCTAAGCCTGTTCGCAAGCACCTTCACCACGATTAGATAGATGGCATTGGAGATAGCTATCGGTCTAAAATCGTCCACAGTCAATGGATTCTCCTTATTCGGCAAGAGGGAGATCAACACCCTGTTAATTTTGTCGAAGCCTCTGTTTCCCGTGCAGAATTCGTTGATAACCTCCGAAATCTCATCTTTTAGCATATTCCAGAACTCACGGTAGAAGTAGACCGGGAACCATCCGGCCCAGGAACCCCATCCGCATTAAGCCCCCAGACAACCCTCCTCACTTTCTCCATCGAGAAATCCACCAGTAGACCCTCCTTCTGCTCCCCGCTCAAGGTTCCCGCCCCCACCCCCCCGTCACCCCCAACCACTCCTCTGCCTCCTGTGCGAGAAACTGGCGAAGTGGTCCCGCAGCGCACCACCGATCCGATCCTCACCAGACACCCTCACGCCCCCAATTTCTACCTCGTGCAGGTAGTTCCTTCTCCTTCGTCCAGAAGCCATGGAGTGAAAGAATCTCGTGTTGGCGTCCCCCTTGTTCAGCCATTTCTGCCTGGACCTTTGCTCCCATTCCACCTCTTCCTTTCTGTCCTCCAACATGAGCTCCTCAAGCAACCCCAACCTCTCCGCCACCTCTTCCTGATCCAGTCCCCTCTCTTCCTCTAGCCGATCAAGCCTCACCACACCCTCTTGGGCCTCCCCTCTCCTGGCCCTACGCCGCAGTTTGACCTCCCTCCCGAACGCGACAAGGGAAGACCTGAGGAGCCTCTGCTTCGCCGCAAGCCTGGAAACAGTCGATTCCGACGCAGTCAAGCTTCTCCATTGTGCAACAACCAACTCTCTGAAGCCCTCCTCCAAGAGCCAGCTACGCTCGAAATGGAAGCACGATCTTCGTCCTCTCCTCACGACCACAAAATGGGTTGTGATCAGAATAAGCTCTCGGCAATGCCCATGCCCGCGCCAAAGGGAAAACGTCCACCACCTCAGTAGAAAGCAGGAAACAGTCGAGCCTGGACCTCACTCTGACATTCCTCCATGTAAATGAGTAGCCAACCGCGTCGAAGATGGACAACCCCAAGGAATGCGCCACCCTTCTAAAGCTCTCGGAATTCAGATCTCCCCCCCTCGAATTCGGCCTATCATCGGGGCAGCGTAACGTTGAGGTCACCACCGACGATCCAAACACCGGGGGAAAAAGCCACCCCTACCTCCTCCAAGTCTGCCGCCAATCAAGACTGTACTTTGGCTATTCGGTCGTTTGATAATTTTGAATCGCAAAATTTAAACCGTAAATCAAGACTGTACTTCGGCAATTTCTAAATTTATCTCAAATCAAAAGTATACGTATTCTCATATTGATCATCGTTCAGAAACTGTCAAAACGAGCTATTATTCATCGGAATCGGAAATTCGAGGTGCTTATACGGATGACTTTGGTAGGTCAAACAAGAGAGAGATTAATGATTTTTTTTAAATATAAATAAAATTTAATTATTTCAGAACCAACACCTGGCTATTGTTTCTTCTCACCACTTGGATTTTCTTTCACTCCCACTTGGCAATCAACTAAGCCTCGCATTCTCCCTATATATATCAGCCCTCCCCCTTATTTTCTTCTCATTTCCTCTAAAGTTCCACCGAAAGAGCTCCAGCCCCTTTCTTTTTCTTGCTATCGTGCAACATTCCAGTTGTGCTGGAGAGCCACTGCCGCTCCTCTAGTGGGAGCTACTATTCAACAACCCAAGATCGGCTGCTGCTTCAAGCAGCTGGGAGCTGCTGCTCCCCTTTTCCTCGGCTGAAGCCCCTCCCCTTCTACAACCATTTACTGCCAATCTGCTACACACACCCAGCAGCTGGAGGATCATGTGCTGCATCTCCCCTCTCTCTTGGAGCTGCTGCATGCAGAAGTCTTGATCTCCAAAATTGGAGATCCAAAAGGCAAAAGGTACAAACCTATTCCCCTCATTTTGCTGCCATGCATGTTATATCTACACCATTTTGATTCAAATATTCAGAAAATGGTATTTCGATTAGTTGAACTCGTGATCTCTCAATTTATTACCTATGGTATTTCTGGACTTACCTATGGTATTTCTGGACTTATCTGAACATGATGGTTGGATTTCAAGTTATTTCAATATTATGTTAACAATTTATGTGAAGCCCTGTTAATTTCTTCAAGATGGTTTGATGTGTTTTGAGATATAAAATGACAATTGAGTAATGGCTTATTAATGGGGATTTAGAATAATATAATGAACTTTTTTTGGAAGGGACTGGTGAGATTGGTGTTTTATTTTCTCATGAACTGTGACTTTTCTGCTTATATTTAATGAAAGTTTGATGACTACCAATGCTTAACAATTATCCCTTGATCTATCCTAAAAGGATCCGAAACAGACACGTCCAAGTTCGTCAAGAACTTCACCAATACCACCCATTGTCGGACCAATTTTATCCTTCCAAAAGCATAAAGAAGGTTCATGTGTTAACCGTGGCTTTGACAAATGTCTAACCTTTGGCAACAACTAACAGATACCACGTCTACTTGGCTTGTACATTGTGTACCTGGGCAAACACTGTCAAAACATCACCTCGAGGTGTGCCAATCAGCCTATCCCCAACTCATACAAATGTTGGGTTCACGATCGGTCCTCCGTGCCTTCGCTCGCCACCAGTCATGCCCACCGTGGAACACTACTCGGCCATGTGTCGACCGAGGTCTTATGCGGCTCCAGCAGCAAACGGCTTTGCTCCACCGCCATTCACCATCCACGCGCCCTGCTAGACCGCTCCGTCGTGTGTTTACAAGCAAGGGGGCTCTTGATTTTGCGCCAAATCGCCCTGCCTCACGAGCTTCTCCGCTGCGGGCCGTTCGAGGCTCCGCCGTCCACCCCAAGAGACCCTCCGCACCAGCCAACCCCATCGGACCGCAAACCTCTTCGTCACACAGAGCTCCCTCACGTGCAAGACACGTGAGCGAGAGAAAAGATTGCATCGCGACCCTTCAATCTCCATCATATTACGTAGGCGCCCTCCCCCAGCCAGGGCATGTGAGGTGCACGCGCGCCCCTGGTGAATTTGCACATGTGCCCCTGAGTCTTGGTAACTGCATATAAGTCCAATCTGCATATTTATTTTATTTTCAAAATTATTTTCTATATCACGTTGAGAACCCTGTGTTTGCATATTTATTTGAACAATCATTCATCATCATTTTATTATTCAAAAAATTACCTATTGTAGAACCGCTCATGCTCTATCATTATGGATATTGAATATATTTTTATGAGTTGTATTTTATTTAATATCATTATTTTGGTGGAAAATTGTAGAATTTACCGACTGCGTGCTATTTAATTCATATTATATTAATCGCTGCTCGTAAAATTCTCAAAAATTCACAGTACCTAGATTTTAGTGTGTTCTATGTTGTATCAATTTTTTTGTCATTTGCACGCATATCGAGGTCAAAATAAAATAAAGGGTGATTTCATTAATTGAATTTTAATGGATTGAAAATTCATTATTTCTAGGGTTTAGAGTTTTTCCTGGATAGCTCTCATATAGTCTCATCTAGGATAATTTTATTTCCGGAAATAAATTGGTTTGATATTTATTAAAATTAATTTTCTTGAAATCACCTAGTCTGCATATTTAATTCATAATTAATTCATATTGTATCCAAAAATTCCAAAAAAATTATAGTAGCTTAATTTCATCATATTTCACATCTTGCTAAGTTTGAGGATTTTTTAACTTGAGTCGATCGTAAATTGCATTTTAGTCCCCGAATTTCGCTAAATTTGCATTTCACTCATTAATTGCATAAAAAAAAATAAAAAATGCTTCCCTGAAAATCTAATCTCTAGATCATCTAACAAACCAACCTAAGGAGACAGTGACCTCCCTGAGTTCGACTTTGGACTTTCCAAGTAAAAAAAGTTGACCGCTCGCTTTAATTGGAAAAATAATTAACTTTAGGATTTTTGATTAATCCAAATTTGCCCGACTGCAACGAACAAAATTAAACGTTAATTTCACACAATTAACTAAGGACATTTCGCGGTTCTTCACCCCTCCCTTGGCAGTGCCTACTCCACTACCCTTATGCCACACAAGCATATACCACCACAACATGGAATTAATGCTACGTAGGAAAATTCATTTTTTAATGTTATGGGATAGAACTCAGATCTGAGATCCCCAAAATTGTACATATGATGCTCAAGAGGCTTTCACTTAGGAAGCTCATCGCATATATTTTAACTTAACGAGCTATTCGATCAGACCGACTAACACCGTATTTTACTGCCCAACTTTTTATCTCAGATCAGGGATCCAAAACATCCATGTGTAGTGTTGCTTTTCTTTATCCACGCGTAAAAATTTCTTTGCGATACGATGGTTGGATCGCTCAGAAATCGGTTCCAAAATTCGTGACACAGTATAGAAAATCGCCAAAACCCGTCCATTGTTAATCCATCCAGATCCTTGATTCAAGGACATGTATGTGATGCTCTTTCGACCCACATCATTTTGATATAATTTTTATCTACATGCGATATCCGGATTTCTCGGAATCACCCCAAACATGTCATAATAAACGAATCCACCAAAATACGCTCCGCGTGAAACTGCTCTAATCCTCGATCCGAGTGCGCGCATGCGATCCTTGTCTCACCCAGATCATGCTTATATAATTTTTATAGACATGTGATACCCGGATCTCCCTGAGTCGCCCAAATATATCGTGACCACTCGATATCATCAAAACACGCTTCATTCGAAATTGTCCAAATCTACAATCCAATCACGCGTATGTGATCCTCACTCCGTCCACATTAAAGTGGTATAATTTTTATCGACATGCGATACTCAGATCTTGTGGAATCGCTCCAAACATATCGTGATAACTAGATACCCTCAAAAGTCACCCTACACAGAACTATTCGGTATCTCGATTCCAGCACATGCATGTTCTCGCCTACGTCACAACTAGACCTAGCCAATGGGCCAGGGCCCTGCCCGCCCCGTCCGCTCATGGGCCGAGCTTAGGCCAAGAGATTTCATGAACGGGCCTGGCCCGACCCGTTCTTTGGCCCGCCCGTCAACTGGGCGGGCCGTGGACATGTGCCACAAAGCCCAGTCAGGTCCACACGTATAAAAATACGGATTTAAAATTACATTTTAGATACATTTGATATAATATACTTCAAGTTTTTATTTTACATTATCAATATTGCATCGTATTTTATAGTTTACATGCCAAGTAACACCAATTATGATCATTTAGATTTAGAAAGATTAGATGATGTTAGAAAACATAATTATCTCTATAAGTTAGATTACAATATTTAAAAAATACTTTACATTCGGCCCATGGGCCGGCCCGACCTGGCCCAGACTTGGGCCGGGCTTGGGCCTTGGAGTATGGCCCGTGGGCCGGTCCGACCCGGACCTTGGACAAGGGATTTTAGAAACCCGGCTCATTCGGCCCGTCCCATGGCTCGGCCGGTCGCACTTTGGCCAGGTCTAGTCACAGTTATGTATCTTCCATCTACATGCAACAAATGGATCAACAAGAATTTCTTAAAACATGATGCGATATAAAATGGATTTCACCCAAAAGACTTGCCCAAACGTGATAAAAATACCTTCACTGGGTTCCATGCAACTCCCAAAACCATGGTGCGTAAAACATGTGAATCTAACCCCAAGAGGGGCTCGAAGTCATACCTACGAGGTTGCTCCCTCGTGATTATTCCCTCGCTCGGAACGACAGTTCTGGAATGTTTCGCGCCATACATGCATCCCCACGTCAATCCCCATGTCACGCTCTTCGAGATGGTTCCTTAGATTTCCGATGGATGGCCAGAAATCATCTCCCGATAACGAAGATCTGTCAATGCTGAACTGAAGTGGTTTGGTTAACCTGAACTGCTTAAGCCTTTATTAGGCTCTGGTTCGGACTTGTTTCCGGGCCCAAAAGCTGTAAACGGGCTTATTTCACGTGTAACTTCCTCATACGATGTTTAATTTCGATGTTTTTGGGCTCGTTGGAAAGGTTTTGACGAATACTATAAGATAGTTTGGTCATTTATTTAAATTTTAACTTGAATGCTGGATCATGTCAGAAACTTATAAAGAGTAAAATCATATACTTATGGATCTTAAAAGATAGACCTACTTGGACATATGGAGGGTTACTGGATATACCAAGCACTGCAACGCCATCATTTCCTCTAGATGATTTAGAAGGCCAACGAAACAACTGCTGTTTCTCCTGGTGGGCAGTGGCAGCCGCATCAGCTACAGTCTGTTGAGGAGGAGAATAGGACGATAGCGATAAGTGAGGGGTGGGGGGCAACAAGGTTAAGGTTTCCAATGGGGTATAGAATTTACGGGTTTATGAGCGGTGCTTTGATATCATGTATAAAAATAGGACTGAATATCATTGTAACTCACTCTCTTACATGGAGATCATTGAAATAATAACAGACAGAAACAACATAGGAAAAATAAAATGAGAAAACCCCTTAGCTTGTATTATAATTCTCTTCCAGCGCTCGCCTCTCATGTGAGATTTTTTAAAGTATTTTCAGTATCTAGATTTACTAATTAATTGAGGACACTGTAATAATCAGGCACTGACATTGCATCTGGACCCCTATGGATGGAGTACATTGCTTTTCTGAAGTCGCTTCCGGTTAGTTCAGTACCATTGATTCTTTACTCTATTTGTTAAGTCATTTTTTGAAGTTACTGGGTCTCGTTAACACCTATGCATTTGACAGATAATGTCACAACAAGATGAATCTCAACGCATGATTACTATGAGAAAAGTCTATCAAAGGGCTATAATTACTCCTACTCATCATTTGGAGCAACTTTGGAGAGATTACGAAAGTTTTGAAAACTCCGTGAGCCGTCAACTGGTAATTGTTTTTGAATTCATAATTTGATGTTGATTGCAATAACATTATTATCGTTGTTTATTTTGACTTGCTCTTGTACTTCATCTGGGCTGCTGTTGGTTGTGACATTGAAGATGCGACCCTAAATTATGCACAACAGCTTGCATTTTGAATTTGGTATATACATTTCGCGACCTGGGCTATTTATTTGCATTTTTTTGTAAAATCTATGGTAGCCTCATTATAGGCTCTAAAACATAATAAAAAACAATCAAACTGCCACATTAAGATATCCTACTAGATTTTTTTTGGGTTGCACTGGGATACATCATACATCTCAAGACATAATAGACTTAAATATGGATAAGCAACATCTTGCTTGATACTTTTCTGCTGACACTCTTTGCGCTGCCCTGACCCTTGTAATATCAGCATGCAACATTTGCCGCTCGTCAATAGGATACCGGTACCACCTTAAACATTGATCCTTGATTTAAAGTTGCAACTTCTATTATGAAGAATTATTCATTTTGTTGTAATTTTGTTCTGGGCACTGGCTGCGCCTATTTGTGGAAATCCCAACCCATCTAAATACCATCTCTTGATTTAAAGCTGCAATTCCCATTGTGAAGAATATCATTTAGTTTCTGGGACGTGTCCAATCTATGCGGTTATTTGCTGTCATTGGTTTCTTAAAAATTCATATTTGATTTGCAAATGCTGAAAATCTATGGAAACATACTCTGAACATGACAAAATGCTCACGTTATTGAAATGAGAGATTGATGACCCCAGTCAATTATCCCCAGAAAGAAAAAAGGTCGCTCAGATGCGGTAATACTTAACACATTTCCTAGAGTGTTACCATCCTTCACGGAATTCCAAAAGGCTTGTTGGGAGGAGGAGTTGATCCACGTGAACCCTACCTCGTCCTATATTCTCGGGGGATAAATGATTGATATATTCTTGTTTTAGGTTAGAGTGGACCACTCAGTCTAATTTCAGGGTCCATTCTATGCACTTTTGTGACCGTGCCTACCATCCAAAAGACCAGGATTCAAAGCCCCCTTTGAGGAGGTTTGCGTTAGGCTGCCGATAACCAATGTAAAAAATAGTCGGATCTTTCAACATGGATTTGATAAGAATCCATGTATGGTTGTTAGGGGAAACATATTTGAAGGGGACAGAGAAATGGGTAACACGGTTGTTGATCACTTTCTTGATTTTTCTAGGAGGGCTGCTTCCAGAACTTGGCGTTGGAGTGGTCTTGGGGCCTCTTGACTCTCAGATGCGCATGCAAGCAGTTTGATGTTGCCGATTACCGTGAAAGAGGTCAAAGCCGCTGTATGGAGTTTGAATGCCGATGGGGCACCGGGTCCAGATGGTTTCCCCATTTCTTTTTATAAAGAATTCTGGAATGTGGTAAGTGGTGAGATCTTGGAGGTTGTGGAGTTCTGTCACTGCAATGCGGGGTTTGAAAGATTGAAGGGCTCTGATTTTCCTTCTCCCAAAAACGGGGGCGTCAGAGAGGATTGAAGATTACAGGCCGATTGCCCTCTCGAATGGCATTTACCTCATCGTAGCAAAGGTACTCGCGGTCCGTCTCAACCGAATTCTCGATCATTTAGTCTCTCCAGTTCAATCGACATTCATTCCTGGTCATTAGATTGGGGACAATTTGGTGATGGCTCCGGAGATTATTTGTGATTGGAAACGTTATGGCAAACGTGCGTTGCTTTGGAAGGTGGACTTTGCCAAAGCATATGACACATTGGATTGGCGTTTTCTGTGGGCAGCTTTGTACAAGAGGGGTTTTCGGGATGTTTGGATCTCATGGATGAAGCACTGCATCACCACGATGTCACTCTTGATGCTGGTCAATGGCCTCCCTGAGGGAGGTTTCTTTCATCCACAAAGAGGGGTCAGGCAGGGGTGCCCTCTGGCTTCGTTACTATTTGTGATGCTGTTGTTGTTCTTGCGTGCATGGTCGACCGGGTTCATAGTAGCGGGATTGTGGCAGGCTACATATGTGGAGATGTGCTTATCCCATTGTTGCAGCATGCGGATGACACGATTGGCTTATGCACCAATTAGAAGACGTGGGATTTGGAATGTTGAGCGAGCTAAGAGAGGGCGAGGAAGGCCCAAGAAGTGTTGGAATGAGACTATCCAAAGGGATCTTAGTTATAGATCTAAGACCGAGAATAACTCAAGATAGATATGAATGGAGGCAAACAATCAAAATAGCCGACCCCACTTAATGTGGGAAAAGGCTTTGTTATTGTTGTGTCCCCTTCAATCTAGAAGTTTTTTTCCTTAAAAATAATGTAATAAACCTAATCAAAGGATATGTGGTGAATTAGAAAGGTTGTTGAATAATAAAGCAAGCTTTGAATCCCATAATTATCATTTACTCCGAAACAAAAACAAGCTAGTCAGCAGGAGACCGAAGGTAAGTTTCCTTCCAATTAAGGAAAGGTGTACATCTCGATTTGCAGTGATGGATCCAATACGTATCTCGAGGTGCTCATGGCCCCTCCTTGATTTAATATTTCATTTTACATAATTTTCATATTTTTCAATATGGTAATGCTTTAACAGAGGAATCGAGATGGAGATTGGAGATGATAACATTCAGATAAAGATTCTTTTGAGATACTTATGATCTATTTTGCAACATGGGTGGCAAAGAGGAGGCGGGGGGCATATGCATTACTCTTGGGATTTTTGCTGAGATGTTTGGTCTGCAGCTGAATCATAACAAATCCACTGTTGCTCTGTTTGGCATGTCGGAGGAGGAGGCTCAGTCCTGCAGTTTGGAGTGGGGCACGACCTGCGGCTCCAGTGAGCAGGATTTGGGGTAAGGATGAGGGCATATGTTGTCACCTGATTCGGTGCCTTTATGGCGTTTCCTTGGCGAACCCTGATCTGTTACGGCAGGGGCCGAGCAGTATGTGTTTTGGAAGGGGATTCTGAAGGTCTTGCCTCGCATTCATGAACATTTCAGCCCAATGGTTGGGAACGGTGCCACGTTTGGTTTTTGGTTGGACGATTGGACGGGGGACGACCCCCTTTGCAGCCACTTTTCTCGGCTGTTTGCTTTGGTTGGATTGCTGGGACAATGGTAACTGGATGTTGACTTTCAGAACTGCGTTCTTTGATCAGCGCATGTAGGAGTTTCTCTGTCTTCTTGACATGCTTGGGCAGGTGGGCAGGCCCTCCTCTAGGGTGGACCACTCGGTTTGGAAGAATGCGCCCTTCGGTCTGGAAGGCTTGTGGCGCCATTTGTAGATCGTCTCCCTCCACGACGGGCAGTATGGTTCGGGATTGTGAGCTCATCTGGGTTCTGGGTCTTCTGGAGATGATTGGTTTCTTCCTCTGGCTCTTTAGAAGGAAGCACATTATGACTCGGGATCGTTGCACAAAACTATTTGAGGTGGTTTCAGATAGATGCCCCTTGTGTGGTACTGATATTGAGACATTGGAGCACCTTTTTTTCCGTTGCCATGTATCCTTGCCTGTATGAAATGTGGCTGATCACCCATGACTTCGACTCCTTTTGGTCTTCTCTCTATGGAGAACACAATAGACAAAGAAAAGAGACCCTGATTCCGGAAGCAGTCGTGTCGGCCATCTGGCTTGCTCGTAATGACGTGCTCTTCTCTGGCAAGCGTTTTTACTGTGAGAATGTCTGTTTCCGATAAAAGCAATTGCTTGACTCTTGGCTTCTGTAATATGTTCTGTTTATTTTTAGTTAATTAATATACTAGGGTGGGCACCAATGCGTGTTTCCCCCTTTTTGGCCTAAAAAAAGAATCCGTGTAGCTGACCCTAATTAAATTGGCAGAAGGCTTTGCCATTTTTTACTCTTGTGACTGTGCTGTGATGTTTGATGAGCCACGCATGATCTTTAACTTTCAGTGGGAGCTTGAGCTTCCTAATCATCCTACATCTAGGGATTAGGTGATGATTTGCATGTCATGGAGGATTCCAAAGAGATTTTTAAGTACATGAAGCCAAAGAATTTGTTAGAAATCTTTATGTTTTGTAATTTTATGAAATTTTTTATTTTTATGTTTTTGAATTCTGAATTATTATTATAGTTAATTTTGAAAGTAATCTTTATTTAAGAAATCAATTTCAGTATAATACTGTAAGGATAATTTTATTTTTACGGGCATCACCGCTTTAAAATCCCAAAAATGCTTTTTTCCTCAAAATTGACATAACACTAAATGGCATCAAAAAGAAAAATATAAAAAATGGAATTTATATATTTTTATGCTCCACATCTTTGAAGAAACATTTTTGAATTTTAGAATTTTGTAGGATTTTTATTACTATTTTTTTGCTTTTGCTTTTATTTTTATTTATTATTAATATTATATATGTATATTATATTTTTTAAAAATACATTAGTTATGTATAATATTAGAATATTGTGGACTTTTGGTGAATATCATATATCAATTACTATTACCAAGGTAAAAATATCTTTAAATTAACTTTCTTATTTTTGTACATTTTTGATATTCAAATGTGTTGTGTTTTTTATATTTTGTATACAAATAGATGGATTTTTATCGATGTACCCTTAAATTCTGCAATATCAATGATGCCCCTCCCTTTTTTATAATATCAGTTGTCCCCTATATTCTTACAAAATTCACAACATGTCCTTTTATCAAGGTCTGAAAAAGTGCGAGACGCTCCGAGACGTTTTCCTGAAATGTGAGGCAAGACATAAGCCTCGAGGCGGGTGAGGCGTATGCCTCAATTTTTTGGAAAGAAAAATAAAAATAAAAATAAAATGTATTAAAAAATAATAATATTATTTTTTTCCCCAAAAAACACATTCAAAAAATATATTCACACTAGTAAGTGATAAAACATCTAAGTGATGAAAGCATTGAAGTTAAAGAATTAATATTAGGCCACTAATTTGTGGAGTCTCAAGTTCTAACTCCAACTTCCATGATTCTATATGAGTATTTAACCAAAGTCCGCACTTAATATTAAAAGTATAATAGAAACCATAATTCTTAGTGTTGGAGAAAAAGATCAACTTGTTTCTTTCAGTAACCCTATGCTCTCTTATATAAGAGAGCAGCATATGGGTAAATTACATAAAGCATACACAAGTAAAGGGAGTTAAGAAAACAGTCCAAGAAGAAGAAATGCACATGGTAATAGAAATATATATATATCTCTACATACTCAGCTTGGACGAATACTTCTGGAAAGGTCCTCAGAGTAAGGCCTTGGTGAGGATATCTGCAGTCTGGTTCCCTGAGCTGACATGAGATGCGGAAATAAACCCCTTCTGAATCATATCACGTATATAATGGCAATTAACCTCAATATGCTTGGTACGCTCATGAAATGCTGGGTTATTTGCAATAAATATAGCTGCATGATTATCACTCTTCAGTGTCATGGGAAGATGAACTTCTATGTGTAGATCAGTAAGAACAGCTTGAACCCACATCGTTTCTGTACTCGCTTGGGCCATAGTCCTATACCCCGATTCAACACTAGACCTGGCTACAACAATCTGTTTCTTGCTCTTCCATGAGACAAGGGAATCTCCAATGTATACGGCAAAGCCAGTGGTGGACTTCCTATCCTTGGGACATCCTGCGTAATCTGCATCTGCGTATGCTGAGATGGTGACCAACTTGTTTTTTTCTAAACAATAGACCCGCACCTGGTGATGATTTGAGGTACCTTAGTATCATATGTATAGCATCCATATGTACCTGACGCGGTTGCTCCATGAACTGGCTAACTCTGCTAACTTCAAATGATATATCTGGTCTAGTAATAGTAACAAGGAGCTTTCCTACCAGTTCTCTGTACCTTCTCCTGTCTACTTCATCAGTGTCACCATCGTACAACTTCATGCTTGGATCCATAGGTGTAGTAGCAGACTAGCAGGCTTACACCCAAGCATACCCGTGTCACTAAGTAGATCAATAACATATTTCCTCTGGGTCATTACTAGTACTTGCTGATTTCTGACAAACTCCAGACCCGAAAAGTATCGAAGGGCTCCAAGGTCCTTAGTAATAGATTCACGACCCAGAAAGTCTTTAGACATCCTTATTCCCTGTAGGTCATCTCCTGTAATGAGACTATCATCAACATATACAATAATAGCAGTCGTACCTCTTGTAGTTCTCTGTATAAAATGAGAGTGATATGTATTGGATTGTTTGAACCCTTGCCTTTCAAACAAATCTGAGAGCTTCTGGAACCAATCTCTTGGGCTCTGCTTGAGTCCATATATGGCTTTATGAAGTATACATACATGTGTATACTCCCCCATAACAGTAAAACCAGGTGGTTGCTGCATATAGACTTCCTCTTGAATATCGTCATATAGGAAGACATTCTTTACATCAAGTTGAAACAAAGGTCAAGCTCGAAGAACTGCAACAGATAGAAGAATCCTTAGTGTAGAATGACGTGCAATAGGAGAAAAGTGCCCATATAGTCCACCCCATATGTTTGTGTACTCTTGCTACTAGCCTGACCTTGTATCGATCAATGCTGCCATCCACACATTCTGTTTCACTGTAAAAACCCATTTGCAGCTTACTAATGATGCCCCAGAAGGAGCAGGTACGAGGCTAAATGTTCCTCTAGACTGTAGAGCCGCCATCTCCTCCTCCATGGTTAAACGCCATCGACTGTTTTGCAACGCCTCCTGGTAAGTCCGTAGAATGATCACGGTGTTCAAAGCAGCGACAAACTTCCCAAAATCACATTTCAGATGCTCAAAGGTGACCTGAGAGCAATTGGATACAAAACATAGGAACGCTGCTGCTTCCTAATAGCAATGGGTAAATCCAGGTCATCATCATCATTGTTGCTAGCACCCTGAACATCATCCTCCTGAGAGAAGTCCTGCTGAGAACCATTATTAAATCCATCGTTAGAAATAATTCTCTCAAAACAAACCTGGGGCGTGTTGGATGATGGACCATGACCATGTGCATGAGTATACTGTCGACTGTAATGATGTGGTAGTGCAGGAACTAAAGTCATATGTGGTGGTGGGGCTGACGGTGGTAATGGAGATGATGGAGGTGGTGACGGCGGACGCACTGGTGGAGGTGGTATGTAGACATGATTATCCGAAGCTGAAGGAGTCAACCGGTTACTTGTAGGCAAAAAATACATGACAAATTCGAAAAAGGTGACATCTGCGCTGACATAATATCTCTTCTGTAGTGGATCATAACACGATAACCCTTCTGAGTTCTGAAGTACCCAACAAAGACACATTTGATAGCCCTTAGAGAGAGCTTGTTGATCCCTGGAGACAACCGATGGACAAACGCAACAGATCCAGACACACAAGGACTAAGAGAGAACAACTCTTTGTCAGGAAAAACAAGTGAAAAATGAACATTCTCCCCCTGCACTGACAATGGTACGCGATTAATTAGATAACAGGTCGTGGGGACCGCATCACCCCAGAATGAATGAGGGGCACAACTGTACGTGTGACATCAAGGAGGTGACGATGCTTTCTTTCAGCAATACTGTTCCGTTGGTACGTATAAGCACAAGATGTTTGATGAAGAATCTGCATCTGCGTATGCTGAGATGGTGACCGACTTGGCTTACGAATCTATTCAATGTTATTTGGCGAAACAAGAAAATGCTTGAAGATTGGAGGAGGAGTATCGTGGTACCTCTTTATAAGAATAAAGGAGGCATTCAAAATTGTTCAAATTACAGAGGTATCAAGCTGATGAATCACACTATGAAAATTTGGGAACGTGTGATCGAAAGAAGGTTGAGGCAAGTTTCCAACGTAAAAGAAAACCAATTCGGATTCATGCTAGGCCGCTCAATTATAGAAGCCATCCATTTGCTGAGAAGAACAACGGAGATTTATAGAGCTAAAAGGAAGAACCTCCATATGATCTTTATTGATTTGGAAAAGACTTATGATTCTGTCCCACGAGAGATATTGTGGAGAGTTCTGGAGAAGAGACAAGTACCTGTCCTATAGATTAACCTCATAAGGGACATGTATGATATGGCTTTATCATGTGTAAGGACCCCGTCTGGGAAGACTGACTATTTTAACATCAACATTGGTTTACATCAAGGTTCAGCTTCAAGTCCATTTCTTTTTACTGTGACTATGGATGAGTTGACAAGTCACATTCAGGATGAGTTACTTGGTGTATGTTATCTACTGATGATATTGTGTTGATTGACGAAACTAAAGATGGAGTAAATGAGAAGCTTGAGGTCTGGAGATATGCATCAGAGACTAAAGGATTTCGTATAAGTAGGCTAAGACGGAATATATGGAGTACACCTTTGATGGAAGCAATGTTGACAGAATGGAGGTGAAGATTGGTGATGATAGCAATCAGAAGAGAGATTCTTTTAGATATCTGGGATCTATTTTGGTACATTATGGGGAAATTGATGGAGATGTTAATAATAGAATAAATGCTGGCTGGCTAAAGTGGAGAGGAGCCTCTGCTGTTATCTGTGATAAGAACATTTCTTTAAAAATTAAAGGAAAGTTTTACAAAGCAGCCATGAGACCTGCTATGCTCTATGGATCTGAATGTTGGCCTGTAACCATAGACATATGCAGAGAATAGCTGTAGCAGAAATGAACATGCTAAGATGGATGTGTGGACGTACACGTAAAGATCGGATTGGGAATGATGCAATCAGAAAGAAAGTTGGTGTAGCTCCGATTGAGGATAAGATATGAGAAAACTGCTTAAGATGGTTTGGTCATTTGCAAAGAAGATCAGCTGAGGCACCAGTTAGGAGATGCGAGTGTTGGGATGTTGAGCCGGCTAAGAGAGGGCGAGGACGACCCAAGAAGTGTTGGAAAGAGACTATACAAAGGGATCTTATTTTTTTTTGGATATAAGCTCGAGATTGACCCAAGATAGATCTGAATGGAGGCGAAGAATCCATGTAGCCGACCCTACTTAATTGTGGGGAAAGGCTTTGTTGTTGTAGATCACCGGTAGATACATCTAGAAAAGTTTTATTTCCTGAAAATAAATTGGTTTGCTATTTATTAAAACTAATTAACTGCTAATCACAGTCCTTGTATTATTTTATTCCTCATTAATTCATATTGCATCTAAAAATTTTAGAAAAAATTATAGTAGCTTAATTTCATCATATTTCACATCCTGGCCAAGTTTGAGGATTTTTGGACTTAATTTAATCATAAATGGTATTTTAGTCCTCGAACTTTATCAAAATTGTATGTTACACGTTAATTGCATCTAAAAATACCAAAAAAATGCCACTTTGAAAATCTAACCTCTAGATCGACTATAAATCAACCTAAGGAGACAATGACCTCCCTGAGTTCGACCTTGGGCTTGCCCAAGTAAAAAAAATTGACACTCACTTTAGTTGGATAATTAATCGATTTAGCGGTTTTTGATTAGTCCGAAATTACCCGACTGCAATGAACAAATCCGAATTAATTTTATGTAATTAACAAGGGCATTCGAGGGTTCTTCGGTGACATGGTTTCTTTTGGAATAAAATCCCTTTGTTTAAGAGCGTTGCCAAAGTTAGAGGTGGATGACCTACTGATGGGGTTTGATGGAGTTATGCCATTTGGGGCTCGGTGGCACCACTCACTTTTGAAATATGTGGTGCAACCGTGCAAGTCCAGTGATAGCTGGTCCATGTGAAGGGACTGCCTCTTCGGTGTCAACGCTTTGCCGTTGTCAAAGATTCACTCTCCTTGGTTGATATGATTATTGCGATGGTTAAGTATGGGATCAACCTTGGCTATCCTCTTGACTTGGTTATTAAAATATGTTCTTCTGTTCCGTTGCATTTGCTTATCGAGATGGGTCACACTGGATTTCTTCTTTGACTTTCAACGATGGTGCTTGTTGGGTTAGTGGCGACATCTTCTTCTTCGACACTAGTGGCTATCGTCCCTCTGACTTACACAGAGCAAGGTTTCATGAGGAGCAAAAATGGAAGTTTAGAAGATTGGGCATTTTCGTTTCACCCCTTCGGAAATTTCACCTTAAACGTCATACTTACTGTACTGCCAACTAGACTTTTGAGCTTTATCCTACTTTTGTTGGATTTGGGTTAGATATGACTGGATCCAAATCGTCTGCTCTTGGATCCAAGTTCAGGTTCGCTACTTCACTTCCTTTTCAGTTTGGGTCATCTATTGAGGTTGCAACTTTTATTACTTTCGGATCTCTAAGAACTCATTTTTCTCAACCTCCCTTCTCCCTTCTCCCTTAAGGAAGTGCATCTCCTAGCTGTGCACAATGACATAGCTCTAGTGGGTTGTTGTTGGGCAGTGGTGAGCTTGGGATGGGGTTTTTCTTTTTGGGGGAGGAACCCACTGAGGCGGCGACAAGGGCCATCCTCCCTCAAGCAACTTGCGCTACTCGATTATGCTGATTGCGATGATAAGAGCAACGCCGTGCTTTGTGTTTCCATTTGGGGATGACAGACTCCGTCTTCGACACGACGACGAGGCGAAACCGTATGCTTTTTGTTTCCAATCAGGGGGCGACTGGCTCTGTCTTCGGCGTATGTATGTGGTGGTGATGGGGAGATTATGGGGTGAGGCTTTTGAGGGGTGTGCATTGCCGGTTTTCATACACATAAGGTGAAGCGGGCTGGTATATCCATGTCTTAAAGGGGGTAGGCATGTATTCTATGGGCCTACTGAGGATGAAGTTTGTGATTGAAGCGATGGAGATTGAAACCTTGTTTAATGATCAAGTTGCGAGTTGTGTCGAGGTGTCATTGTTGGGGGGCGGGGCATCATTGGTTACCCATGGAAACTCATTACATCAAATGTGAGGGTCGATTGGGAAAAAAACGTTAGGTAGTGACGTATCTCTTAAGCTCGTTGCGAGCATTTTTAGTTTGCTTGCAATAAACAGAGATTGAGGCTTGGAACGTCTCTATTTAGAGATTGGTGTGAAGCGCGGGGCACATGGAGTATAAGGATGTTGACTCCTTAGGGGTGTCTGATGGAATCCCGTTGGGTTGGAATGAAGATTTTTGGAAGTGGTGGGTGTTACTGTAGCTCAACACTTTCTTTTTGCGGTCTTGAAGCTGAAGACAGTTGATGTTCAGTTCTTGTTCTCTATAGTGAATGGCCCGATGAGAACTCTGGTAAGCGAGAAGTTGTGGAACGAGATTTACTTGGTAAACACATGTTTTCCAGTGCTTGTTTGGATGTTGTGGGACGAATTATGGATGATCGGCCTCAGGCGAGGGGTGGTATGGACCCAGTGTCTTCCCCTTTCATATGCTTCATTAAAGATTTGTTTTTGAATGTGATGGATGCTTTGAACTCTTGGTATACTTGGAGGAACTCTTTGTCACATTCTCTTATTGACCATCTGTTGTTTCCGTAGAGTTTCCTGGAGTTGTTTCAACTTGCTTCGGTTTGTTCGATGCCACGTTTGTGTATGGATCACAATCCACTATATTGGGACTCCGGGAAAATTTGATGTTTAAGTAATTTTTTTGATCTGAGTGACTGTGGCTTCTCAACTAAAGTATTCAGGATCGTGATCCTTTGCCGACAGAGCTAACATGGGGCTAATTCGACGGTTAGTATGATGTCTAAGAAGCTCATTGAGTTACGGAATATTCTGATTTCCTTTCGTTGTGAAACTATGGCTTAAAGGACATGGAGGAAAAGCATGGGTTAGGATAAGGTTGTCATACCGGACAACATGAAGGATACTTGAGCTATTTGAGGATTAGATGGCTTCTAAGTGGGAACATCACCATATTATCCTTGAGGAGGACAAAAAACATGAGCTGAAATGGAGGCAGTGCTCACGACAAATGTCCTAATAGAAGGCAATGAGAATGCCCATTTTTTTCATGTTGTGACCATTAGAAAGAGGCAATGCAGCATGGTTCACTCCCTTCACGCAGGGATGTGCATACGCAGGATAATCAGGCGGTCGCTACCATAATGGTTATACATTTCCGCACAATCAACAGGAAGGTCCGCTCGAGTGGTGCTAGGTGGTCGGGCAAAGATGTTTGTCGCTTGTCACATGAGCAAGCTACTAGGTTTATGGGATCTTTCAGTTGCAGCGAGGTACGCGATGCAGTGCTGCTTTGAATGTGGATGGCTCGTTTGGACCTAATGGGTTTTCAGTGTTCTTTTTCATGGGGTTTCAGGATATGGTGAAGGATAATGTTTTTGCTATTTTGATGGGATTCGGAGTGGATAATCATGGATTTGAGGGATTGAATCGATCATTGGTTTTTCTTCCCCCAAAGGAGTTTGCGTAGCAGATTGAGGACTTTGCGTCTTATTTTCCTGTATAATGCCATTTATCTTATCATGACAAAAAATCATGCTAATCTCCTTCGCATTATATTGGGTTTTGTTATTGCGTTCTTTTGGTTGCTATCATTCCAGGGTGTCATACGATGGACAACATGGTTATGCTTATAAACGCAGATAAGGAAGATCAATGGAATGGTATGGAGGGTTGATTCTCCAAGGCATATAAGTGCGTTGATTGGAGGTTCATTTGGGTTTCTCTTTCATATCGTAGGTATCCCAACGAGTGGATTGTTTGTGTGAAGAGATGTGTGGCGATTGTTTCCTGATCAGTGTTGGTTAATGGGAGGTATGACAAGTGCTTTTTCAAACCTCAACGAGGGGTCAAGTGGGGTTGATGTAGCGCATAATTAAGAATTAGGGCAAAAATCGAGTTCGCCACCCGTGTAATTTTGTTTAATTAGGGATTTATTAAATTACATTTTTTATCTGTCTAGTTAGAGTTGTTAATTTAAATTAGGGCTAGTCATCTTCATTAGATCCACTTCTAGTCAGTTGAATTTTTAATTAGACAGATCACAGATCACATAACGTATAGTTAGGAATCTAATTAGGGTTTGTAGGATTTTGATTTTATTTCCTTTTATTTTATGATGTAATTTCACCTTTCCTTTATAAAGGGTATAAGAGTCATTGGCTAACTTTGGTGGAGAAGCTGGAGCATGGGCTTGCATGTTAGAGGGCATCATGAATGTCACCTTGTGCTTCTCAAGGCGGTGCTCTATGTTATTTCGATATTCTTCCTTTCCTGGCGCTAAACATGTTAAAAAATGACCGCCTATCCGGTTTAGTCAACCCATTTAGTTTACAAGGTGGAGTGGCCGTTCCGACTAAGGCTCAACCCTTAATAGGCTTACTGACTAAAAGGCCTAAAATGCATGTTTATTCGCCTGCTTTTTTTTTCTTGGACTGTTTTTTCTACTTTTTTAAAGCATATTTAATCTAAGATACTTAATGTGCTTAATCTTTCATTGGAATTCGACTATTTCTTTTGTTTCATTATGATTGTATAGAAAATGCACAAATTTAAGTAAACATATAAGAATATATGTGTACAAAATGATTTATATATTTCAAATAATTAAAAAAATACAAAACCTAATAAAGTTCAACTAAATCCATTTAGTCGCTCGACTGCCAATTTATCCTTAGTCAATGGCCCAACTGATCGACAACAGACTTTTGCAATCTTGCCTGATGCATGCCTCCTGTTAGAGTTATTATATTTACATTTATGTTTGTAACCCTTCGGGTTCCGTAACCCTCTGTGACCCTTCAAGTTCCATAACCCCTCGTGACCCTCCGGGTTCCGTAACTCTTGTACTCTCTAGGGTTTTCTCTCTATATAAGAGATCCTAGCTCTATTGAATAAACATCTCATCCGTTCCTCTTCTCAACATGGTATCAGAGCGATGGTCCTAGACCAGAGCCTAATACCCTAAACCCGTCGCCACCACCAGCCCTTTCTCCTTGCGCGAAACCCTTTATAAGAGAAGAGGTCCCGCGCATGGCAGTCTGAGTCCCCATCAGCGCCTGCTGCCACCTCCAGCTACACCTAAAGCGCCGCCCGAGGCTCCAGTAGCTCCTGCGGCGTCGTCAGCACTGCCTGGAGCCCCCCCTCCAACAACCCATGCTTCACCATGACTTGTTTCCCCCAACTTTTTGTTTCTCCCGACTTCATGTTCCATACTCTTTATTCTATCAAGTATGGGAGAAAGGGAGAGTCAAAGATGATTATTCAGGACGTCTACTGCCTTACCATGATTGACAGACCGACACTCCAGACTACTACTCAGATCATCATTCTTCACCGAGCATCGACTTCTTCGTCAGGGTGTATACTTTTTTTTACGACCCGATTACTACTCCGCGATGGACTTCTACAATGATTCTTCTCCAGGCACGACAGAGATATGTTCCGGTGACCTGCAGTCATGACAGAGATACGTTTTGGTGACCTGATATCGCAGCGACTCTACATGCACGACAAAGATACGTTCTGGTAACCTGAAAGTCGTAGACCCGTCCTCGAGCGAGGTCTTCTACCAGAAGCGGACATATGTTCTTATGGTGCATCTTGTGAAGATGTGGTGTATACTTTTTCTTTTTATTACAAGATGCAGCTTTCTCAGCTCCAGCTTGAGGGGGAGTGTTTCGGATCCATAATCCCCCGTTACCCTTCGGGTTCCGTAACCCTCTGTGACCCTTCAAGTTTTGTAAACCCGAGTGACCCTTCGGGTTCCGTAACCCTTGTACTCTCTAGAGTTTTCTCTCTATATAAGAGACCCTAGCTCTATGGAATAAACATCTCATTCGTTCCTCTTCTCAACATGGTGGATGGTGAGATGAACACATATCTACTTTCCTAGTGGATCACTCTCATTTGGGGCATCTATTTAGATTGGCTATGCAGGATGGTAATGAGCATTTATGTAGTAATGTGTTGGGTGTCTACTTCGTTTGGGGTGGTCTGCTTACCATCTAGTTCTTGGAAGGGGACCTGCACCATCTTGCCATATATTTCATCATTTTTTAATCCCATTTTGGGAGCTGATGGTAGGTTTAATTTTCGATAGGACTACTAGAGTAGAGATAAGGTTCGCTGTCTTTGAATCCATCGATTGTTTGAGTTGGCTGCTGATCCGGGAATTCGTGCCGGTGTTGCATTAGTTGATGAGGCATGGTCCTCTATTTCTTGTTCTATGCTTTCTTACCAGAAAGTGTTTGTAGTTATAGTGATGATAAAGTTTCTCTCTTCTATTGGTAGCCCTTTCTCTGGAGTTGACCACTAGGCTTTGGCAGATGGGACCTTCTCGGTGAAGAAGGCATATAAGGTGTTTTATGCCCGACCATTTTTGATCCAGCGATATGCATTATATTGTGCAAGCATATTTGGGGCCAGAGGGTTCCTTGCATGTCTATATTTCCCTGTGTGACTATTGCGATGGGATCAAGTGTTGTTGGGAGCTGTTAGAAAATATAACGCGGAAGTGGTAATCAAAGATAAAGATAAAAACATTTAGAACAATGTGATTTAACGTGGAACCCTACTCCTTAAGGATCGGGATGAAACCACATGAGAACGCCTCAAAGGGCTGATGTATGCATTGCACTTTCTCACTGGATACAGAAGGTCCGGGGCTTCTTATAAAGCCTCTACAGACCCTCCAAGTCCCACTACTGGTAGATGTGGGACTAAGCTCTGGATGTGGTAAATGGATCTTGGAAGGATCCATTTACTCATCTTACATATGAATGAAGCATAATACTCCCCCTCAAGCTGGAGCATGCAATACTCGGCTTGGACAAATAGAAAGAAATCTCAACTAACAATACAAGACCCTATAGACAATATCTACTCAACACGCACAACCGTCGGCTGCTGTCGAGGACGTTGCTTCTTATGCCGTGCAAGTGAGGAGGAACAAACGGGCTGGAGTGTGAGTCAAACTGAATCTCCTCGTCGGAGAGCGTACGCTCTGTACTGCGCCTGTCAGAGTCACTGCAACTGAAAATGAGTCTCCACTTGGAGAACTCTGACTCGCCACACTATGTAGACAGCTCCATCTCTGAAAGGGCGGAACTGAAAAGGATGTGGAGACAATCCTCGTCGGAGTTCACGGTTGCTGGAGAATAGAGTTTGAAAAGTCTCATCGTCGAAGAACTAGGTCTCTCCCGTACTGGCTCAGAGAATGTGATCTCTACTCTGGAGTCCTTATAAAACCACATGAAAACCCTAGCCCACATGGAATAGGGAATGCGATCTTTACTCATGTGTCCCTATGGAACACATGAAAACTCTGACCAAAATAAAAGATGGGGACCATAAAAAAGATGGCAAACATGTACACATCAAACTTAAGACTGCATACATGTGCGTGTCTGAAACTGAAGACTCGGACCTAATCTGACGCCGAGTCTGAATATCTGAACATATGTTGAGTCTGGAAAATCTGGCCTGCCTCTGACTGGAGAATTTGAATCTGAACTAGAATCACCATGGACGTAGAACTCTACACAATACTCCCCCTTTCTCCCATGCTCGTCGGAAAACAATGTCATTGACAAAGTTGGGAGAAAACAAGAGAATGAGGAGGACAAAAAAACCAATAAGCCGTTCTTATTTTTTCGGCTTTTCAAATATTTTTTTTGATTTATTTTCATTTTTTTTCTCGTAGGGTTTTTTGTACGATCCTCCTTTTTTTAATGGATATTTCCCCCCCTTTTTTAAACCGTTCATCAATTTTTTTCCGGTTTTTTCTTGCGTACGACTTTTTTCTTGTACGCGTCTTTTCTCATTTTTTTAAAATCACATGGCCCAATTGGGCCCTTACAACAACAGTGGCCCAAATTGGGCTAAATACCCTGGTCCTTTTTTCCCAATGGACTTGGCTCCTCGCAATTTTTTTAAATAAAGTGGTGGGGCCTCTATTCATGTGTGCTGTCCTCGATTGGGGCCTCTGCTGTTCACGCACGCTGCCTCTTAGTGGGGCCTCTGCTGCTCTTGCGGGAGGCTGCTTCCTAGAGGAGGACTGCATCTGATGCGACCGCCCATGATACGGCTTGGAGGTCGCCTGCTTGGAGAGGGGATGATGTTGTTGCCGACCCAGTCGTATGGGAAGTCAGAGTTCTCAGCGAGCGACTGCAGATCTTGGTTCTTCATGCCGACGATGACACCGATGGGGCCGAAGGTGGGGAGGCCTAGATGAAAGCGTCGAGCATGTCGGGGTTAGGGTTGTAGAAGTGGGCTTGCTTGAGGGAGCACGTCTTCAGTTCCGAGCACCGCCCGCAACGTGGAAGGACTGTCCCCCCATGTTCGAACCCTGGTGGAGTTGGGTTACGCCTGTGCCGCCGCCACTGGGAACCATGAGGGAGTAGCACCGCTTGGAGCTCCTTCCTTGCGAGATGCGGCTTGGATCTGCGAAGAAGCGGCGTCATGGGGAAGGTTAAGCCTCCTGGGGGCTCGACCTGAGAATGGCTGCTGGGTCTGCAGAGGAGGACTGCCTGCTTCCTACAAGGCCATCGACGATGCCCAGTAGCGCTGCAACGATGATCTTCAGAGGCGGTGCAGCAAAAAATTAGGGTTTTAATAGAAACCCTAGAACATGGAAATGAACAATCCCAAAGAATCTTTATGAACATAATGTCAAAATCGAATCTCGGAAAATGAACACAATAAATTTTCAAGAATATTTCCTCGAGAATCGAATCCGCTCTGATACCATGTTAGAATATATAATGCGGAAGCGGTAATCAGAAATAAAGATAAAAACATATGGAAAAACGGGATTTAACGTGGAACTCTACTCCCTAAGGAGCGGGATGAAATCACAGGAGAATGCCTCAAAGGGCTGATGTATGCATTGCACTTTCTCATAGGATACAAAAGGTCTGGAGCTTCTTATATAGCCTCCACAGACCCTCCAAGTCCCACCACTAGTAGATGTGGGACTAAACTCTGGATGTGGTAAATGGATCTTAGAAGGATCCGTTTACCCATCTTACATATGATGACACATACTCTAACATGATGCAAGTGGAGTAGATTCTTCCGAGTGGATGTCAGCTGTTCGCGTTGTATGGAGAATTTAAAGGATAGTGACCCCTCTTTTTTATTTGTGCTACCTCAAGGGTCTGTTGGGAGTGTTCTGATATCAATCGGGTGTCACATACACATGGTTATGCCTTCTGGGAGTCCATGTGTGCATCTTGGCTGGGCATTGATAGGGAGAAAACTGAACACTTCTTTGCTTTTGGTGATATGTCTGGATAGGAACAAGGTTGTCTTCGGGAGGGAGATTTTATGTTGAAAATGTACTTGAGCATGCAAACAGACTCATTATATTTCTAATTCTGATACTTCTGTATAAAAAGTTTTTGGGCATTGGCCTCTTCGGTACACACCCTTATTCCTTTCAAAAGAGAGAAGTCTCCATCAAAGAAAAATAAAATATGTTGCTTTTCAAAAAGAGAGGGAGAGAGGATGTTATACCTTATACTGCATCTTAAAGGTGCGATTGAAAAATGGCGACCGTCGTTACGATGAATCCTTCCATGGCTCATTGACTGGGTCATTGGACTGCCGCACATTGAAAGAAATATGTCACCATAATTCGACCAATACTGGGTAGTCTCATGGGTATTTGGCATGGGCCGGCCTTGGCCAGGATCCTTGCCAATGGCTCATGGGTATTTGGCATGGGTCGACCTTGGCCAGGGTCCTTGCCAAATATTTAGATGTGCCCAATCTTGGCCATGCCCACTTTTATTAGTTTGGGGTTGGGGCTGGGCCTGGGGCTAGGGCTGGAGTTTTGGGTTGAACTTCAGAATGGACTGCTGCCCCAATGCTCAATCCTAGCTTTATAAGTGATGTAATGATGCCGCATCTACATCAAATATAAATTGGCATTATTACTTCAACACTGCATAAAATCAAAAAGAGTTTTGGAACTATAAATTATTTTAATGCACCTTTTGTTATTTGAGTTATCATGTATCAATTAAAATGCCAATATAATCTAATTTACAATTGAGGGTCTAAATGACTTGTCATTTGTCTCCTTTTTAATTGAATTTATTTCAACTTTATCCATACCTGTTGAAATATAAAACACGGAAGAAAAATCGATAATCAAACATTACCATCTTGAATTTCACGTGGAACCCTATTTCGTGAGGGAGCGGGATGAAACCACAAGAGAAGGCCTCTAAGGGTCAGATCGTCTATTGCATTCTTTCAAATGAGTAAAAGGGGTGTGGGGCTTCTTATATAGCCCCACAGACAAACCAGATTCCCACTTATAGATGGTGTGTGATTAAACATGAATGGAGGTAATTGGATCTCGGAGAGATCTAATTACTCATCTATTACATGGTCCGACATATACTAGTTCTGGAGGCTTGGGAGAATGGTGTGTGATGCCCTTCGTTTCCCACGGGATTTTCAGAACAATCAACAACAACAACAACAAAGCCTTTTCCCACAATTAAGTAGGGTCGGCTACATGGATTTTTCGCCTCCATTCAGATCTATCTTGGGTCAATCTCGGGCTTATATCCAAAAAACTAAGATCCCTTCGTATAGTCTCTTTCCAACACTTCTTGGGCCGTCCTCGCCCTCTCTTAGCCGGCTCAACATCCCAACACTCGCATCTCCTAACCGGTGCATCAGTTGACCTTCTTTGCAAATGACCAAACCATCTTAAGCGGTTTTCTCGCATCTTATCCTCGATCGGAGCTACACCAACTTTCTTTCTGATTGCATCATTCCGAATCCGATCTTGACGTGTATGTCCACACATCCATCTTAGCATTTTCATTTCTGCTACAGCCATTCTCTGCACATGTCTATGGTTCACAGGCCAACATTCAGAACCATAAAGCATAGCAGGTCTCACGGCTGCTTTGTAAAACTTTCCTTTAATTTTTAAAGGAATTTTCTTATCACAGAGAACAGCGGAGGCTCCTCTCCACTTTAGCCAGCCTGCATTTATTCTATTAGTAATATCTCCATCAATTTCCCCATCATGTTGCAAAATAGATCCCAGATATCTAAAAGAATCTCTCTTCTGAATGTTATCGTCACCAATCTTAATCTCGATTCCTTCACCATTGCTTCCATCAAAGGTGCATTCCATATATTCCGTCTTAGCCCTACTTATACGAAAACCTTTAGTCTCTAATGCAAGTCTCCAAACCGCAAGCTTCTCATTTACTCCATCTCTAGTCTCGTCAATAAGCACAATATCATCAGCAAATAACATACACCAAGGTAACTCATCCTGAATGTGACTTGTCAACTCGTCCATAATCAAAGTAAAAAGAAATGGACTTAAAGCTGAACCTTGATGTAAACCAATGTTGATATCAAAATAGTCAGTCTTCCCCGTCGGGGTCCTTACACAAGATAAAGCCCTATCATACATATCCTTTATGAGATTAATGTATAGGACAGGTACTTGTCTCTTCTCCAAAACTCTCCACAGTATCTCTCGTGGGACGGAATCATAAGCCTTCTCCAAATCAATAAAGATCATATGAAGATTCTTCCTTTTAGCTCTATAAATCTCCATTGTTCTTCTCAGCAAATGGATGGCTTCAATAGTTGAGCGACCTGGCATGAATCCGAATTGATTTTCTTTTACTTGGGAAACTTGCCTCAACCTTCTTTCGATCACACGTTCCCAAATTTTCATAGTGTGACTCATCAGCTTGATACCTCTGTAATTTGAACAATTTTGAATGTCTCCTTTGTTCTTATAAAGAGGCACCACGATACTCCTCCTCCAATCTTCAGGCATTTTCTTGCTTCGCCAAATAACATTGAATAGATTCGTAAGCCAAGTCAAACCACGCTCACCTAAAACTTTCCATACTTCTACAGGGATGTCATCCGGTCCAACACCTTTCCCAGGTCTCATAACCTTCAAAGCCTCCTCTACTTCTTTTCTTTGTATTCGTCTATAGCATGCACGATTCAAGTAACTTTCACTGCTAGCTAGATCACCCAAAGTGATCTCTCTATTTCTTTCTCCAATGAAAAGTTTATGGAAGTACTGCTCCCATCTAGTCTCTATATCCTTCTGAGTAACAAGCACGTGACCTTCCTCGTCCTTAATGCATCTCACTTGAGAAAGGTCTTTGGTCTTTCTTTCTCTTGCTTTGGCCAACCTGAATATATCCTTTTGGCCCTCCTCAGAGTTGAGATTTTTATACAAAACCTCATAAGCTTTTGACTTAGCTTCGCTTACAGCCTTCTTTGCTTCCTTCTTTGCTATTTTATAGTCTGTGACAGTTTCCTCTGTTCTATCCTTAGACATAGCTTTAAAGCAAGCTCTTTTAATTTTTAGCTTCTCTTGCACCCCTTCACTCCACCACCAAGCCTCCTTTTGACCCGGAGCTCCTCCTTTTGACTCGCCTAGCATCTCTTTGGCTACCTTTCGGATACAAGATGCTACTGCCTCCCACATCTCGTTTGCACTACCGCTACAATCCCAAGATAAGTCTTCTAAAACCTTTTCCCTGAAGCTTGATTGCTTCAGCGGAAGATTCCACCACCTAGTTCTAGTGATCTTAGGAACCTTCCTTTTCTTTACCAGCCCTTTTATTTGTAAATCCAAGACTAACAAGCGATGCTGGGTTGTCAAACTCTCTCCAGGGATTACTTTGCAATCTTTGCAACACAACCGATCTCTTCTCCTCAACGCAAAGTAATCTATCTGTGTTCTAATTGAGCCACTCTTATAAGTAATTAAATGCTCCTCCCTCTTCTTGAAAAGAGTGTTTGCTATGAAAAGATCATATGCAGTTACAAAATCCAGAATGACTTTTCCCTCTTCGTTTCTATCCCCAAAACCATGTCCTCCATGCACACTTGCATACCCTGAAACATCTTTTCCCACATGTCCATTAAGATCTCCACCTATGCAAACCATCTCTCTCTGTGGGATTCCTTGTAAAATCTTATCCAGATCCTCCCAAAAAGCTTGTTTAGTCCTTTCATCTAAACCAATTTGCGGTGCATAAACTGAGATATTCAGAATTTCTTCTTCAAGCACCAACTTTAGCAAAATAATCCGATCCCCAAATCTTTGCACCTCAACCACACAATCCTTCAAATCTTTATGAACAACCACTCCAACACCGTTTCTGCCCTTATCTTTACCTGAATACCAAAGTTTAAAGCCTGTCTTCTCGATCTCCCTTGCTTTCTCTCCAACCCATTTAGTCTCTTGAAGACATAATATATGGATCTTCCTTCTTTCCATTGTATCCACTATCTCCATCAATTTTCCCGTTAAAGTACCGATATTCCAACTACCAATCCGTAACTTCCTTTGCAATCTCTTTTGGACTAACTTCTTTACTCGCATGCATCCATTATGCGAGAACCCTTGTGAATTTTGGACTGCATCCGGGCGGTGATGCAGCGGAACTAGCTTATTTACCCGCATGCGTTCCTCATGCGAGAACCCTTGTAAAGCTGACGTGTGACCTAGGAGACGTTCAAGGTCCCTCTAATATTAGGGATGGCTGGAAGTGGTCTGACGGGGGATTCTCTATAAGGAAGGCCTATAATTTCCTTACTGGGAACCTCACACATGATATGCGCACCGATGTGGCTACACATAGCCTGGTTTGGCGATCTCCTATTCCCCCTAAAGTGAAGATATTTCTGTGGCATATGAAGAAGGGCAGGTTGACCAAAGATATTTCTGTGGAATACGAAGGACTTGCTGACCACCCATGCACTCAGAGCTGGATGGTCTCGTTCATACGACTCTTCCTGCTCATACTGTGTGAGGTCCCTGGAGGATGGGAATCACCTCTTCTTTACTTGCCCGCTTTTTTTGAGCTGTAGACCCCCTTGGATATGCCTTGGACGCAACGTTCATTTTTGGAGGAATTTTGGAGCTCTATATATTACGCATGCATTAATGCACGAGAGGGATGTATGCATCCTTTTTTGTTGTTCCTCGGGTGATTTGGCTCTCTCGAAACTGGATTGTGCTTCAGTAGGATCGTTGTTATGTGGAGAACATGTTATTGAATGTCAGGGCCTTAGCCTTATATGAGGCTTGGTTTCTATAATTACTCTTCTTTAAGATTTAATTTCAATTCGGGTATGGCTCACTCAAGCTCACTCCTCTTTCCTCTTAAAAAGAAACTTCATGAACTGGTCCATTGATTTCATTCTCATAAAGTTTAACCCGCAGCCCGCCATAAACATTTCTCATTTTATTAGTTAGTGTTGCATTAGTTTTTTCCCCAGCTGTTTCATGTGTTATTGAATACACAGTTAATATCTTATTTTGTACTAAATAACTTCTCCACATGTTTGTGATTGGCAACCACTGCTCATTCCCGAGTTACACAATGATACATAATGCCACTTTCTAATATTCTCCTTTCACTTTTACACGAGTTTTGTCACAAAGTATACTTGCATTTGCTCTTTTACGTCTACCAGCCAATATTGTGTCACGTACAACTTCTGGAAAACTGTCCAGCCTGCATATTTATTGATGAAAGGCTCGGTTTTAATTTTGGTGTAAATTTTTCGGAAAACTAAATTGATTTTATTATACTATTCATTTTTTTGAACTTATGTTTGTGGTCATAACAATTTTTATTTTCTAGAATATTCTTGTTGATGTAATGCTTGTTCTAGGCCAAAGGATTGTTATCTGAGTATCAACCAAAATTCAACAGTGCCAGGGCAGTATACAGAGAACGGAAAAAGTATGTTGATGAAATTGATTGGAATATGCTTGCTGTTCTGCCTACTGGCACCTACAAGGTATCGGTCTCAATTTTATACTTCATCTAAGGGCAATCCTTTATGTCATCTGATATGTGAATTATTTGATCATATACATATTTTTTATTTTTTGGACCTGACCTCGATTTTTATTTCTTAATGTTTGAAGCTCTTGTTTCTCTTTGAATTATTTAGTTTGCTGCCCCTTTCCAGAGAAAGAGTCTTGTCTCAATGGGCTTTTGGCTTTTTATATCGATGACCTTCGCAATAACCCTTTTAACTCCTGATGACCTTCGCAATAACCCTTTTGACTCTATCTTTTTTAAATTATACTTCTGATCTTAATACCTAATAACTCATATGCTCTTCTGATTAGTTGCCGTCCCTTCCGCTTTCAAATGGACGCTAGTGGCATGGACATAACTGTAATTTGTGTTATTCTTTTTTGTCTTGCTCCTCCTGCTCTTGTCCCCAGCTCCGTCACCCCTCCCACCCTCCGCTCCAGCCCCCTCCTTTCCTCTCCCCTCTGCGTCCTCCACCTCTCTTTCCCATGGTATTAAAAAACGTACCTCGAGGGATACATCTTTAGGTGGTCCCATTTAGCCTCGAGGCATATGCTTTGGTCCAATTCTGTTAGGCATGTGCCTCATGTGGTAAAATGTTAATGAGGTTGCAAAATGCCTCGAGGTGAGGCGAGGTGTTCAGCCGAGAAGTTTCAGCTTTTTTGGAGCATTTTATTGATGATATTAATTGTTCATTTGGTAGTTTGAGAAGCTTATAAATGTGTGCTTGTTAAGGATAGGTTTATACATGATAAATGCCTTAATTTGATGTTTTTTGTGTTCGTAACTGCATATTTATCATTATTGTGACTTGCGTCGACATGCTTTGTCTGCATTTTTTGTGCTGAGAAACAGTTTTTCAATATTTTAGTGAGAAATATCAAATATGTACTGATTAATTCTTTCATAACATTTATTGACATTGAATCCATCTTTGATTCTATGAAAATATTGTAGGAAGTGATATTAAGTTGTTATATCTTCCCTTTTGGTGTTTTTATCTTTGTTATTTCTTCATATTACAATGCATGTATTATAAGTTGGCCATAAAATTCATAATTATATTTAAATATATTTAGTTATAGCTCTGTACGTGAAGATCAGATTCGTAATGATGTAATCAGAAAGAAAGTTGGCGTAACTCCGATTGAGGATAAGATGCGAGAAAACTGCTTAAGATGGTTTGGTCATTTGCAAAGAAGATCAGCTGATGTACCCGTTAGGAGATGCGAGTGTTGGGATGTTGAGCCGCTAAGAGAGCGAGGACGACCTAAAAAGTGTTGGAAAGAGACTATACGAAGGGATCTTAGTTTTTTGGATATAAACTCGAGATTGACCCAAGATAGATATGAATAGAGGCGAAGAATCCGTGTAGCCGACCCTACTTAATTGTGGGAAAAGGCTTTGTTGTTGTTGTGTCTGTACGTATTTCTCTATAAACTGAGACTTATGCTTTGACCACCTCGAGGCTATGCCTCGCTTCGATTCCAAGTAAAACATTTCGTTCTGCCTTTCGTTTTTTTAAACCTTGCTCCTTCCCCTGCACCTCCACCTCTGCCCACCTACCTAACTTCTCTACTCCCTCCCATCCTCCGCAAACCACGCAAATGGGTGTCCTCTAACCAGAGACAACAACGATTGCCTATGATATTAACAAATGCAATTGCATTGTAACGTTCTAGGCCTAAACTCAAGCCGTTATCGAGGAAAACTGACCCTTACAACTTGTTGGGCTTCCCAAGTGGACACTGTTGGGAAACTAGAAAATAGAAAAAATCACTTGCTTTTCTCATTGAATGAGACTCCCTTACATAGAAGGGGAGCCTAGGGTTTACTGAAAGTATTACAAACACATCCTTACATTTCATGATAATAAACGTACACCTAACAATCTCAATACTCAGCTTGGACACACACCTCAAGCTAGAGCATAGATGTCCATCATGCTCAGCTTGGACACACATCTGATGAACAAGGATCGAGTGAGTGGTTTGGTGAAAACGTCAACAGTTTGTTCCTCCGAAGTAACTGGTCTGTCTTGATGTTCCCTTTTTAAATCATTTATGTGACTAGATTACCGCCAAGTCAGGTGTAGTAACCAGTAGTAGATTTTCTGTCATTAGGGCTCCTTGCATATTCAACATCAAAATATGCCAAGGCCCTAAATGCTGGTTTCGTTCACCATTTCTGTGACTGACCGAAATGGAATTTCGATCGAATTTCGATCAAATTTCGACCAAAATTTGGGTCATTTCGGTTAATTTTTGTACCAGAGCCCCTATATTTCGGTCATTTCAGCCATTTCGGTCGAATTTCGAGTTCGACAGGTGTCGATATTCGACAAAAATTTGACTGAATTTCGCTGAAATTTGAGGCCATGGAATTTGCCATAATGTCAAGCGTCTTTCTGTAAGTAAATAGAAATCCTTTCCCTGAAGCAGATTTCAAGTATCTCAGTATCATCATGAGTGCTTCCAGTGTACTTGGCACGGTTTGGCAATGAGCTGGCTTGCCTTGTTAACAACAAACGAGATATCATGCCTAGTAATGGTAATACACAAAAGCTTTCCTACTAGGCACCTGTTTCGTTTTGCATCGACATACACATGCGAGTCTTCATACATTTGTGCATTGGGATCCATAGGAATCGGGGCTGGCTTAGCTCCTAACATTCCTGTCTCTTGTACAAGATCCGTAACATATTTCCTCTGTGAGAGAATTAGACCACATGTATTTCTCGCGACTTCGATGCCCAAGAAATACCGAAGCTCTCCTAAGTCTTTGGTGACAAAATGTGTCATAAGATACCTTTTAGTATCTGTTATGCCACTAATGTCATCATCTATTAGGATTATGTCATCAACATATACCAACATAACAACAATCCCTTTCTCTGTTTTCCTGACTAATAAGGAATGTTCTACTGTAGATTGGATGAACCCAACCTTGGATACAATGCCAGACAGTTTTTGAAACCATCCTCTGGATCTTTGTTTGAAACCATATATTGCTTTGTAAAGTCTGCACACCTTGTGACACTCCCCTTTGGTCTTAAAATCATGAGGTTGTTGCATGTACACTTATTCGCTCAGATCACCGTATAGGAAAATATTTTTCACATCCAGTTGGTAGAGTGCTGGACTGCAATAGAAACGAGAATCCACATCGTAGGGAGGTGAGCCATTGGCGAAAAAGTATCAAGGTAATCCAATCCATAGGTTTGAGTGTACCCCTATGCTATCAATCGTGCCTTGTAACGTTCCACGGACCCATCTGGAAGATGTTTGATCGTAAAAACCCACATGCTGCCAACCACAATTGCGTCCTTCGGGGGATCAACTAGTTACCACGTAGCCCTGGACCATTGTTGTAAAAATCCTCCGACTGGCCCGACTAGTAGGTCCGACTAGTCTAGTCGGTGGGGTGGCCGACCGAGTACTGACTAATTCCGACTAAGAGCAACTAGTCGATCGATTTTTGCTTGGAGATACCATTTATTTTTTTAAAGCAAACTTATTCTAATATGCTTAATGTTTTATTTACATTCAATTTCTTCTTTTGTTTCATTATGATAATATAAAAAATGGACAAATCTATGTAAATATATAAGAATATACATACAAAAATGATTTATATATTTAAAATAATTGAAAAATTCAAAACCGATTAATGCCCGACTAAATCTGATTAGCCGTCCGACTGCCGATTAATCCTTAGTCAGTGACCCAATCGACCGAGTAACGACTACCGATTTTTACAACCTTGCCCTGGACAGAAGAGTCTCCATTTCTTCCTTCATATCTACATTCCATTCATGAACTAATAATGCATGCTGATACGTAGAAGGAACAAAAACAGACGAAAGCCCATCTATAAAGGTCTTATACTGCGCAAACAGTCTCCTGTGGATACATGATTAGAGATGGGATGTAGTTTACATGTACGTTTCCCTTTTCGGAGCGATATTGGCAGATCAGAATGATCTAAAGAGTCTGGAATCTCCTCCCCAGCAACCTGCTTGCCAGTATGTGTAACATCTTCAAACATTATTTCATCAGTGTTCTTATCGTGACATATCTTGGGATCAAGTGCTGATGTAACCAAAGGGGATGCCATCCGATGAGTGTACACTAACTGAAAGTGACTGTCATAAACCTTAGTGCCCCAAGTCGAGGACCTATTTCTAAGAGACAACATATGAAGACTAGCAATCTCAATATCATCAGGAGACACAACTCGAGAATCTGAGGTGGAGTAGTAAGGCATAGACTCGAAGGAGGTGACTTCCGCACTAACATGATAACGACGATGTACCTGATCATAACACTGATATCCCTTCTGTGTTATCGAGTAGCCAAGAAAGACACATTTCACAGTTTGAGGAGAGAGTTTTATCGCGACCAGGAGAATGAATGCGGACAAAAGAGGTGCACCCAAAGATTTTAGGTGGAACATGGAAAAGCTTCTTTCTGGAAAGAGTAAGGAATATGGTGTATGTTCGTCCAGAATAGTGGACGGCATGCGGTTAATTAGATATTATGTGGCTATGAGGACCACATCTCCCCAAAAAGGTTAGGGGGTAGCACTTTAAGCATCAAGGATATGGCGGTGCTTTCTTTCTGCTATGCTATTTTGCTGGGATGTATATGGGCGTGATGTTTGGTGAACGATCCCATGCTCAGTAAAAAAAAACGAAGATATTGATTGCAAAAAATCAAGAGCATTATCAGTACGGGATAGTCTTGACATGAAAATCAAACACAGTTTTCATTTCCATAAAGAAAATTTTCATAACAATACTGACTTTAGATTTAGACTTCAAAAGAAATACCCAAGAAAAACGGGTAAAATTATCCACAACCACCGGATAGAACATATGGCGTCAATGATCTGGGACTTGACTCAGCCCCCATACATCAAAATGAACAAAAAAAACAGACATGCTAATAGGAGTAGGGCGACTTGGGAAAGAGCTTCTATAGTGCTTCCCAAGTTGACACGCTTCACATTAGAATGATGCTGACACATGAATTTGAGGTAGAATTCGTCTTAGTTTTGGTAGAGGCAAATGACCAAGATACAAGTGCCATGTGTAGGCAGACTCACCAATAGATGTAGAGACATGACTCGCAAACGGAGATTGCGTCAAGTGGTAGACACCCCCTTCTTCACGACCACAACCAATCATCTGATCCGTCATCATATCCTGAAAGATAAGAGACACTGGATCAAAAATAGCTTGACAATTAAGTTCCTTAGTAATTCTGGATACATATAAAAGACTCATAGGAAACTTAGGAGCAAGTAGAACATTATTCAGCCGAATATTTGGAGCCACTTGAACATCTCCTTGTCCAGCGATAGAGGATAATATGCCATCTACTACGATAATAGTGTGACCCGACGCAACCTATCGGAGTGCAGTGAACTGACTTTTGTTGCCACTAATGTGCCGTGAAGCGCCATAATCTACCAAGCAATCATAAGAACTAGATGCACTCCTATAGATATAACACAAAGTAGGTATACATGAGGGATCAATGAAGGCTGCTATATCAGTAGTAGTAGTGTAATAGCTCCTCCCCCTGATGACGATGGTTGTGATGCAATTGCACGCTGGCTCAGTTGCTGCATCAGATCCTCGTATTCTGCTCGAGATATTCCTGACGAACTGTCATCCTGAATTGGAATGGCCTGATGAGCCATCGAGAGTTTACCATGCTTCCCTCAACAACAATCTTCAATATGGCCCATGCGGCCACAAAAGGAACACGGTGGCTTTCCTCGATCGAATTCACGACCACGTCCCTACCACGAAAGAAGGTCCCTCGGCCTCTGCCTGAGGGTACATCCATAGCTTTGGTCTCGACCCGAGTCTCTGCTGAGATGGATACAGACAACCTACTAAGTCTGATGAAGGCTTCTTCCATTAACGGAATCTCAGAAGCCGTGATCATCTGCGCTCGAGTTGCTTCATATGTAGGGTCCAATCCTCCAAGGAAGAGTCCAACCATCAATTGGTTCCTGAAGGAAATCTGTGTCGGACTCGAGTAGATGGGCATAATCCTAAGTTCAATACCGAGTAGAATTGAGCCAGGGGGCAACCATTTTGCTTGATTTGAGTCATATCTACATACACCTGAAGGATTATGGCATAATTCTTTTCTTCAGAATACGTCTTGTGGACACTGTCCCACATGCACTTAGTTGTCTTGTAGTGCACAATATCATTTGCAATGCATGATATAAAACTACTCATGATCCATGCTTTAACCGTTGCATTATACTTCTTCCATATTGCTTTCGTGCCAGTTTTCTCGATTGGTTCCTCCTTGGTAATGATATGCTCCTTGTCATGCCCTTCTATTACATTCAAAAGGGACTGAGACCATAGCACATAGTTTCCACCATCCAACTTGGTGATTGTATCAAAAAGAGGGTTCTTCATCTCCCTTCATGAGTAGAAGAGTCTACTACTTCAGGCATGATTAACTATACTTAGAACCAACCTAATCCTCATAGCAGTAGCAATAAGAATAAAATGTTACCACAAATCATATCATGCAACCTAGGACAAGGTTGCAGAAAGCGGTAGTTAATACTCGGTCGGCGGGGTCACCTACTAAGGATTAATCAGCAGTCGGGCGACTAATCGGAATTAGTCGGCCTTAGTCGGTTTTGAATTTTTTAATTATTTTAAATATATAAGTCATTTTTTATACATATATTCTTATATATATACATATATGAGGAAAGGGAGCCTACTTTGTGAAGTAGGTAACCTTACCTACTTCACATCCATTTTTAGCATTTTTTTATTTTTTTTTGAAAAATACCACTGTGGATTTTCATAATTATATCCCTCTAATATGTCATTCAAATTTCGTCAGAAATAAAGACTCCTACATCTTCCATCCAGAATAGGTATTTTTAGCGGTCTTAGATTTGCTGTAAATTATCTGTTATGGATGGAGGCTGTAGGAGTCTCTGTTTCTGATGAAATTTGAATGACAAATTAGAGGGATATATTTATGAAAATCCACGGAAGCATTTAAAAAAAATAAGAAATTGCGAAAAATGGATGTGAAGTAGGTAAGGTTACCTACTTCACAAAGTAGGCTCCATTTCCTCTACATATATTTGTACATTTTATATGCCATCATAATGAAACAAAAGAAGTAATTGACTTTATATATAACATTAAGCATATTAGAATATGTTTGCTTCAAAAAAAGTGAAAAAAAATAAATAAAAGAAGGTTGTTGTAAAAGTCGGCTGATTAGTCGGCCGACTAGTCGGGTGGGCCGACTAACGACCGACTAGGCCTAGTCGAGTCGGCTGCCCCCCGACTCGACTAGTCGGCCGACTTTTGCAAGCTTGACCTAGGATATGGTAGAGTTCCTCAAGAGCATATTAAAAACCAATCTCAGCAAGGAAAGATTGCAAGACACCGCAGTTACGGCAAAATGTACCCTAGAGACTTGATCTGGAGATGTTGAGCTCGAGATGGCTCGTCGTAACAGGCTGCTGAAGATCTGAATGAGGCACTGACAATGAGTCAGAGTGCTGGAAGTGCTCCAGCAAGACGGTGACAACGACTTCGGGTGTTGGCGAGTATTGGCTGTGATCCAGCATGACGATGGCAACGACACATGTTGTTGGAGGTGGTTCAGTAAGGCGATGGCAGTGACTTCATGTGTTGGCGGCGATGATTTGGTGTGTTGGCGGAGGAGGGCACACATACGATAGGGCATGTGGAGACTTGTGCGTACATGTGGCGACGAGTACTGGTGGAGGCAACTCCGATGGAGCTTCAGAGGGCGCAGGTGGAGACTGGCGTGATGGCGGAAGGGCGTCGTGGAGCTAGGTCACGAGATTCCGAAGAGAGAGAGGATCCCTCTCAAGGTTCTGATACCATATTGGGAAACTAGAAAAATGGGAAAAATTCATTTGCTTTTCTCATTGAATGAGACTCTCTTATATAGAAGGGAAGTCTAGGGTTTACTGAAACTATTACAAACACACCGTTACAATTCATGATAATAAACGTATACCGAACAATCTCAATAGGCATTAGCCACTGCCCAAATTGCTTAAGCTCTAGTAGTAGTCCACAATATTTATAAGTTTACAACCCACTATTACATTTTGTGTTAACTAGATGTGGGACTATGTTGGGTGCTATAATCTCCTTCACTTATACATACAATGTCCTCGTTGCCATATGACTCATTACTCATTCCCAATAATAGTGGTTGTTGCACGCTTTTGGGTAGCTCTTTCCTTCTACCTCCTTGGTAGGAGTGGTCTATCTCTTGGGTAGCCTTTTCCAATGTTAGAGGAAACTCGCTTGATACCAGCCCTCACAATTTGTTTGACTAGGTCCCAAGTGTGCACATGCTTAAGCCCAAGTTGTTTAGTGGTATTCCCCACTACTTGTAATCCATTATCACACCTTATGATAAGTAGATGTGGGACTATATTGGGGTGCTACATGCATCAACCGCATATGCGGCTACATATACGTATGCGGACTCATAGCTGAACCACATTCTTGAATTGGGGCCATATACACCTAATGAACATATTCAGATTGGATAATGCCGCCTCTGCTTGAGTAGAGGTTGCGTCCACGATCTTTGAGATTTTTTTCCATCGCTTCCACTATTGGAGGTCCTGGAGGGTACCTTCTCCACATAAGCATCTCTGCTGCAAGGTGCTGCTGCATTGGGACCTTAGGGTAATGCAACTGCAAGGTAGTGCTGCAGTTGGGACGTTGTTGCTATGTTGGAGGCTTTGGAGCATTGCTGCTGTGAGGTATTATTGTGTTGGAGTAATTCTTTTGCTTATATAGTTTGATTTTGCTTATATATTTTGATTTGCTACATTTTGGTTACATTTTTTTTACTACTGCACTTTTTTATTGCAACAATTGCGATGTCGTCTTCTATTTTTATCTCTATCTCATATCTTCCAAGTAATATTTCTGTTATCTATGTCTCTGCACATGTTCAAAGTATTTTGCTTAAATGCACCACCCAATAACTTGTTTGTGTTCTTTGTACATACATACACCATGTTTTATGGTTACAATTTTTGTATATACCCCAAACATGCATCTCATATCGTTTATCAACTATGCGGTGACTTGTACAAACTCATACAAATAGTGCATTCTTGACCCTGAATGCCCATATCTAGATCAAAAAGAATAAGCACCACTTTATCCCTGCTGTGAGAATCCATGACTCTTCCTCCCCTACAAGAGCATCCTCCTCAATCTTTTGAGGTATTGTCTCCTCCCTCCACAGAACACGCCGACACCCTCCTCCTTTGACATCTGAGGTAGAGGAAATTCATGCATCACCATAACCATCAATGACTATGCTTAAAGTTGTGTGCGACCCTATCTTGCCTCAAAGTCCTTCTCATCCTTGCGTCTCCAGCAAAGTCGTGCCGAGCCCCCTTCACCCTCCAATCGCCACTATATCACCGCGTAACCGAGCAGGATGAGTCATCCACTACCTCCGTGTCATCCAACACCCCCATCACCCTCTCCATCTCTACACCCATCGGCCTCCATACCCTTTCGTCCCTCTGCCTCGAGGAGTACATAGAAGATGTTGGAGGTAAAAGGAGATTGGAGGGGATATCTTGATCTTAATGCAAGAATATAGGGTCACATGTGCAATTGATAGCTTCCTTCACCATACTTAGTTTGAACAAACCATGATTTATTTATTTCATAGCCGACTCACTAGCATAAGGGCATAAGCATTAATGGTGTAAGAATGTAGTGGCACAAGTGTTATTGTGAAAACTTGGAAGGGCGTAATTGTAAAAATACCTATCTTAACTACACTCCTTCCAATTTGAAATGTGCCATTTGCCATTATGCCTATCCTATTATTCATTATAAGGGCTTGTTTGACTAGACTTTAAATTTTACTGTTAACAAGTATAAGAGTTTTAGAGAGTGGGTTAACTAGGGGTAGTTCGCTATGACTGTTGAATGCTTTTTCCCCAATTATGAAAGTTGTTGTTTAGCTGTAAACAACTCGGTAATGTGTAGTGCCTGTAATGACTCTCCCAATTCACCAAGATTATCCTTCATTAAAAATATGCACAAGTTCATGACAATGAAGGACAAATCCCACAATCTAGTCCTAATTTAGGCTTATCCTTGTAGGATTTTGCTTGTAGGAGGGCAATGTGGCAGGGTATGCTGACCAACAAAGGGGATCAGAGGATTCCTGTAAGGCAATTACATGAAATAGTTAGAGTAAGCAGATTGATGGTTATCTCTCGGAGGATGGAAATGAGGATCCTAAAGACAAGCTGGTATCATGGGAGGTCAAGTGAAGGGAGGGAGATGCAATAGAAGTTAGAGATGGATGGCGGGAAGCCAGCTTGCAAAAGTCGGCCGACTAGTCGAGTCGGGGGGGGGGGGGTAGCCGACTCGACTAGGCCTAGTCGGCCTTTAGTCGGTCCACCCGACTAGTCGGCCGACTTTTACAACAACCTTTTTTTATTTTTTTTAGTTTTTCACTTTTTTTAAAAGCAAACATATTCTATCATGCTTAATTTTATATTTAAAGTCAATTACTTCTTTTGTTTCATCAAGATGGTATATAAAATGTACAAATATATGTATATATATATAATAATATATGTATAAAAAATGATTTGTATATTTAAAATAATTAAAAATTCAAAACCGACTAATGACCGACTAAATCCGACTAGTCGCCCGACTGCCGACTAATCCTTAGTAGGTGACCCCGCCGACCGAGTACCGACTACCGCTTTCTTCAACCTTGGCGGGAAGAGGTGGAAACTATGGAAAGAGATATTGGCAAGGAGAGATCGCTCGCCCGACTCTTCCCATTCAACCAACCGCTTCCCTCAATACACCAATAATAGATAGTTTGATGACGATGTAAGATATTTGTAATCAAAGTTGCAGAAAACGGTAGTCGGTACTCGGTCAGCGGGGTCACTGACTAAGGATTAATCGGCAGTCAGACTACTAATCGGATTTAGTCGGCCATTAGTCAATTTTGAATTTTTTTTAAATATATAAATTATTTTGTATGCATATATTCATATATATATTTACATTGATTTGTACATTTTCTTTACTATGATAATGAAATAAAAGAAGTAATTGACTTTAGATATAACATTAAGCATATTAGAATAAGTTTGCTTTTAAAAAAAATAAAAAAAACTAAAAAATGAAAATTCTCCATGTAAAACTCGGCCTTGTAGTCAGGCCGACTATGCCGACTAGTCGGCCCGATTAGTTGGGTTGACCGACTAATGGACAACTAGGCCTAGTCGAGTCGGCTACCCCCCGACTCGACTAGTCGAGCCGACTAATTGGCCTAATCGACCGACTTTTACAACAGTGTTTGTAATCAACGATTTCACAATAGAAGTTACTTAGCTGCTAGTTACAAATGCTTATGGTCTTACAATGTGTATGGCTTGGAGTATTTTATGGGAAGAACTTCGGTGTGTTCACATGCAATTCCATAGGCTACCTTAGTTGTTGGGAGATGACTTCAACACCATGTTGAGATTTGATGGCATTCCAAATTGTCTAGAGGGGTTGGATGTGGTTTTCATAGGCTTTGCCTCATTTAATTTTTAGCCTCGAGCTCGGAGTAATGGACGTTGGGGATTGCATCTATACTTAGTGAAACTCTCGATCTCGATCAATTGTAGATTGAATTCTGGTCGTTCCTGAGATGCTCCAAGGTTCCACATGGATCCAATTCATTATGCGCCAAGCTCTCACTCAAACGACACTAAATTGGTGTGGAACACGTGGAAACATACTCTTGCAGTGAGTGTTTTCCGCTGCGAGAGATCTTGGTTTTTGGAAGAAGGGTTCATGTCTATGGTAACTGAATTCTAGGTCAACATAGAAATCGATATTCAATATGAAGGGTCACCGAACACAGATTAATATGTAGTGTAGTGATTAATCATATTTAGTCGGTTGTGTTTTTAATTTTATAAATATACAAAAAATTTTATATAGGGATTTTCGCCCTTGTGCCCCTTCGAGTTTCTGCAAATATAGTTATGCCTTAACTTTTTTTTTCAATAACACTTGTGCCCTTTTGTTCTTCCTCCATTTAAAATTGTGCCAATCCGTTAGTTTAGCCTTATATTAAATGAACAAAATCATGAATGATTAGTTCAAACCAAGATCTAGTCACGACACTAATATCGCGATATATCGACGGTATATTGTTGATATATTGACAACAACGGCTTGACTATGCCAATATTCTAGTGCATTTCGATTTCTTAGATATCGAGGAAATATCACCAAGATATTGGCAACATCGATATACATTGGTCGAAATTTGGAGTTTCCGGCTGAACTTTTCCTTGATATTGACGATATGGACGTATAACTTCTATATAGGGCATATATCACTCGATATCACTCTTTTTTACATTTAATGGTGGGTTTGTTCGATATTTTGTTTTCTTACTTACTCCTAATATTAAAAAACATTACAATTATAGAATTACCGACCCATGCAATGTTGCAAAACTCTGTTTTCAATATTTAGTTGGATGGGTTAGTGACAGTATTCGAGAGAGTACTCGAAATTAGTCGATTATATATTTTTTAATTATTTTGAATATAAAGATATGTCTTTTATATATGTTTATATATTTACTCATATATGTTCATCAAAGAATAAGAGACCACGACGAAGATACTAGTTAATATGTTACATATATGAAGCTTTACCATTTATAGTCATATTGAGATAAATAGGAACCTTTAAAAAATCCGCAGCTTGTTGTAATAGTCGATCAAATATTCAGTCGAATACTCGAATTTTCAGATTAAATATTTATGAATATTCAGGTTGGATCGATGAATGACAATATTGTAGAGATATATTATTCACTTCTGTACCTCTTCTAATATTTTTGTTTCTGTCTGGACTCATTATGTATTTTACCCATAGGCTGCTCTCCTATATAAGAGAGCCTAGGGCTGATTGAATAAACATGTTTTCTTATTTTCCCAACATGGTATCAGAGCGACGGTCCCAGACTGGAGTTCTCGAGCCGAAACCCTGACCCTAGCCTTCACCCTCCAGCCCTCCACGCACGTCTGCGCCGCCGTGCGCAACCTCTCCTGTGTGCTGCCGAGCGCACTCCTGTGCCGTTGTGCGCATCTCCTCCTGTGCGCCATTGTGCGCACCTCCGGTGCCTGCGCGTAGGGCCTACTGCGCGCTTGTGCGCCGCCCCTGCGGCCTTCTTCTCGCCGCACTCGCGCACTGAGTCGCAGCACGCGCGCTCCTGTGCGCTAGGGCACGCATACCTGCGCCTGTGCGCACACCTGCTCCCGTGCACCTGTGCATCCCTATGGGCATGCGCGTGATCCAGCATCTGCGCACGCGCGTGATCCAGCATCTGCGTGATTCTCATACGCGACAGTCTTAGACCGACGCGTGTGTGAAGTATAATTCCAGTCCTTTCCGCGCGCACGGTTACAGATTGATGGGTTTGGTTGCTTGCGTCTACACATGCAACTAAACCCGTTAATGTCGGTGTAAACAAAATCATCTATTCAGTCTACTCCCCTAGTCTTCCTATATCATAATGTCAGAAAGCAAGGCAGATATTTCTTCTACAGGTGCCTTCAGAGATCCATCTCCTATTGTGAAGATGGATGGCTCAAACTATGAATTATGGGCCATGCAGTTCATGAGCATGATGAAGTCAACCGATAAGAAGCACATTCTTACTGAGGAAGAGCCTGCTGAGAAGACAGGGGTTAATGCCTCTTGGGAGGCAGATGATGCATATGCCAAAGTCTGGCTTTCTGGAACATTAGCTATTGAGATTGCTAATGACATTCTTCATCAGCCCACAGCCAAAGCAATGTGGGATATTCTGGCTGCTACCTACTCACAGGCAAAGAATGAGACAAAGATTTTGCAGCTTCAGCATGACATTTTTACAATCAAGCAAAATGGACAGCCTCTCCACTCATTGTACACGTCTTTACGTGGAATGTTCGAAAAGCTTTATAGCTTCATGCCTCTGATAACCACTCCAGAACAACAGAAGACCTATCGGAATGCCACTATGGTGGGTGTTTTCCTTGCTGCCCTTGATCCAGAATACGAGGCAGCACGTTCCCAGATCTTGGCGGATTCTACTATCCCTCCTATGGAGGAAGCTTTTCATAGGTTGAGCCGTATCACTGTCCCTTCATCCGCTGCAAATCAGACCGCTTCAGCCATGGCAGCCAACCGAGGTCGTGGAGGTCACCATCAGTTCCGTGGCCATGGACCTCGTGGTAGAGGAGGCCGTGCTCGGCCATCATGTACCTTTTGCCATCGTTCTGGACATACCGATGACACATGCTATTCTAAGCATGGATTTTCGGCCTCTGCACGAGTTGCTGAACAGATCGAGCCACCAACCGCGTCATCCATGGGTCATCGCTTTGATGATCTCATAGCCCGTCTGAGGGGCATCATTCCTCCATCTGGTCCTACTGCATCCGCATCTACTTCTGAGAGTCACGCCGACGTTGCTGCACCTGCATCCGCATCCACCAGTACATCAGGTAGCACCTATGCATTTACTAGCAGTATTGGATCAGATACTTTAGAGTGGATTATGGACTCTGGTGCCACACATCATCTATGTGGTGATCAATGTCTACTTACAGGATACAGACAGGTTCCTTCAGGTCGTACAGTGATTATTGCTAATGGAACACATTCTCCGATTATTGGTCAGGGGGAGATCAGATTGTCACCATCCATGCATCTCAAGAACGTGTTACATGCACGTGATTTCTCGATGAATTTGTTGTCCATTAGTCAACTTACAAAGGATTTACATTGTCGAGCTATTTTTGATCCATCCTCTCTTGTTTTTCAGGACATCCTTACGGGCAACGTGATTGGGGATGGCTATGAGCAAGGCGGCCTCTATCGCCTTAGTCGGACTCCCTATGCTGGATCATCAACTCTACCTACTGGACCTATCTCCCCATTATTGTGGCACCTGCGCTTTGGACATCTACCGCTTTAGAAGCTTCGTCATGTGTTACCTCAGGTTTCACCTCACACGTCCATTCAATGTGAGGCTTGTCAGTTGGGAAAACGTCATCGGTCTACTTTTCCCAGTCGTCAGTGTCGGAGTAGTACCTCCAAGTTTGAGTTATTTCATGTCGACATCTGGGGTCCAAGTCGTATTCCTGATCATCAGGGACACATGTTTTATATAGTTATTGTGGATGATTTCTCTCGTGTATGTTGGGTATTTCTGTTAAAGAATAAATCTGAAGCGGGAAATATTATCATCAATCTCATTAATGAAGTTCGTAATGTGTTTTCTGCATCTGTTAAGACTATGAGAAGTGACAATGCTCTTGAATTCTGTACTCATACCTTATCCAGTTATTTTTCAGCTCAAGGGATTATCCACCAAACTTCCTGTGCCTATACTTCCCAACAAAATGGGGTTGCTGAAAGGAAACATCATCATTTACTCGATGTTACCAGGTCACTTCTGATAGAGAGTCGTGCCCCTCAGTCTTTCTGGGGTGATGCTGTTCTGACGGCATGCTATCTTATTAATCGAATGCCGTCATCTATCTTAGGTGAGAAGATTCCATTCTCCCTTATTCTCCCTGACAAAGAATTGTTCTCCCTTACTCCTCGTGTGTTTGGCTCAGTAGCCTTTGTTCACCAGTTGTCTCCCGGGACTGACAAGCTCTCTCATAGGGCTGTCAAGTGTATCTTTGTCGGGTATTCCAGAACACAGAAGGGGTACAAGTGTTACGCTCCATTGCGAAGGAGGTATTTGGTCAGTGCTGATGTCACTTTTTTCGAATCTGTTATGTACTTCTCGTCTACAGGTGCTCCGCTTGTTCCCTTCGAAACTACTGATGCCATATACATGACACCACCACCACCACCACTAGAATCGCTATCATCTTCTACACCACCCGTCACTGTGCCTGTTTCACCGCTACCATTCTACTATAACCGTAGGCCTGCTTCTGCTCATGGTCCTCGCTCATCATCTAGCTCGCCTGAGGTATGTTCTGAAAATATTTCTAATGATGGATCTGATGATTTTCCTGAGCAGGATGTGTTACAGAGGCCAGCAGAGGAGCCAGATGATTTAGATGTACCTATTGCTCTACGGAAGCAGAAGCGGAGCTGCGCGTCATATCCTATAGCCTCCTCTGTGTCATTTGACCGTCTCACTGGAGACTTCAGGAACTTTGCCATTGCACTGTCACCAGTAGATATTCCAAGGAATTATCAAGATGCACTGAAGGATGGTAGATGGCGTTTGGCCATGGAAGAAGAAATGGCAGCTCTTCAGTCCAAAGGCACCTGGAGTCTTGTTCCTGCACCAGCTGATGTGTCTCCAGTTAGCAAGGCCTTAAATGTCGGTTTCGGTCACCATTTCGGTGATGACCAAAATAGAATTTCGATGGAATTTCGGTCAAATTTCGATCGAAATTTCGATCATTTCGGTCATTTTTTGTACTAGGACCCCCATATTTTGGTCATTTCGGTCGAATTTCGATTTCGACTGGATATCGATATTCGACAGAAATTCGACCGAATTTCGCTGAAATTTGAGGCCATGCCAGTTAGCTGCAAGTGGGTCTTTACAGTTAGGCAGAATACAGATGGCAGCATTGATAGATACAAGGCTCGCCTTGTTGTTCGCGGCTTCACACAGACATATGGAGTGGATTATCTTGATACATTCTCACCTGTTGCTCGTCATTCCACTCTACGGATCCTCCTTTCAGTTGCAGTTACTCGTGACTGGCCGCTGTACCAGTTAGATGTGAAGAATGCATTCTTAAATGGTGATTTACAGGCATGGAAGGCCGTATCCCGATATATATCGATATCGACATGGGACCGATATCGAAATCGATATATCGATATTTCCGATTTCAGGCATTTTCTTCAGAAAGATTCCTAGATATAGCGATATATCAGTGATATATCGACGATATATCGGCGATATATCGATATCGACACGATATCGAAACGATATCGATATGTCCTTCCATGTTTACAGGAGGAAGTCTACATGCAACAACCACCTGGTTTTGCTGTTGAGGGGGAGTGCCCTATGGTGTGTAGACTTCATAAGGCTATCTATGGCCTTAAGCAGAGCCCCAGAGCTTGGTTCCAGAAGCTCTCAGACCTGTTTGAGAAACAGGGGTACAAACGTTCTAATGCTGATCATTCCCTGTTTGTACAGAAGACACCAAGAGGTATTATTGCTATTATGGTGTATGTAGATGATCTTCTGATTACAGGTGATGATGAACAGGGAATCCATGGGGCAAAAGAAATGCTGGGTCGTGAGTTTGTCACCAAGGACCTTGGAGTCCTTAGATACTTTATGGGACTGGAATTTGCCAGAAATCCTTATGGGTTGGTAATAACCCAGAGGAAATATGTCACTGACTTGTTGAGTGAAACAAGAATGCTTGGATGTCGACCTGCCACTACACCTATGGATCCCAGTATGAAATTATATGGTGGTGATACTGATGAGGTAGATAAGAGAAGATACAGAGAACTGGTGGGCAAACTTCTCTATGTTACTATTACCAGGCCCGATATCTCCTTTGCTGTGAGTCGAGTAAGCCAGTTTATGGAGCAACTACGTCAGGTACACATGGATGCTATACATATGATACTCAGGTACCTTAAGTCTTCTCCAGGCACGGGTCTACTGTTTAAGAAAGGCAAGGAGGTTACTATATCAGCGTGTGCAGATGCAGATTACGCAGGGTGCCCCAAGGATTGGAAGTCCACCACTGGGTTTGCAGTATATGTTGGAGACTCTCTAGTCTCATGGAAAAGCAAGAAGCAAACCGTTGTTGCAAGGTCCAGCGCTGAATCTGAATATAGGGCTATGGCCCAAGTCAGTACAGAGATGATGTGGGTAAAGGCTGTGCTAGCAGATATATATATATAGAAGTCCCGCTTCCTATGGCTCTAGAATGTGACAATCAGGCGGCTCTATTCATTGCAAATAATCCAGCATTTCATGAACGAACCAAGCACATTGAGGTTGATTGTCATTTCATACGTGACATGATTCAGAAAGGATTTATTATTACATCCCATGTTAGCTCAGAGGATCAGACTGCAGACATTTTTACCAAGGCATTACTTCGAGGGCCGTTCCAGAAGTGTTCATCCAAGCTGAGCATGATTGATATCTATGCTCCACCTTGAGGGGGAGTGTAGAGATATATTATTCACTTCTGTACCTCTACTTATATTTTTGTTTCTGCCTGGACTCTTTATGTATTTTACCCATAGGCTGCTCTCCTATATAAGAGAGACTAGGGCTGATTGAATAAACATGTTTTCTTATTTTCCCAACAAATATTCTATTCAATCACATCCTGTATTCAGCCTCATATTCGATCCATTCGATGAATATTTCAACAATGGGCCCATGATGTACTTGATACTCCAATTGATTTTGATTTTCTCTAGTTCAGTTAGAAAAACTTTGTTTCTAATTTATTTTAATTCGTCTTCTTTCATTCAAAAATATATTTATTATGAATGATGCTCTTTGGTTGGGGCATGGTTGGGACGACGCTTGAGCACCCTCCTTTTGTTCTTATTTCTCAGAACAACGAATTTCAGATCCGTGCAAGGACTGAAATATCTAGGATTTTTACCACTTGTGCCCTTAACTTCTGCAATATCAGTTATGCCCATCTTTTTTTTATAATATAATTTGTGCCTATGACTTTTTACAAAATTTATAGTTACGCCCTTCCATTAAGGTAATTATGTGCATAACTGATGTTAGATTACAGATGGGCGTGACTATGAATTTTGTAAAAAGTCGGGGGCATAATTGATATCAAAAAAATAGAAGGGCATAACTGATATTACAGAAGTTAAGAAGGGCACACGTGATAAAAACCCTAATATCTATATCTATATCATATCTGTCAAGTTTTAAAAGGGATATATCGGGATATATTGACGATATCAATGAATCTTGAAATGGCTTAATAAATCGATTTTCTCACAAATTAAGATCACCTTATTTTTTTAAACCAATAAATAACATATAAATGCATACTTACATGCAAGAATGAGGTGTATTTGACACTTCAATGGACATTATATCGCACATATCGATGTCAATGCTAATTGTTTACTGCTGATTGCTGAGAGATATTGGAAGGGACATAAGATATCCATACATAACAATTTATAAACATGTAAGAGGTATATATAGCACCAAATTACTATACAAGCTATATTACATCACATTCTCTTTATAAACAAAGGTTAGATCATAAATCCAATGAACAAGCAAATGGGCATAATAACGTATAGATTATAAAGAATATCATTCATAACAATTGTAAATTTTATTTCATCTCCATTGGTGGGAGTCAAAGCTCTCCATTCAAAATGGGTGTCTAACTAGGTGATATCAATGATACACGTAGATGTCAGCGAAATATCGATGATATTGGTTGATAGTTGAGACAATTTATATTGAAATCTATCAATTTTGAGTAATATGGCTTGCTATAGCAATATCTTTCCGTTTTTTCGCGAGATATCAATTGACATTCTCGAAAAGGATATACATATGATTATCGATACTTCCATCTCATCGATATCGTCGCCGATATATCACGATATTTTAAACACTGATTTCATGTCCATGAATGAAGGCCTCTGGGGTTTAGAAGGGCCAATCACATGCCATGACTGCTAGAACTGAAGTGCCATGTTCTTTCACAATTTAAAACAGGGGATATCGGCTGTAGAATCTGTGATTCCACAGACTAACCTCAAAATCTTTTGGAGTTCGATCCTAGAGTGAAAGTGTTCTTATGGCTATCGAGAAGAGAGTGGCTGCTTAATAAGTATCATCGAGCCAAGATTCTGCATTCTACGAATACCATTTGCCCTAGATGTTAAGATTTTCCTGAGAACAACTAACATCTTTTCTTTTTATGCCTAATGCTAAGTATGGGATTTCACATTGTTGTAAAAATCCCTCGACTAACCCGACTAGTAGGTCCGGCTAGTCTAGTCGGTGGAGTGGCCGACCGAGTACTGACTAATTCCGACTAAGGCCAATTAGTCGATCGATTTTTGCTTGCAGATACCATTTATTTTTTATTTTTTAAAGCAAACTTATTCTAATATGCTTAATGTTTTATTTAAATTCAATCTCTTCTTTTGCTTCATTATGATAATATAAAAAATATGCAAATCTATGTAAATATATAAGAATATACATTCAAAAATGATTTATATATTTATAATAATTAAAAATTCAAAACCAATTAAAGGCCGACTAAATCCGATTAGTCGCCCGACTACCGATTAATGCCTAGTCAGTGACCCAACCGACCGAGTACCGACTACCGATTTTTGCAACCTTGGGATTTCACGTGATTGGATACCACCTCCGTAGAAAACTTTTGGAGCTCTATATCTTCCACTCCTACAATTTCTTTAGGTGATTGCTTCTGCCCTATTCTGTTCTCTGGGTAATCAAAATTTCAGGGGCAGCCTTCTATTTAGGCAGGAACCTTTCTATGCAGATACCATTTCCGAGCATGCTAATGAGTTATTTACCACCTGGCAGCTGTAAGCGCTAGAAGGCATTTTACATTTCTGTGCTTGCAGTGCTTCATTTAATCAGAAAAGATGAAATTTATGGAGGACTATTATCCTCCGATTGTCATTCTTTGATGTTTCAAAAAGAATCTGGAAAGAACTTGTGGCCCAATGGTTGGATGCACGTTGGGGATTATTAGGTGTGTGTTTAGGCTGTATTAACCTTGTTGATATTTCATGTGATCTCCCAGTTCATTTATTGAAAAGAATGAAATACCCTTGTTGGGATTAGATGGAGAGAGAGGTGGAAGTAAGGGTAGTAGGAGTGGCGGAGGAATTGGCGTTGAGGAGGCTAGGGTGAGCTACAAAATGGGTGGAAGGGCCTGGATGAATGTAAGCCGTGGATGTGGTTGAGGTATCGGTGCAAGAGCAGAGAGAGGGGAGAACCTCATAGTCAATGGGCACCAATGGCTGATTCCATGGTATGAAAAGGCTAGCATCGAGGCATTCGAGGAGTACACCTCGAGACAAGGCGATGCCTTTTAGCCTTAAGGAGACCGCCTTGACTAAATTTGGTGAGGCGTGCACCTCATATGACCAAGATTGTATAGTAGTACTATCAAAACTGTATTAGAAATAAGATTGGTGAGGCATGCGCTTCATATGCATACAATACCGAAATGCGAGGGATGATAAAGTGAAAAATCACGGGATTTTATCAGTTGTTCCCTCCTTAGATATTACAATATCACTTATGCCCCTCCCTTTTTTTAATATCATGTGCCCTTGGTTTATTCCATAATGATCACTTGTGCCTCTCGGTTTAGTTGCCATCCATCCCCATCCCAAATGTGCGTTAAATTGAAGGTAAACCTCCACTGACAACCTCTTCCTCCTCCGCTAATTATACAAGTGGATAATGTCTTTCTGTAAAATTGACCACCAAAATCTTTCAATGCACATGAGGAACGCATGCTCTGCAATTGAGCAGTGGATGAACTGGATTAAGCAGTGGATGATTTGACCCCATAGATCTCGTCTGGATACATGGCTCGCTCGGATGGCTACGAATCTTGCACGTGGAGGCTTGCGTTGATCTCGATAATCGAATGGATGTGTAAATGGCTTGTTTGAATGGATCTGGTCCCGTTTTTTCTCAAGGTTCAAACGGTTACAAATCGATCTACAGCAAGAGGGTATTCTTCCCCTACCGAGAACAATTTCAGGCGGAAGTGTTGCAGATGACGATCAGATTTCGGTGGATGATTCCCCTCTTCAGCGAGTGTTCAATGCGTTACTTCGTGATCAGATCAGTACCAACTGTTCGTGGTTGATCGTTGATGATGCAACGCTTCCAGATGAAAATGCTTCGAGTCTCGGATATCCAGCGAAGCTTCGTTCTACAGGCGCTCTTCACGAGCAGTGAAATCAAGCTCCATGTATTCTGTTCAGATCGTAGTTTTGATCCTTTCAAAGCACTGTTGTGCGATACAGCTCCAAATGGTGGTGCTCGATAGTGTAGTGTTCTAAATCTCCCTTCAGAGGTTGCGAGTCTCCTTTGATCGATGAAGGTAGGGGTTCAGTACTCGAGCTCAGATCATTTTTGCTGCTGCAGATGCTAATGTTCATTGAGAAGCTGCAAATGATGCATGACTCATGACAAATTGCCTTCAGTACAACACAAAAATGGAGAGCTGAATAAAGGAACTCCTTCAGGCGGAGGGCTGTACTCCAAACTCCGACCACCGTACTTGGCCGGAGGTGTTTAGATGTAAAGGATAGAGTAGCAGCGATGGGATTAAGATGTGGAGGAGATGAACGGTTATGATCAGATTTGAATAGGTAGGAAAAAATAGAAGAATAGAGAGATTGATAAGAGAATGTAGGAGCGCTATCTGCTATGATCAGATAATTGCTGTCAAGATACCTGTTGGTGAAGTAGCTGACACTGTGGAATTCCAATACGAAGATCTCTATATCTCTGGAGTAGTACGGCTGAGGTAAAGGTGAGACGGTGCTTGTGCGGTGGTCGAAGAAGAAGAATTGATAATGATGATCGAAGAGGAGGAGCAACCTACGATGGAGGAAGGGGCTGGAGGGGGATGGTACAGAGGAGGAGGTGGTCGAAGGAGGGGCTGGAGGGAGAGGGGCGACAGAGGAGCTGGAGGAGTTGTTTTGACACTTATGCCGTTGTTAACCAAATCATGATTTCTACAAACCACGGTTTAGTACAACTCATTGACGGTGAAACTAACGAAAGGGCATAAGTGATAGGTGCAGGAAGTTAGGGGCACAACTGATTTTCCAAAAAAGGAGGGGTGTACCTGATATTGCAATATCTAAGGACACGGTTGATAAAATCCCAAAAATCATTGTCCGACTTTACATCAGGATAACGTCTATTAACAAGTACATGGCTTCTGCAAATTGTATATGCTTGGAAAGGGGTCAAATTTGAAGATAAACAAATGGAACAAAAATAATATATGTCGTTAGTTCATACGTAAGTAGGGAGATTGTAATGTATGAACATGCATAATTTGATGATAACACAACCTGTGTGTAATGATTGTAGCTTTGTCAAGAGAAAGAAAGCTACTAGACCAAGAACAAGCTCAAGCATGAGGAGCTCAAGCTTAAGTGAAGAAGAAGTAAAGAAGCTCAAAGAAATTTAAGACTAATGAACTCCAACTCAAGTTCAAAGGAAGGATCTTTAACTCAAGAAGAAGACACCATCTTTTTTAATTGAGTCATGCATTTTGTAATTGTCTTAGAACGTAAAAGACATCAAATCCTGCATATTGCATTCCAGCCCTTTGACTTTGACTTTCAAGTCAAAGAATCATGCTGATCGATGAACACTTTACACTGATCGATCAACTTGTTTCATGATCGATCAATGTGTGAATTATGATATCTATATTTCGATCGATTAATTTTTATCTCTAATCGATTATCTTTTGATCTAATTAATTATTTAAATCCACATGATCAATCATGATTTTGATCAATCATACTTTCTATCTTGATCGATCATATTCCATTTCAGGAGGATTTTTGTAGGCGATTCCATTCCTGATTTGTCACAACGGTTACTTTTTTCAAAGCCAATGGCTATGCGGACTATAGCCCTATAAGTAGGATCCCATACCTCATTCTATAACACACAAAAAGAGCAACATGTTCTCTTCTCTCTGCTTTCCAATCCATATTCTAAGAGAAATATCGAAGAGTTATTTTTTGCTTCGTTCTTCATGCTTACAACGCTGAAGCTTGCGATTAATCTTACGAGCCCGCTTCTCGCTCTGTAAAATCGTTTTAGTTTTGCCTCATATTATTCTTTGCATATTTATTTCTGATATTGAGGTTAGTAGATTTATTCACCTGCATATGGTTGAGTTGGCAACGTAATCAATTCATGTTATAATATGGTTGGGTTGCCCATGCAAGCAACTCAGGTTAGTGAAGATCCGTGAGGGTTAGGTTGAAAGCCCGAGTTCGGAGATTCTTGTCGAGGGAAATTCCAAAGTAGTACCTCGGGTTTGCATAAATCCCTATGTACTACAACATATTTTTTTATCTGGATGTTATAGTGGTGTCGCATCTTGAATATGCGACACTGTCTAATGTTTTTTTAATCTAGGTTCTACAAGGGAAACCCATCTTCGATATGCGACTCATGTATCGCATTCCTGGATGTGCTATTCGAGGTACTTTCTTTTAATATCACATTCCTAACATGCGATATAACAAGAACTTCCTGGAAATGATGCAATTCTTGGGAGTTTCATCTATATCGCATGTTAAGAATGCGATATCGGAGAAACACTCTGGATAGGCAAAATTTCCAAGAAGTTTCTCCTATCTCGCATGTTTTATATGCGATATTAAAGGAACTTCCTGGATATACAACATTTCCAGGGAATTTTGGAGAATAAAGGCATTCATTCATTGTTGATCTTGATTTCCACATTGAAATTGGAATAAAGTAAATGCACAGGTTCGTACTATATCAAATTATCTGCACTGATATTGGTATAAATAAAATGCACACAATCATTCACATAATTGACTCCGAAACATTGAAAAACATAAAAATTTCATTAACTTAGAATTTTGCAAAATGTGTTTCCATGAACATCATCATATGATATTTTTCACCACCCTAGTAAAAAAATTCAATCTCTAATTCTATCGCATTCTTCTCCGTTGATATGTCCTCGTTGTATCATGCGAATCAAAGGGTAATAAACGAATGCCCTCATCTATCATCGTTATTTGGGAGGGTCCTGCACCAAATCAAGGTGATTGGATTTGCACCAATAGAAACATAAATTCTATACACAGTAGAGGTATATAATAAATCTTTATTTTTCGTTGGCATTGGTGGCAGTGTCAACGTGCAGTAAATATGTTGAGTATCCCCAACGTCCACGCCATGCCTCATCGGTGCCTGCGGTATTGGCATGTCTTCACTCGGTTGCTCTACAACTGGTGTGACGAACTGGCTCTCCAACATGGAACATATGCATCTGCCACTGCGTCTTCCTCCTCATTCACTGGTATGGTGGGTGGTTCATGCGTTCTGCCCTTGCCTCTTCCTCTCCCTCCAGTCCTTCCTCGTGTAGTCTCTGGCTGAGCCTAGTCAGTATGTTCCTTGTGTATCATGAGTGCATTTGCATATTGGAATGCCAACCATTGCTCCATTTTAGCCTTTGCTTGGACTGCAATCTCCCGACACTCCTGGTGTCCGGTATCGTATATGCGGCCCCACCTGGACATCTGCATCAAAAAAAGGAATACGCATAGTGGTTAATCTTACAAAAACTTCCTGGTAAATGACAATATATTTAGTGAGTGTTCTTACGTTGCTTGCCAAAGTAGCCCCTAACCGACCCATAAATCTCCTCATAATCATTCTGTAGCAATCCATATAGCCCGGAGTCGCAATGATCTCATTAGATTGTGTCGCGAAGAGGAATGTATGAGATGTTTATTCCATAGAGCTATGGTCTCTTATATAGAGATAAAACCCTATAGAGTACAAGGGTTACGGAACCCGAAGGGCCACAGATGGTTATAGAACCCGAAGGGTCACGTAAGGTTACGAGACCCGAAGGGTTACAAACATAAATGTAAATACAATAATTCTAACAGATTGGTTGAGAGCAACAACTCTATCCAGTTGATCATCCCACTCACGTATGTGCACTCGATGTTTAGACCTCTAATTAATATGTACCTTTCGCTTCAAGTCGATGGCGTGGAAGTCCACGAATGTAAAGCACGTCACGTGAATGCCTTGGAGGAGTTGGCGGAGCGGGAGGAGGAGGCGGCAGAGCGGGAGGAAGAGGGGCGGAGCGGGAGGAAGCAACGACTGAGCAGGAGGTCGAAGGGGCGGTGGGGGTCGAAGGAGGCGTGTGAGGGTTTGTAGGACGAAGCTGGGGTTTAACGGGGGTCTTAAAAGATATCGCATTTTATATGCGCGATGCCGGAGTCGCATATCGAAGATGCGTTTCCCCTGTAGTACTGATGAACGTCAAATTTGCCTCTTTAATTATCTTAAATTGTCGTAGTATAGGAGGAAAAATCGGTCAATCAAAAACCACAATCATTTGAATATTGTGGAATATTTTTACTTGGCATGTCTACCAAAGTCGAACACAGGGACACGAGCTACTCTATCTATTTATCAAATTTCGATCAATTAAGAGCGAGTGTGAATTATTTCTCAATTTCAGACCTTCATGCATGTGCACAAGATGCATTATGCAGATTACAATGCAATAAAATGATGCATGCATTCTTTAATTGAATTTTATGAAACTATAAAATGATGCGAGAGAGTATTGCAGAGATTAATTACAAGCAAAATAAAAGATTACAAAAATGCTTGAAAAGATCACTTAAATTGAGCAACAGATGATGAATTGAAATCAGAGTCATTTTGAGCACAGAGGTAAGAGCATTCAAATATTCAGGGCTAATCCAGGTAGAGCAAGGAACTCATCTAACATAAAAATTTCACTTCATTTAGAACTGTGGCAGATGAGAAAATTAGACATGCCATGAGATAGATGAAGAAGCAAGGATCAAAACGACACTAAAATCATGCAGTTTGGACCTACGATGCTCAAGTTATAAAGAAAACAATACAGGGGCATAATTGTAAATAAAACACAAGAAATAAAAAGATAAATATTACAAATAGGCCCCTGGAGGGGCCTAAATGTAATTTCCAAAAATTGGCAGGGGTTCCTTGTAATTTTTCCATGCGCGCAGGGACCTTTTTGTAATTTTGGAAACTTGCGAGGGTCTCCCTGTAAAATACCTTGGCACGCACGTGAGATACGTGCCTGGGGACCAATGTGCAAATACAAGAACTTTTAGGGTCTTTCATGCAATTTACCCAAGCCCTCACGTGCGGCACACGTGAGGGGCCTAGGCTCGGGTCTCCCTACTGGGTCGGGACACGTGGTGTCAAGTGTAGGCTCAGGGCGAGGTTCGATAGTCCCGAGGCTGCTGGCTCGGATTGAGGCTCGTGTCGTCTACGTGTCTCCATCTTGGCCGTCCGATCGAAACGATCTGACGGTATCTATATCATCTTGTTCCTTCGCGGGCCACCGGAGGAGGCTACGCTCCGGCGTACCCTCGATGGCTCCTCCGTGCTTCAACTGGTCCTCCGATGGTCGATGTAGAGAGCTAAGGTCCTGGAGAGAGACCCGGAGGTGCTGCGAAGCTCCAAAGCTGGTCGGAGGTGAAGGTCGGTGGAGCTTCGCCGGAGGAGAGATGCTTGAAGGAGCTCCGATGCAAACTTCGGCCATTGAGGGTCCTGCGTGCGTTAGATGATAGCCGAAGCAAAGTGCAAGTGAGTGCGAGTGATTGGTGAATGAGCGGGGGCCGTGGGGCGTCAGGAGGTGGTGGCCCGAGTTCTTCTTCTCCGACGAAGTGTAGCAAAAGGGGGTCGGAGTGGGGGAGGTCCTGGAGAAGAGAACGGTGGTCGGCGAAGGTGCTCGATGAGTGGTGAAGGTCGTGAGGTGGTCAGGTGAGGGTGGCGGCGAGTGAGAGAGTCAGAAAAATTAAGGGAAATTTTAAAAAATAAATAAAGAATCACCTGGCCGGAGCCAGGAGATCGACGGGGGAAGTAGCCTATGGTCGAGCTCCATTGGAGCTCGGGGTCTTCGCCCAGCGTGCGCGGCTGATGCACGGAGCTCAGCGGTCACCGGAGGTGCCGTGACATGGCCGAGAAGGTCATGGATCACACACTTGGGTGTCGCGGCCATCGTCACCTCGAGATAAGGCCCCTCCGCTGTCACCGGAGTGCCAGAGGCTGAGCCGACGCCCCCTGAATGGTGGATGGGTTGCTCGGAGCGGGGGGGGGGGGTGGTTTTATAGGAGGGGGCGGCCGGGAGTTATGAGGTGGCGAGGCATTCTTGAAAGAGGAGTGAAGGCGAGGGGGAGTAATGGAGAAGAGATGTGGGAGTTACGTGAGGGTGGCTGGCGTTAGGGCTACACGGGGCGACCGTTAGGTGGTGGAGAAGGTGATCAGAGGAATGACCAGAAATGGAAGGGGGCGTGGCTTGGCGCGAGGTGAAACGGCTGGGAAGGGGGGTTACGGAGGAGGAAGATGACTTGCGAGCCGTTGGATCCTTAGATCCAACGGCTGGGATGAGAGTGAAGGCGGAGGGTTACGATCAGATCCGAGGATCTGATCGAACAGCTGAAGGCGAGGCGCTAAAGAGCGGTCATGATGGAAAGTTGGCTTTCATCAAAGGATGAGGGGAGAAGGGGTGACGTGGATGATTGAGAGGCGTAGGATGAGGAGCCTGATCGTGTGGCTAGGGTTGAGGCATGCAGTAGTGGCTAGGATGTCATCTGGAGGAAATATCAGACAGATGAGGTTGCAACGCTAATGATCACATCGCCCTCAGGTATTCCTAATTCCTATACATCCTGCGTACTGGAAGACCTGTGATCAACCCGAAGATATAGATCAATTTTACATTGTCATCTTCAGGGTTTCATCAACTAGTTTCTCAATCTCGGTCATTGGGATTTGGTATTGATCATATGCTTTCCAAAAGTATATATCATACCTTCAAATTCGTGTCATGCTTCTAAAGCACGACGACCATGCATGGAATTTGATCGGTCCCAATACCTCATGAGTGAGCTCATGTCTTCCGGTTCAGAGTAATGGAGAGATGTGGGAGTTACGCCAGGGTGGTTGGCGTTAGGGCTACACGGGGCGATCGTTAGGTGGTGGAGAAGGTGATCAGAGGAGTGGCCGGAAATGGAAGGGGGCGTGGCTTGGCGTGAGGTGAAACGACTGGGAAGGGGGGTTACGGAGGAGGAAGATGACTTGCGAGCCGTTGGATCCTTAGATCCAACGGCTGGGATGGGAGTGAAGGCGGAGGGTTACGATCAGATCCGAGGATCTGATCGAACGGCTGAAGGCGAGGCGCTAAAGAACGGTCATGATGGAAAGTTGGCTTTCATCTAAGGGTGAGTAGAGAAGGGGTGATGTGGATGATTGAGAGGCGTAGGATGAGGAGCGTGATCGTGTGGCTAGGGTTGAGGCGTGCAGTAGTTGCTAGGATGTCATCTGGAGGAAAGATTAGACGGATGTGGTTGCAGCGCTAATGAAGGGTGGAGATGGAAGCGGGTGGTGAAGATCGGACGACCCAGGAAGGAGCCGGGTGGCGGAAGGAGGTCCGGCCGCATGGCGACTCCAGAGAGCGCCACGTGGCTGCATCAGAAAATTCGAAAATATTAAATCAAAGAGAAATCGAAAAGAAATAGTTAGAGGCAAAATTAGGAAAAAGTCAGAACATGAAAGTTGTTCGTCTCGATGAGATCTACAAGTTTCATGTTGGACGAAAAGCTAAAAGAGGTCATTTGTACAAAAAGTATTTTTGGGGGTATTTTTAAGGGGTTAAAAACACCTGCATTTTGGTTTTGAGCTGTTTTTGTTATTTAGTCTTTTTAAGGGTTAATTAGACAATTAATTCTCCTAATTTTTAAGGGTTTTTGATGAGAAAATAATTACAGAGTAAATAATAGTACTTAAATACAAGTAATTATAGGTTAAGTATACACAATATATACAAGATAAAATGAAAGAATTATTGGTGAATTTTAGTGATTTTCTTAAGGCAGGGGTTTAATTAATGAATTTTAGCATGATGAATGCGGGATTCATCAAGTACCTGGATAAAAAATACATTAGAAGGTGTCGCATATTCAAGATGCGACGCCACTGTAGCATCCGGATAAAAAAATATGTTTTAGCACCTAGGGATTTATGTAAACCCGAGGTACTACTTAGGAATTTCCATCGATTCTTGTCGTGGTTTTTACCCAAGAGGATTTCCTCGCTAAACATCTAAGCACTTGTAGTTGATTTGCTGATCTTGTGATTATCTAGGTAATGCTGTGATTGTTTGAGTTTATTATTTGCAACAATGCATGTCATATTGTCCGTTCCACCCGCACCCAGCACCCGGTGTCCGGGAAAACCAGCATATGTATGGAAGAATAAAAGGCAAATGACTTTGCTAGGCCAATCTAAATATTGGGTGTTGCTTAGGGAATTACTAGGATGCATTGCTTGAATTTAATCATGTGATTTGCACAAGGTCTTATAATGCTGCACTTTGAGGCAGCATCGGATCTGAAATAACCCTTCAATTTGCACAAGAGATGTGAATCATTTTCAGAAGATAATTGTCACCTTCTCTATATATTGGAGTCAATAATTAAATAAAATATTTGGTGTCTTCATCAAGGCCTTTTGTAAAGTTTTAACCTGTTATTAGCTGGAGGTTAGTTGTACATGCTTTATGTCGGTGAATAGATCTTTGGTTGGATCAATTTACCCTTTTATAGGTGTTGTAATATGTCGATTTATCACATATATCGTCGCTCAATGTCATTTTATTTCTGACAAAATAGAAAAACATAACTTATTAACTGTTTTCTTTCACTGTTAAGTGTTATCATATAAATTGCAGACATTCTGTGTTCCTGTCTCTTTGTCAACAACAATGATTGTGCAACTCATTAGGTCTCTGCTTTCAAAAGGAAAACTTTCTAGTCTCCTCTGCATCAGTTGCAGTATATTTTCGTTACATATGACTTACTGCCAACTTTTAGTGCTCCATTCTTTTTGTAATTTTAAAATTTTCTTCTCTGTTTTTAGCGCTTCCTGTATTCTCTCTAATAACAAACTAATATATTTTATTAGCTATGTTTTAGAAAACATCTGCTTTCTGTTTAATGTTACAAGAAGCTCTTTTGAAGAGATTGTGTTCAATGAGTTTGATGGTCATTGATTGTTCTTGGTTGACATGATGCCTTGTTAATGAGTGATATCATTTTCATCTTGTAGGAAGAGCAGCAGTGCTTAGCATGGAAAAGATATCTAACTTTTGAGAAGTAAGATTTTCTTTATGGATGCATGTTATTCAGAGCAAGTTACCTAAAGGTCCCCAAAGTTGGGACCTCTGTTAAAAGATGAGTTTGGTAAAAAAATTATCATCATGCTTAACATTTCAATGCTATAGGAACCTGTTAACGACAAATATTTTTTTTATTACAGGCGTGGAATATTGTCATAAAGTCTTCAATTGACAATGCTTATTAGCCTAACCCATCTTGTTTTCATTGTGCTTTAGTTTCTTTGTTTTCATCACCCGCTTTCTATATATATAGAGAAGTTGGGGATTGGAGTTAAAAAGTTATAATAGGAAATGAAAGGCAAAGTTATAATAGCCAACGTAATGTTAACATAAAGAACTGAACGATACCTTTCTCGGATATGAGTACTAAAATGATCAAAATGCATGTTTTTTAGCTTATGATCTTTTTTCATATGGACGAAGTTTTGAGGCACTATTTTTTTACTTTCACTTGAGTTTTGTAAGCACTTGATTCATAGTATTGTTATTTCTGTTTATCGTGTTAATTGTTATAGAAACTCTAACTTAAATTGAGATAGTTTTATAATAATTCCTCTTGACGATATCAAATTGGCTTTGTTGACTTCATGAAAATTGCGCAGGGCTAAGTAAAAATTCTTCTAAAGAAGCAAGGGTATACTCTATGCCTTACAGATACAATAATATTGTGGCTCAAAAAGCTGAACCTGGATTCTTTTCAAAAAGTGACCTGTTTTTTTTTTAATTTCTTTGATCCTTTGTTTTATATTTGAATTCTAACTTGTGTTTCTAATTCTTATATCCTAACTTCTCAAACCTGCCTCTTTACATGTTACGTATTTCTCGATGCCAAGTATTCGTCCGTTTTTTGTTGTACGGCATGCTATGAATAACTTGCATTGATTTATTCTTCAGGTTGCGAGTTTAACTTAGCAAAAGATATAAGAGATTTTAGGATACACATCTGATAAGTATCGGATGTGTACCACTACGGGTACCCACACCATTTTACCTAATAAAATAAATAAATCTTATTAAATATGATCCTACTTAATATTCTCTAAGCAACTAGGATCGGGAATAGATTTGTTTGGAGGCAATGAATCTATGCCGCTGACCCAACTCAACATGGACGATGGCTTCTTTTGATGATCACATCATATTAACTGCAATAGTCAAAACAATTTCGACATGTTAATCTTTGATGTTGGGAACATAATGTCAAATGTTGGCAACATGTCGACGATATGTCAGTATCGCTGATTCGACGATATCGATAAGGGGTTGCATTCTTTTTTAGGGTATTAGGCTTTTTCATGACTAGACTTCTAGTTGCATGTTTTACATACTGCATATCAGTTTATGCGGTAATTATAATGTCATAATGTACAAAACTTTTATTATATTTTAGCAAATAAGTGTTTATTTCTACGTTTTATTGATCAAAGAATATTGCAAACAATCTTCCGAAGGAAATCATTTTTATACCCATTTCCACATTATTTAGCGATTCTGGTAACATGTCTGCGAAATGTTGATTTACGGGGTTGGCAAAACAACATTTAAATTGTCATTTAAGGCCATGTTTGAGAAAATGTCATCAATGTCTTTAGCCCTCTCTTACTGTAGCCTTGGTTTGATGGTTGGCGATGAGATACAAGGGTGGGTCCTTGTTCTAAGACGACGACTTTAATCACATTCATCTTCCTCCTGCGTGCATTATTTTATCTCAGCTGTTAAAAAAATGATTCACAATGGAAAGTATCACTATGTTGCATAGGATGATGGCAACTGGCAAGATGCCATTTCATTCTATCTGACCAATTGTATAAATTACTCATGAGCAAGATTTTAACTTCTTATCACTAAGGTGCTGCTCATGCAGGGGTCATGCACCTTATCTGATGGCCTTACCATAACATCGAAGTTGCCGAATGTCTGTTGCGACGGTTCAACAATTTCAAAACCCCTCATGTTTTCGATTTCTAGGATTTCATATAGTATGTCACTCCATATTGGTGGCATTATCGAAATGGACAAATTCTTGAGTAAATTCCGGAGTCTTTGGCAAAATTTCTCGTACTTTTGCCGTTATTTTTGCAGCATTATTTTTTAAACGTCATACTCTTGTTTAGATAAAATATAAGTAGGTCTGCACCCTTTGGTAAAGGTGATTCGATTGGGTGAGACTCGCCTTGGAAGCCTGTGAAAATCTAATTTGAGTGTCGTTTTTACCTATTAGAAACCAAAACCCTTCGATTTCGATTTCTAACTACCTCCGATAACTTCTGCTTCGCTTACTGAATCCACTTCACTTCATTGTACATGAGCTGCCCTTGACCCGTGTCTTCCAACAATTGTCCCTTGTATTAGTGGCTGACAGGTTATGATCCTTGAAGTATCCCCACGCTCTACAATCCGATGCCTTTAAAGGCTTACTCTGCTTCTTATGGAGAGCATGATGAATAAGAGTATATCACAGTTGATCCACTGCCACTATCAAGAGATATGGGAGAAATGAATGGTGAGTATGACACTGCTTGAGTACATTTTCCTTCTTCCAGTTCTGCATATCTCCTCTTTGTTGAGGCTTCAAGGTTGTTGAAAATCAAAGCACCATATATATCTTCTCCGCGGTGCTCTTTCCGTAAATTCCTAGTTCTCTTTCTTGAAGATGTATCCCATTTCAAAACATAAAATAAAGAATGCAGAATCAAGAACTATTAAGTAAATTTCTTTTTACATGGAACCTTACTCTAGAGGAACACGATGAAATCACGAGAGAAGGATTCGTAAATTTATATTCCCACCAACTCAACCAAGTACCAACCACTGCTTAGCAATGTGGGACTAAACAGCTTTCCACACATAGAGCCCCAATTACATAAATATCTCAATACTCCCCCTCAAGCTAGAGTATAGAATGTTCAATTTGGATAATATACAACTCAATACACAGGCTGAGAAAATACATCAAATACAATAACCATCAGACTCTCAACTGTGTCATCTCACTCTTGTTATCTGGGGAGGTTTGCATTGATTCTTGCTGGGCTCTTGAATGCTCTGGACACATAAGATTAACAAGGATCTCTAATAGAGACCTTTGTAAGCGTTGCCATCATATGTAGATATGGATAATGGGTTTCATCACGAAACTTTTGCAAATGATTGCCTCACTCACGAGAGTCTCGAACTAGGTATCTCCAATGTTGGCTAAGAAAATGAGATCTCTTCCATGGAGTCTCTATGCTCTTCGTACTAAACACCATTGGTCTCTGATATACATGGTCCACATTGAAACTCAATTCCTAGCAAATGAATATGAGGACCTCTTCAACAAATGATCACATATGTGCACCTCATACAAAACATGGAAGTGTTTACTTACACTCCCTCTATCTCTCTTACCTATGTGCGTGAATACAAAAATGCAATCCAAAGTTATCTACCCCTTTTTTCTTCTCCATCCCTTTTTTGTAATTTTCCCATCATTTTTTAATATCAACCAATTTTTAAATCAACCACCCTCTCTCTCATTTACTTATTTTGTTCTCTTCTTTGATTCACAATTTTTTGGTCGGTTGTTAAAAAGGAAACATAATGGGCTTTGGGCTGAGAAGACTTGTCTACATGGGTGGAAAACACCATAAATCAAATAAATGGATTAATTGGAGCTCTATTAGGGCTCCTGCCTCCTCTCGATTGAATACTTGTAAATAGGATTTTCAAGAATCTATTACATACTTCCATTGTCGTCGAGTCATGCACCATCAATGCTACGACGACATGCACTACCACCGATGTGGATCGCCACAACACCCTCTACGCGCTTCAATTAGTCATCACCTGGAAGGAGCCATTATATCCTCGGGTCACTTCAAAGATCACCACTGATTGATCGACGTGCAACGCCATGGCGGCATGGGATTCCAAGAGGTCTTTAGACTTTAGTTGCACATCATTTTGTTCTCGTCCATACTATTTAGGGCTTTGTCGCATGCACACAACATTGCATATAGCATCGTCGTTGATCGTCTTTGAGTTTGGTCTATTGAGCACCATCATCATGCCATAGTGAAGGCTACTATCGCCACCGGTTGGGTATGTTTTCCCTATTGCTCTATAAAAATTTGACGGCCATGTTGTCGAATACATCTATTTCCTCGAGAAAAAGCATAACTTCACCTTTGAGAATTTTGAATATTTAATAAATAATTGAAACACATGTCAAAAATGATCGATACATGGATCAACATATTGAAAATATAAAATAAACAATGTGGAATCAAGAATAATATTAAACTCATTTTTATTTGGATTTATACCTTAGAGGTACGAGATGAAACTATGGGAGGAAGCCATAAGTGGATGAATATTCTATTAGTATCTTTCAATGAATACGAGGTGTGAACCTCTATTTATAGCTCTACTAACTCAACAAGTCCCACCACTTAGCAATGTTGGATTAAATAATTCTCTACACATAGAGGCCCAAAATATCTTAACACATACATTCCATAAAATTTGTGTCATTTTTTTATAAGTCCTCTTGCTCTTGTAAGAAGCTTGAAGTCCCCATTTTACATGTGGTCTTATTATAGCAAGATTCTCGTGGGGTGGGGGGAGGGACTTTGCCCTCCATTTTTGAGGGATATTGTGAACTTGAATCTAAATACATCTGCATTGAGCTAACTAAGAAGTTAGGATTCAACGTATTTAGTTAACAACAATTCCATGAGTACATGGATATATCGTCAAATCGACCCTCCCTCAATATACATACATAGTACGATGCAATATAATATATTATATTCGGGAAAAGGGAAGCTACACTGGGGGGGGGGGGGAGTATACAACCAACTAGCTACACCCGACCATTTTTCTTATTGATTTTTTGAGGAAACCTATGGGGATTTACTTAGTTTATCGAGTGGAAATGTGTTTCAAATTTCAAGCAAAACAAACATTCCTAACATGCCCATCTACTCTAGATCATGTCAATTTCAACAATTCTGAGATCATTAAAATGTGATAGTCTTGATGAAGATGATAGAAGTGTCGAATTTGGCTTGAGACCATGATGATATATGGTGATTTCAATCCCCCTAGGTTTCATTTCAAAAACACAAAAAACGATGAAAAAATGGTCGGGTGCAGCTAGTTTGCTACACCCCCGGGTGCATCTTCCCCAACCCCATTATATTTTATTGTATTTATATTATAGAGAATTTTTGGGGTAAACTTTTGCTATTACACAACTAACCTTGCAAACTTTATATTTACCCTACGACCCTTGCAAAATTACTAACTCTTACACCATAAGATTGTGGTTAACTTATATCCATTTGGTTGTTAGATTCAACGGAATTCGTCAAAAAATTCCTAATCTATCCTTAATAGAACAAATCCCCCCATCATTTCACCTTCATCAAAAACAAATTCTCCCTCTCCCAAGAAGCCCTGCAACGCTGACATCTCTACCGCCTCAATGTCTCCCCTCTTACTCTCCTCCCTCTACCTAGCTGACAATGGGTCCCTCTTGCACCGCCATTGCTCCTCCTTGCAATTGCTCATCGACGTTGCAGGGGATATGCCACCAGCTCTGACTTCCCCTCATCGTTAGGGCACCAAATTCTAGCTGAAAGACGTTCCTCAACATTGAGAAGGGGAGCTGGGGCTACAATATCGAGGAGGTGAGGGTGTCGACGAATGTTGCGGTTGGGAGTTGTGGTGGTGGTGCTAGGATGGAGAGGGATGGGTCTGGATGTGGCAGATTCTTGCTCAAGGTTGTCGATGGAGTTGTCATAGAGAAACATGGGAATGACTTTGGTTGCGAGAGCGAGATTGTGTATAAAGGGGATCTCGAGTTTGGCTGCGAGGATGAGATTGATGATGAAGATGGCAATATCTTGTTTTGGAGCAATATCTTTAGAGACACATTCTGGAGTTATGCCGTATTTTGTGGTTGGAGGATTCGAGTATAAAGGGGATCCCCACTACCACTGACATGTAGTTACGAGCCCCCATCCCTCGAGGCTGCACAACTACTTTGCCCATGATGTCGCATTGCATCATCGTCACTGTCTGTAACTAGGGGAAAGTGTTGCTTCGCTTCCCTCCTCTCAAGGTTCCCCACTATGATCTCTGCTCATTCACCATGCTCTAGCCACCGTCTTTCGTCGGAGGGCGAGCAACATCGTCCCCTCCTAAGACTAAGGGAGATGAGGACGGAGAGAGGAAAGGAATAAATCTACCGTTAAAATTTACTATGTTTTGATTAACACAAGAAGATTTAAATTGATGGCAAGGGTCATATTGTAAGATGGAGTGAGATCACATGGGTCACATGGTTTACGAAGTTTGCAGGGATTGTTACTAATTGCTAAAATTTATGCTAGGTGTGTAAAAATTTGTATTATGTACGCACATTTGTAATTGAATATAACACTATGTACCCCCATATAAAGAGTTGAATATTATGCTTTTTAAAACATATATCTATATTTTAACATGTCTCATATGATGTATAAGTCAAACCACCTAATTACACCTCTTTTATAACTCATAAGTGCACAGTTCTATCCTATTTTTTGATTAAAGAATACAAGGAATCTTAATTTCTAAAAAATCAATTTAATGTCATTTACAAGAACTCCTACCATATCAGCTAAATTTTTGAAATTTTCCTTTGCGGACTTTCGTTGAAATCGCACTGAAATTGACATTTGAGGCCATCAGTATGATCGCCAGGAGTTGGATATAGCAAGAGTGAGAAAAGGATTGCGTTAAGGGAGTTTGAGTGTGGGAAAACTTCACGGTAGTTTGTGATGGCATTGTGTAGGTCTTATGCAATTTAACGCAGCTGTCTATAAAAAAGGAGCTATTAGAGTTGGAGATGTGACTTTGGGGACCTAATATGGCCTCTCACGAGTTTGATACATTTAATGGCATGTTTGGTGTTGGGAGTTCGGAGTGTAGCTCAGTAGCTGTCAGTGGGTACTTAATCTTCTGAATTAGGCTGTCGATGGTGCTGCAGCCTCAGAACCATGATTTTTCTTCCTATTTTAGGAATCGAGACTTTTGGAGGGTGTCATGAACATTTAAAAAGAGAGTAAAGTTTGCGAGAAATTCATGTTTTAAATATTCATGATAACAAAGGACAAAAAGATGTTTTCCGCTTGAATGTTTTTGTTGTAATTATATGTCAATTTGGTTTAGGTGCTTTTTTAGAAGAAACATTATATTAAAGTATCGTTTTAATAAAAAGATGAACGAGTCTAAGCATTTCTTCCTGTATTCTGTGAGGAAATAGAGAGTATGCTGTCATTTTGTGCAAATATTTATTTCAAAAGCTGAATTGCTTGCTCGTGATATATCAGACTATTTTCCCCTTTATTGATTATTCTCTTCCTTCCTACTTAGATTGTGATTTTCTACTCCTATGAACTGTTTTGTCATTTTTCAGGGCAAATCCACAAAGAATAGACAGTTCCTCTGCAATTAAGCGAATAGCTTTCACTTATGAGCAGGTATTCTAGGTAGCATATCCCTTCCGTCTTTTTAAAGATAATATGAGAAGATCACTATGTTATTATTTGCTCTTTCTTCAAATTAGTTTGAGTCCAATAATGCTCACATAAAAGGTAAAATAATTATGATTTTTGGCCTCAAATGGGAATTGCATCTGTTTGATGGTTCCATCTTAATAGAATAAGTCCTTTTAGACAAGCCAAAACCACACATCTTTTTTCATTGTGTGTCGGCGACAACCTTTTGCCTCATTCGTAATATGTATTTTCTTGTGCGGGCACTATTCTCCAGAGGTGGATCATGTGTAGTTATTATCTTTCAGCTCTTCTCTAACCTTCATCTTCTACAACAACAATAACAAAGCCTTTTCCCACAATTAAGTAGGGTCTGTTACATGGATTCTATACCTTCATTCAGATCTATCTTGGGTCAATCCCGAGCTTATATCCAAAGAACTAAGATCCCTTCGTATAGTCTCATTCCAACACTTCTTGGGCCGTCCTTGCCCTCTCTTAGCCGGCTCAGCATCCCACAACTCACATCTCCTAACTGGTGCATCAACTGACCTTCTTTGCAAATGACCAAACCATTTTAAACGGTTTTCTCACACCTTATCCTCGATCAGAGCTGCACCAACTTTATTTCTGATTGCATCATTCCGAATCCGATCTTTGCGTGTGTGTCCACACATCCACCTTAGCATTTTTATTTCTGCTACTGCTATTCTATGCACATGTCTATGCTTCATAGGCCAACATTCAGATCCATAGAGCATAGCAAGCCTCACAGCTGCTTTGTAAAACTTTCCTTTGATTTTTAAAGAATTTTCTTATCATAGAAAACAATAGAGGCTCCTCTTCACTTTAGCCAGCCTGCATTTATTCTATTAGTAATATCTCAATCAATTTCCCCATCATGTTGCAAAATAGATCCCATGCATCTAAAATAATCTCTCTTCCGAATGTTATCGTCACCAATCTTCCTCTCGATTCCTTCGTTATTGTTGACATCAAAGGTGGCTCCAAATATTGTCTTAGCCCTAATTATACGAAATCCTTTAGTCTTCAATGCATGTCTCCAAGCCTCAAGCTTCTCATTTACTCCATCTCTAGTCTCATCAATCAACACAATATACACCAAGGTATCTCATCATGAATGTGACTTGTCAGCTCGTCCATAGTCAATGTACAAAGGAGTGGACTCAAAGTTGAACCTTGATGCATACCAATGTTGATGTCAAAATAGTCGTTCTTCCCAAATTGTATCTGTAGAGATATATGTTATGTTATTTGTACTGTTTCATGTTTTCTATATTCTTATGGACTCTTTATGTAATTTACCCATAGGCTACTCCCCTATGTAAGAGAGCCTAGGGAGTATGGAATAAACATGTCTCTTATTTTTCCCAACTTGGTATCGGAGCGACGGTCCTAGACCGGTGTTTTCGAACCAAACCCTAACCCTAGCCCCCACCTCCAAGCCCTCTGTGCGCCGCCCCTCCGGTGCCCCTCGGCCTCCCGTGCGGCACCCCTTGACCTCCCGCGTGCCCCTGGCCCCGTGCGCCGTGCGCTCCTCTAGCTTACCTCGGCCCCTCCGTGCACGCTGACTCGGCCTGCGCCCGTGCCCACGTCCTGTGACTCGGCCTCCGCGTGCCCATGCGCCGTGACTCGGCTTCCTCGTGTGCTGCCACTCCCTGCGCCCGTGCCTCGCGTGCTGAGCGTGCATCTCGCCTAGTGCACGCCGCCTCTCTACTCCTTTGGGCCTTTTTTAGGTCTCGCGCGCAGCCCCACGTCCTAGGGTTCGACCAACCCTAGGGCCTAGGGTATCTTCGTCATCGAGGAGACTTTCACCCACGTATCCACGTTAATGGGTTTGGTTGCTTGAGTCTATACATGCAACCGAACCCGTGAATGTCAGTGTTGACAACCATATCTTCAGTCTACAACCCTAATCTTCTATTATCATCATGTCAGAAAGCAAGGCAGATATCCCATTTACAGGCGCCTTCAGAGGTCCTGCGCCTAATTGTGAAGATGGACGGGTCAAATTACGAACTGTGGGCAATGCAGTTCATGAGTATGATGAAGTCGACCGGTAAGAAGCACATTCTTACTGAGGAAGAGCCTGCTGAGAAGACTGGGGTCAATGCCTCATGGGAGGCAGATGATGCATATGCCAAGTTTTGGCTATCAGGAACGTTAGCAATTGAGATTGCAAATGATATTCTCCATCAGCCCACTGCAAAAGCAATGTGGGATATTCTGGCTGCTACCTATTCACAGACAAAGAATGAGACGAAGATTCTGCAACTCCAGCATGACATCTTTACAATCAAGCAGAATGGACAACCTCTACACTCATTATACACGTCTTTACGTGGAATGTTTGAGAAGCTTTACAGCTTCATGCCTCTCACTGCCACTCCTGAGCAACAGAAGACCTACCGGAATGCCACTATGGTTGGTGTATTCCGAGCAGCCCTTGATCCAGAGTACGAGGCAACACGTTCTTAGATCTTGGGAGATTCCACTTTTCCTCCGGTGGAGGAAGCATTTCACAGACTGAGTCGTATTACTGTTCCTTCATCTACTGCCAATCATATCGCCTCAGTTATGGCAGCATCTCGATGTCATGGGGGTCATCATCAGTTTCGTGGTCGTGAACCTCGAGGCAAAGGGGGTCGTGTTCGGCCATCATGCACTTTCTGCCACCGTTCTGGACATACCGAGGACACATGCTATTCCAAACATGGATTTCCTGCTTCTGCACGAGTAGCTGAACAAATAGAACATCCATCTGTTTCTTCATTGGATCAACAATTTGATGATCTTGTAGCTCTCGTCTGAGGGGTATTATTCCTCCATCCGATCCTGTTGCATCTGCGCCTGCCCCTTAGAGTCATTTTGACGTTGTTGCTTCTGCATCCACCAGTACCTCAGGTAGTACTTATGCATTCACTAGCAGTAGTGTATCTGATACTTTAGAGTGGATTATGAAATCTGGTGCCACACATCATCTGTGTGGTGACCAAGGTCTACTTACAGCCTACCGACAGGTTCCTCCAGGTCGTACTGTGGTTACTACTAATGGGACGTACTTCCCGATTACTGGTCAGGGGGAGATTTGCCTGACACCATCTATGCACCTCAAGAATGTGCTGCACGCACCTGATTTTTCTATGAATTTGTTATCCATTAGCCAACTTACAAAGGATTTACATTGTCGAGCAATTTTTGATCCATCTTCTCTTATTTTTCAGGACATCCTTACGGGCAACGTAATTGGGCGTGACTATGAGCAGGGTGGCCTATATCGTCTTAGTCGGACCCCATATGTCGGAATCTTCTCTCTTCCTGCAGGACCTGTCTCTCCATTCATGTGGCACTTGCGCTTTGGCCATCTATCGCTTCAGAAATTGTGTCGTGTTTTACCTCATGTTTCTCCTCACACGTCCATCCAAGTTTGAGTTGTTTCACGTTGATATCTGGGGTCCTAGTCGTGTTCCTGATCATCAGGGACACATGTTTTATATGGTCATTGTGGATTATTTTTCTCGTATATCTTGGGTATTTTTGTTAAAGAATAAATCTGAAGCTGGGAATATTATCATAAATTTCATAAATGAAGTTCGTAATGTCTTTTCTGCGTCTGTTAAGATTGTGAGAAGTGATAATGCCTTGGAAATTTGTACTCATACTCTCTCAAATTACTTTTCAACACAAGGGATTATCCACCAAACATCTTGTGCTTATACTTCCCAACAAAATGGAGTTGCAGAAAGGAAACATCGTCATTTACTTGATGTCACCAGGACACTTTTCATACAGAGTCATGCTCATTCATTCTGGGGTGATGCTGTCCTAACGGCATGTTATCTCATTAATCGTATGCCGTCGTCTGTCTTAGGTGAGAAAATTCCTTTCTCCCTAGTTTTCCCTGAAAAAGAATTGTTCTCTCTTACCCCACGTGTGTTTGGCTCGGTTGCCTTTGTCCACCGGTTGTCTCCAGGTATTGACAAGCTCTCTCCTAGGGCTGTCAAGTGTGTCTTCGTCGGGTACTCCAGGACACAAAAAGGGTACATGTGTTATGATCCGTTGCACATGAAATACTTTGTTAGTGCTGATGTCACCTTTTTTTGAGTCTGTCATGTATTTCTCTCCTACAGGTGATCAGTTGGTATCCTCAGACACTGATGAAGCCATATACATGCCACCACCACCACCACCACCACCTCCACCACTACCTACAACACCTAAATCTACACCTCCTGTTACTGTTCCTGTTCCTCCATTGCCACTCCACTATACCCGTCGGCCTGCTTCTGCTCATGGTCACCGCTCATCATCTAGCTCGCCTGAGATATGTTCTGAGAATATAATCAATAATGATGGATCTAATGATTCACCTGAGCAGGCTGTGTTACAGAGGACAGATGAGGATGCCAGTGATTTGGATCTACCTATTGCACTTCGGAAACGGAATCGTAGCTGCGTGTCATATCCTATAGCATCCACGGTTTCTTTTGTTCATTTATCTGGTGAATTCAGGAGCTTTGCCATTGCACTATCAGCTGTAGATATTCCACGGAATTATCAAGATGCATTGAAGGACAGTAGATGGCGTTTAGCTATGGAAGAAGAGATGACTGCTCTTCAGTCAAGAGGTACCTGGAGCCTTGTCCCTGCACCTACCGGTGTGTCTGCAGTGAGCTGTAAGTGGGTCTTCACAGTTAAGCAGAATGCAGATGGCAGCATTGGCAGATACAAGGCACGCCTGGTTGCTCGTGGGTTTACACAGACATATAGGGTGGATTATCTTGATACATTCTCGCAGGTTGCTCGCCATTCCACCTTACGGATCCTTCTTTCTGTGGCGGTTACTCGTGAGTGGCCATTATTCCAATTAGATGTTAAAAATGCATTTTTTATATAGTGACTTGCATGAGGAAGTCTACATGCAACAACCACCTGGTTTTGCTGTTGAGGGGGAGTATTCCAATGTGTGTAGACTTCATAAGGCCATCTATGGCCTTAAGCAGAGCCCTAGAGCTTGGTTTTAGAAGCTCTCAGACTTGTTTGAAAAACTGGGGTACATACGTTCCAATGCAGATCATTCCATGTTTATACAGAAAACATCCAGAGGTATTATTGCAATTATGGTGTATGTAGATGATATCCTGATTACAGGTGATGATGGACAAGGAATTCAGAGGGCGAAAGAAATGTTGGGTCGTGAATTTGTCACCAAGGATCTTGGAGTCCTTAGATATTTTCTGGGATTGGAGTTCACCAGAAATCCACATGGACTTGTAATGACCCAGAGGAAATATGTTACTGACTTGCTGAGTGAAACATGAATGCTTGGATGCCGACCGGCCACTACACCTATGGATCCGAGCATGAAATTATATGATGACGACACTGATGAGGTGGATAGGAGAAGAAACAGAGAACTGGTGGGAAAACTTCTTTATGTTACCATTACCAGACCTGATATTTCTTTTGCTGTTAGTCGGGTGAGCCAATTCATGAAGCAACCACGTTAGATACATATGGATGCTATACATATGATACTCAGGTATCTTAAATCATCTCCAGGTGCAGGTCTATTGTTCAAGAAAGACAAGGAGATTGCTATCTCAGCGTGTGCAGATGCAGACTACGCAGGATGTCCCAAGGATAGGAAGTCCACCACTGGATTTGCTGTATATGTTGGAAACTCTCTTGTCTCATGGAGAATTAAGAAGCAAACTGTTGTAGCTAGATCCAGTGCTAAGTCTGAATATAGGGCTATGGCCCAGATTAGTACGGAAATGATGTGGGTGAAAGCTGTTCTTACAGATCTATATATAGAAGTCCCACTTCCTATGGCTCTGAAATGTGACAATCAAGCTGCTATATTTATTGCCAATAATCCAGCATTTCGTGAACGAACCAAGCACATTGAGGTTGATTGTCACTATATACGAGATATGATTCAGAAGGGTTTTATTTCTACATCTCATGTTAGCTCAGGGGACCAAACTGCAGATATCTTTACCAAGGCGTTACTTAGAGGGCCATTCCAGAAGTGCTCGTCCAAGCTGAGCATGATCGACATCTATGCTCCATCTTGAGGGGGAGTGTAGAGATATATGTTATGTTATTTGTATCATTTCATATTTTCTATATTCTTATGGACTCTTTATGTAATTTACCTGTTAGAAATATGTAACCGTTTCATCTTTCCAAAACCCTTGAGGGTATTTTTGTACTTCTCTCCTTTTTGTACTCATTAGGGTTTTAGGTTTGTCCTATAAATGGACCCCTAGACCCACTGGAATAAAACAAGAAATCCTATTCTATCTCTGACATGGTATCAGAGCTGTCCCACGGGCCTCTCTCTCGCCGCCTCCCTCCCGACCCATCGCGCGATCCCTAGCGCCCCCTCTCCATCGCGCGATTCCCCTCGACCTCGTCATCCATCGCCTCCATCGCCATACCCAATCGCCCCCATCACCATCGCCCTCCCCAATCGCCAAACCCATCGCTCTCTCCATCGCCCTCCCATCACCAAACTCCCCATCGCCCATCGCCCTCCCCATCGCCCATCGCCCTCCCATCGCCCATCGCCCTCCCATCGCCAAACCCATCGCCCATCCCCGAGCACCTCTCATCGCCCCACATCGCTCATCCCAAATCCTCCAGCAACCCAAACCCTCCATCGCCAAACCCTCCAGCCCTACCTCGACCTAATCCTCCATCGCCAAACCCATCGAACACTCCCCCTTGGGTCGGGAGGGAGGCGGCGAGAGACCATACATTGCCCGCTCACAAGGGTTAGCCGAAAGAAAATTAAGACACCTCCTAAACATCAAACCTCCTGTCCCTATACAAACCTCCTGTCCCTATACAAGGGACCATACATCAAACCTCCTCAAATGAAAGTCGAAAGAAAATGGGATACATCAAACCTCCTGTCCCTATACATCAAACCTCCTGTCCCTATACATCAAACCTGCTATATTTTTTTGCTTCTCAAGGGACCATACATCAAACCTCCTGTCCCTATACATCCCAACAAAATGGGATAGCCGAAAGAAAATTAAGACACCTCCTAAACATTGCCCGCTCACTTCTCTCTCAAATGAAAGTTCCCAAAATATACTGGGGTGATGCTATATTAACCGCAGTTCATCTTACCAACAGAGTCCCTTCGCCTTCTCTAAATGGGTCTACTTCATTCTCTCTGCTTTATCCCACGGAGTCTGCTTTTCCCCTACCTCTACGGGTCTTTGGTTGTGTGTCATTCGTTCATAAATTCCAAAATACCGATAAACTCTCGCCACGCGCGATCAAATGTGTTTTTCTGGGGTACTCTCGCACTCAAAAAGGGTATAGGTGCTATGACCCTGATAGTCATCGCTATTACATCTCGGCAGATGTTACCTTCTTTGAGAAAACAAGCTTCTTCTCTCATACAATCACTGATATACCGCTTGAACTTCCACCCCCACCCATCGTCTACAAACGGAGAAACGTTTCGACAACTCCAAATGTCCCGTTACCCGTCTCAGTCCTCCAGGATGATATGCCCTCTTCAAGTACCTCCCACAAGGATGTCCTGGATGATCCTCTCGAGCTTCCAATAGCACTACGGAAGAGTAAAAGACAGTGTACTTCCTATCCGATGTCTCACTACACCTCTACTGGTAGTTTATCTGACTATGATAAACGGTATACAGATGCTCTAATGACATTTTCCATCCCACGAGATCATCACAGTGCCTTACAGGACTCTGGGTGGCGACAAGCAATGGATGAAGAAATGAATGCACTTATATCCAGACAAACGTGGGATCTTGTCCAGTGTCCTAAAGGGACTCGACCGGTGGCTTGCAAATGGGTCTTCACGATCAAACAAACAACGGATGGCGAAATTGACAGGCTAAAAGCTCGCCTTGTGGCTAAAGGTTTTACACAAACCTATGGTGTAGACTATTTTGAGACATTCTCACCAGTTGCACGTATGGGGTCTATCAGGACTATTATTTCTTTAGCAGCAAATAAATCTTGGCCTATTTATCAGTTAGATGTGAAAAATGCTTTTCTCTATGGCGACCTGGATGAGGAAGTATACATGCTGCAACCTCCTGGTTATGAAGTCGAGGGGGAGTACGTATGTCGACTTCGAAAAGCGATATATGGTCTCAAGCAAAGCCCAAGGGCGTGGTTTGACAGACTTACCACAGAAATTAGTACAATTGGATTCCAGAGAACAAAATCTGATTACTCAGTATTTGTCAGAAAACAAGCAACTGGTACTGTTATTCTTGCCGTTTATGTTGACGATATGGTCCTCACTGGTGATGACTGCAATGGGATATCAGAAACCAAGGCTTTCCTTCAAAAGGTATTCGTTACTAAAGACCTTGGTCATCTACGCTACTTCTTGGGCATAGAAGTACTTCGCACTACTGAAGGACTTCACCTCTCACAGAGAAAATATTGTTTGGACATTCTTACTGAAGCAGGGGTTCTCGGATGCAAGCCCTCTAGTATCCCTGCAGACCCAAAGAAACATGCCAGCCTGTCTGATTCTACCTTTGATGATGTCACTAGATATAGAAGTCTTGTGGGTAAACTACTCTACCTTACTGCCACCAGACCATATATCTCATATGCAGTTAGCAGAGCTAGTCAGCACATGGAACAACCGACTTACATCCATTGGCAAGATGCCCTACAAATCTTACGATACTTGAAGGAATCTCCAGGACGTGGCCTCTTCTACGGGGCAAATGGGCACACAGAGGTCACTGCATATGCGGACGCTGACTATGCTGGTTCCCCAGAAGATCGACGCTCTACTACATGCTATGCGATGATGGTTGGGGGAAATACAGTTACATGACGGAGTAAGAAACAAACCGTTGTATCCAGATCCAGTGCAGAAGCAGAATATAGGGCAATGGCTCAAGCTACATGTGAAATCATATGGCTATTGGCTTTCATTCAAGAACTTGGCATTAATGTCACTACTCCTATTCCTTTATATTGTGACAATAAATCTGCAACTTACATAGTCACAAATCTAGTATTCCATGAACGAACCAAGCATATAGAGATAGATTGCCACTTTGTACGTGATGCTGTTAAAACTGGAAGAATTGCTACTCCACATATTAGCACCGATCTTCAACTAGCAGATATCTTCACAAAGGCCTTACCCAAGAAACGGCTGCTGTGGATTATTTCCAAGTTGGGCATGACTGATAAATATGCTCCAACTTGAGGGGGAGTGTTAGAAATATGTAACCGTTTCATCTTTCCAAAACCCTTGAGGGTATTTTTGTACTTCTCTCCTTTTTGTACTCATTAGGGTTTTAGGTTTGTCCTATAAATGGACCCCTAGACCCACTGGAATAAAACAAGAAATCCTATTCTATCTCTGACATTACCCATAGGCTACTCCCCTATATAAGAGAGCCTAGGGAGTATGGAATAAACATGTCTCTTATTTTTCCCAACAATATCGTTACACAAGATGAATCCCTATCATACATACCTTTTATGAGGTTAATGTATAGGACATATACTTGTCTCTTCTCCAAAACTCTCCATAATATCTCCTGTGGGACAAAATCATAAGTCTTTTCCAAATCAATACAAATTATATGGAGGTTCTTCCTTTTAGCTCTATAAATCTCCGTTGTTCTCCTCGGCAAGAGGATGTCTTCAATAGTTGAGCGACTTGGCCTAAATCCGAATTGATTTTCTTTTACTTTGGAAAATTGTCTCAGCCTTCTTTCAATCACACATTCCCAAATTTTCGTAATGTGACTCATCCGCTTGATACCTCTGTAATTTGAATAATTTGAATGTCTCCTTTGTTCTTATAAAGAGGCACCACGGTACTTCTCCTCCAATCTTCATGCATTTTCTTGCTTCGCCAAATAACATTGAATAAATTTGTAAGCCAAGTCAAACCACGCTCACATAAAACTCTCTGTACTTCTACAAGGATGTCATCCGGTCCTTCACCTTTCCCAAATTTCATAACCTTCAAAGCTTCCTCTACTCCTTTCTTTGTATTCGTCTATAGCTTGCACGATTCAAGTAACTTTTACTACTAGTTAGATCTCCCAAAGTGATCTCTCTAGTTCCTTCCCCAATGAAAAGTTTATGGAAATACCGCTTCCATCTAGTCTCTATATCCTTCCGAGTAACAAGCACGTGACCTTCCTCATCCTTAATGCATCTCATTTGAGAAAGGTCTTTGGTCTTTCTTTCTCTTGTTCTGGCCAACCTGAATATAACCTTCATCTTCTAATAAAAAATATTACTCATCATCCTAGTTTCTAAATATTCACTCATAGGCATCATTTAGTTACCAAGTAAAATGCTTGTTTTTTTAACATTGTCCTCAACATTTGTCGAAAGTTTTGAGCAAAAAAAAATGTCAATGGTAGCGACATATGTATATCATGTCTGTTTACTTCATCATGTAGAATATGGCCGGATCCTACATTGTGCGAAAACAGGTGATTGTTGTACTGTGTTACTTTCGATTTTTTTACCTTGGTAAATAAATTCTCTTTTAGCTCTTATATGTCGAATATGTCACCGAACTCACTGCTTGTCATTCTAATCTTTGCATGTAAATTATTTATGGATTTAAAAAGATTATTTCATGACATTTTTCTAGCACCAGATTGACAATGATCACTTTATTTTTCAGTGTCTCATGTATCTATATCATTATCCGGATGTATGGCATGAATATGCCATGTGGAATGCAAAGAATGGTTCTGTAGATCCTGCCATTAAAGTGTACCAGCGAGCTTTGAAGGCACTTCCTGGTGCGAGTTTGCAACTCTTGTATTATGTATATTTGGATAACTTTTGGTCTTCATGCTCTCATGCATCTTCATGTATTGTTTTACTTTTGTTCACTGTCTAGATTCTCAATCTCTACGGTATGCCTATGCTGAGCTTGAGGAATCTCGTGGTGCTGTTCAGGTTCGTCATCCATTTTCCTTTTCTTATTTAGTCTGAACTCTTTGGTATTATTAACTCATTGTCTCTTTCAGGCTGCTAAAAGTATTTATGAGAGTCTTCTTGCTAATAGCACAAATATCACAGTTCTTTCCCATATCCAAGTAATCTCACTTTGTTTTATATATAACACCTACTTTCTTCCTTTAACCAATTTTGGCTTTAACTGGTCATTGAAATTGTTTGCAGTATATTCGTTTTTTGAGAAGAAATGAAGGTGTAGAAGCAGCTCGCAAGTACTTCCTAGATGCTCGTAAATTGCCGAACTGCACATACTACATTTATGTAGCCTACGCTTTAATGGCATTTTGCCTCGACAAGGATGCAAAGGTTATAAAGTTCTAAGAGAAGTTCACTTTCTTATTATTTATTTTGCTGGGTTTTTCATATAAGAAAGTTTCATTGAAGGAACGTTGGAATCATTTAAAGATTCTGAAATGTGCATGCTTATATTTTTTTTAAATAAATGTCTTCTTAAGCATATTCTTTGAGTATCTTCGGATTGATGAATTGAATTTATTTCTTGTGCTTGTTAATTTTTTTTCGCTGTTTTTTAAAGGCAAAAGGTGGGAACACACACCCCAAATTTATTAATTTAGAGTAAGTAGAAAAGCACTACAATAACCAAGACTTAAAGAGAAATGGCACGACAAATGACATTTTCTACATACTCCCCTAAATCAACGAAATCAAGCAATAATCATTTAGACAACATGCTTCTCCACGGTTGGAACCGCTCCTACTATTTACGTAATGGTCATTCGAAGCAACAATTTACTAGCCTAATCCTCATCTTGTGCAGTATGCTATCTCTGTCGTCCTCATCAGATTTTCCAGCGTAACCCATGTGGGACCACTTGTCGAGAGGTAGATCTATGCTTCCTATGTCGGTATCTTTTTTGCTTCTTGTCAGGTATGCCCAGGGTTGTAAAAGTCGCCCGACTGGCCCGACTAGTAGGTCTGACTAGTCTAGTCAGTGGGGTGGCTGACCGAGTACCGACTAACTCCGATTAGGTACACTACTCGACCAATTTTTTGCTTGGAGATACCATATTCTTATATGTTTTGCTTTTTTTTATAAGCAAACTTATTATAATATACTCAGTGTTTTATTTAAGTTTAATTACTTTTTTTATATTATTATGATAGTATAAAAACATACAAAATCTATGTAAATATATGTATAAAAATGAGTTATATATTTAAAATAATCATAAAATTCAAAGCCGATTATAGTCCGACTAAATCCGATTAGTCGTCCGACTGCCGATTAATCCTTAGTCAGTGATCCAACCGACCGAGTACCGACTACCGACTTTTGCAACCTTGGGTATGCCATAATTGCCGAGCACTTAGTAGATTCCTCTGCTATTGTAGGCGTACCCTCATCAGACCTCGACTCACCCTCCAAGGATGTGTCAAGTGTCACCTTCCTCGTAGACTTCTCGAGTATCCAATCTCTGTTGAGCAAGAGGATCTTCATTGACGCTTCAAGTAACATGTCAACAACATCGGACTCTGGTCCTAAAGATTCCTCCACTGTTGGAAGTAGGATGCAATCAGTGTGGTCCCAAAAAGAGTTGGAAGACCCCATCTCGCCATCGGGCAAACAAGAAGAGGAACCTCTACACTAGATTCGAAGTGGTCGGATCGGATCCCAGATCCGACAAAGTATTCACCACAACCGGATTCGAATCCTCTACACTAGACGCAAGAAGCAGGTCCGAGTTTGAATCTACCTGTATTGAAATAAAAGAGTCCATAGCATGTCCTCTCAAAACGGAGCAACTATTCGAATTAATCGCACATGTCAAACCATTTGGATCCGAGGAACCCCTTAGAAGAGTCGACATGAACGTGCCTTGGATATCAATTACCCTAACAACCTCTTCAAGAGACAAGCAAGGCGCCTCCAACAACTCCCCAAGATTCGCCTCCATCACCTCCATAAATGTCTCACCCGCAATCGAATTCTCCACTGATCCTTGGGAATTGGATTTCACCCCAATGATGAAACTTCCCAATGACCCTAAAAGTTTCGCTGCCAAATCTTTACCCTACTCGGACTAATTTGGGGCTTTCAAATTGATGGCACCATCTCCGCTGAGAAACCACCAGCCATCGGGATTTTTACACAGTGGGTAGCGACCACGACATTTGTGGTGGTGGTGGCAAGCAGATCTCTGATACTAGAATCTTGAAAGATTGCGCACCCAATCTTCATAGAAAGCTTTTCCAAAGGTGGTATTGCCTTCGATCCCTCTAGAATGAGGAATATTGAGTTCCCCTTTGAAGAACATGATATCATCCGCATGCCGTAGAATAGGGATCGAAATGTCATCTTGATAGAAGCGCATAACACCACAAGTCACCATAATTGAGGCATCTAACACCAGAACAAAGAGCATTGAAGCCAGCTTGCAACATTGCTTAATCCCCCTCTAAGATGGGGAAAATCATTTTCCGGCCCAAAATTGACCAACACTGAGAAGATACAATTGTAATGCATCTCTTCATCTAACCTATCCATAGGTCAGGAAACCCCCCTGTGGAGTGAAACCCAAATGAACTTCCAATCAAGGATTATATACTGATTTCAATACTCGGGGAACTACCATCCGAGAGAATTGAGAGTACCTATCGAACTCTCTGAGGGTGATCTTCAAGCTTGAGAGCAGGTTGACACCACACACACATAACACCTTATGATACCTCTTCTTCCTTTTCCCATCTTTGAACTGTGCTTTTCACCATTGAAACATCCTTCCCTAGGAGTGCCAATAAAATCCTTCCCATTTCTAAGCTTGAGAACCCTCAGACATAGAACAACATGTCGTCCAACCACACCATGTCCCTTGAAAAGGAGGGCCCTACCATTCTCCTGATATCTACCACCACCTCAAATAGGTCCAAGCCTACTTTCGTTGTTGAACAGATCATGAACTCCACCTTTTTCCAGGCTGGACCACATGTGACCCCATCAATAACTTACACGAACGATTGACCCCTCTCTACATCTCTGGAGGCAACAACGACTAACTTCCGTGGGCCGATTGGTGTGAACGCTTTTGTCCAATCCCCTCTGCCTCCTTCAAGCACATTGTGTCAGACATGAAGCCTGATGATGATCGCGGCCACCACAAGCAAAGCAACATACTACATCAGAACAAATGCCCATCTACTGACCATGAACCCCACATCGGAAGCATCATAAGACAAGGTGTGCTCTTTTTCGATGACTCACGACACTACACGCTTCCTCTTCGTCAAGCGTGGTGATCCTCGCCGATCCTCACTCCAATCCCTCACACAACACCCATCTCTTCACCTTCTCGATGAGTCTCCAGGATCCCAAACATGGCTCCACCCCCCCTCTCCATTCCAGTGCCAGAAATCCTCATGACCACCCTAGGTTAATGATGTCATTCACTACCTCCAATGTGATCATGGAATGCTAAAGGTTCCCAAGCATGTAATGGTGTATGCCGTTTTCACTTCCATTAATTGTTTTCTAAGGTTTCAGGTCATGAAGAATGAGATGATGTTTAAAGGATGTATTATGTAGAGAATGTTGTGCATCATTTTTTTTTCTTTGTTGCTGCTATGAGTTGTTTTATTCGTTTTCACAAAGCTTCTTTGCCGTTGTGAATCATGTCTTGGTCCCTTTTTCATGATTTTGTGAGATTTTATGAAATTGATGCACAAGTGTTTAATTTCCAGGTTTAATGAGATTGTGATCTACACAAAGTTGACCTATCATTAGAATTCAGTAGTGCCCTCTTTATTTAGACATTTGTAATTCAAATGGGTAATAGTTTTCCACAATAGACCATGTTTGTCGGTTGGGGACCAATTTATTCAGCCATGTGGATCTTTGGGCACCAATGGATGTGGTGTGCTACCATTTCGGGAAGTAGAATGGATGCAGCTACAAAGGGATTTGATGGAGCGGATTTTCAGGGTTCTGAGGTGGGCGATCTTCTGATGGTGCCAACATTATGGTTTTAATAGGCAACAACAAGCTGTCCAACTAGTATATGAGTTGGCAAATATATAGTGATGTTCGATCTACCTTTCTAGCTTACGAGATGTACTTGAACTAGAGACCTGTGCTCACACCCGCACAACATATCCCTTTTGTTATGCTTCTCTCTTAACTACAAGGTCCGCAGAGCCCAACGACCACTGTTGCAATATTCGGTCGATTAGACCGAATTTTCTTATTTGTGGGGTGACTGAATAGAATATTGTTATTCGGCCAATATTTGGTCCAACCCGAATATTCTTGAATATTCGACATGAATATTCCTGACATTCAGCCCGAATATTCATGTATTCGATCGAATATTCAACGGACTATTGGAACCAACTGATGTTTTTATTTTTTAGTTTGAAGGTTTTCATTTATATCGGAATCACCACAAATGTTAAAGCTCCATATATGTAACTTGCTAATTAGTACTTTTATCTTGAACTCTTATTGATTGATGACATATATGTAGATATATATATGTATATTTTATAGTTAAAATAGTTAAAAATGCATAACCAAATAATCCTGCATATTCTCCTGAATGCCGAATAGTCTTTATTCAGTGACCCCTCCAACTGAATACCAAATATTGACTTCTGCAACATTGCCAAGGGCTCAACTACGAGGTCACCTTCTACTTCTCTCTTAGGGGGAGGCTTTCCTCTCGGTCGCTTTATAACTTCCTACTTGAAGCTACTTGAATTTGAGCACTGGAACTCACTCTCGAAGAATGGATACCCAACTAGAATATGAGTTTTCTGAGGATCCACTTTTGTGATCTGTTGTCAATCTACTCTTGTTGAATGCACCACTTTTGACAAGTGCCCCTTACTTATATACAAGTAACCAATTTACTACTACTAGTGGTCCCCATATAATGATTTCATTGTGGAAAAGATTCCCAAGCTGGGTTTTCCATTCCTCTAACACTCCTCCTACAGTGATTATGAGTTCTCTTGTGAATTGATTATTTGTAAATGGTGGTATAGTGGTGGATCCACGATTCAACAAACTTGTTGGGAGCCTGATTTAACATGGGTTGGTAGGGAGCTCTGATGTTGGGGGGTGGGCTTCCCATTCAGATGCTTTGTACGGGTTTTTATGTTGGATCCATGGATAAAAACTTATTTGGAGCTTGATTTGACATAGGCCGACCGTGAGATCTGATGTACGCAGGGGGTGGGGTGTGATGGGGGTTTCCCTTGGACATTTTTGTAGATATATATTTTATGTTTATGTACTTTCTTATATATTCCCTTTTCTCTTTGTCTACTTTATGTAATTTGCACATAGGTCCCTCCTTATTTAAGAGAGCCTAGGGCTCAAGGAATAAATAAGTTTCTCATTTTTTCCCAACATGATATTGGAGCGGCGGTCCTAGACCGAAGCTCTCATACCCCCACAAACCCTAACCCTAGCCCCATCGTCGCCGCCCCTCCTCTCCCGTCCTCGGCTCCCCGCCACCACTGCTAGGGGCCGGTGCCGCCCCTCCTCTCTCGAGGGGATGCCGTCGACTCCCTTTCTCTCTCTAAGGGTGCCACCACATCGTCCTCTCTCTAGGGGTGGCGTCGCCCCTCCTCTCTCTAGAGGTGTTGCAGCCATCCCCTTTCTCTAAGGGCTGCCATCCGCCGCCACCTCTCTTTCTTTAGGGGCCGCACCTCCGCAGTCTTCGACTCCTACTTGATGGGATTGGTTATGTGAGTCTACCCACATGCAACTAAATCTCTTTATGCGGGTGTAGACAAAAGCTTGTCTAGTCTACAACCCTAGTCTTATGTAGCCGTCATGTCAGGAAGTAAGGTAGATATCCTCTTCATAGGTGCCTTTAGAGGTCCTACACCTATAGTAAAGATGGATGTGCCGAACTACGAATTGTGGGTCATGCATTTCATGTGGCTAATGAAGTCAATGAGTAAGAAGCATATTCTTACTGAGGAAGAGCCTTACCGAGGAAGAGCCGACGGAGAAGACATGGTTACATGGCCTCAAATTTCAGCAAAATTCGGTCGAATTTCTGTCGAATATCGATATCCAGTCGAAATCGAAATTCGACCGAAATGACCGAAATGACCGAAATAAGGGGGTCCTAGTACAAAAAATGACCGAAATGACCGAAATTTCGGTCGAAATTCCACCGAAATTCCATCAAAATTCTATTTTGGTCGATACCGAAATGGTGACCGAAACCGACATTTAGGGCCTTGCATGGTTATATGCCTCATGGGAGACTGATGACATATGCTCAGGTCTGGTTGTCTGGTACTTTGATACCAGAAATTGCAAACGATGTTCTGCATCAGCCCACTGCCAAAGTCATGTGGGACATTCTTGCTACCACGTACACATGCCAAGAATGCGACAAAAATTCTACAGCTTCAGCATGCCATCTTCACTATAAAGCAGAATGGACGACCTCTGCATGCTCACTACACTCCCTTGCAGAGAATGTTTGAGAGCTTCACAGCTTCATTCCCCTTACGGCTACTCCAGACCAGCTGAAGTCATATCAGAATGCCATGATGGTTGGTGTTTTTCTGGCCTCTCTCGATTCTCAGTATGAGGCCTCTTCTTCTCAGATTTTGGCAGATGCTATCATTCCTCCATGGAGGAGACCTTACGTAGATTAAGCTGGATCAATATCTCAAACCCTGCTCCAGTGCCAAATTCTTCTGCTATGACGGCCTCTCGTGGAAGAGGTGGTCCATCTCAGTTCCGAAGACGGGGGCCATGTAGTAGGGGTGGACGTAGTCGTGGACCACCTTGTACCTATTGTCATCGATCTGGTCATACATAAGATACATGCTACTCCAAGCATGGTTACCCAGCGTCCGCCTGCGTAGTAGAGCAAACTCAACATTATGGCGCTCCACCTACATCGGATCACCGATATGATGAGTTTGTGTCTCGACTGAGAGATATCATGCCCCCAGCTAGCACTCCTTCACCTGCTTCTGAGAGCAGTTCATGTATTTCTTCTACTGCAGGAGCCAGTACCTAAGGTGGTGCTCATACCTCTACTTCTCATCATGGTTCAGATATCTCACAATGGATTATAGATTTCAGTGCAACACATCATTTGTGTGGAGACAGAAATCAGCTCATAACCTACATGCAGGTTTCTCCAGGAAAGACCGTGGTCATAGCAGATGGGACTCATTAACTAATCACGAGACATTGGGAGATCAACTTGACGCCATCTCTGCGATTGCAGAATGTGTTGCATGCCCCTAATTTCTCCATGAATTTACTGTCTATTAATCATATTACTAAGGATTTACACTGTCGAGCGATATTTGACCCATTATCTCTTGTGTTTCAGGATATTCTCACGGTCAGAGTGATTGGTTGTGACCGTGAGTAGGGCGGGCTCTATCGACTGGTCCAAACACCATATGCTGGAATATCCTCTCATTATACTGGGCCTGTCTCTCCTTTCTTATGGCATTTGCGCTTCGGTCATCTTCCACTTCAGAAATTGTGTCAAGTCCTTCCCCAGATTTCACCCCGCTCGTAGTTCAATTGTGAAGCATGTCAGTTAGGGAAGCACCATCAGTCTGTCTTCCCAAGTCATCAGAGTCGGAGCAGTAGCTCACTTTTTGAGTTTTTCCATGTTGACATTTGAGGTCCAAGTCATGTTCCTGATCATCAGGGACACATGATTTATTTAGTTGTTGTGGATGATTTTAGTTATCTGTCTTGGGTTTTCTTGTTGAAGAATAATTCCTAAGCGGGTAATGCTATTATAAATTTCATTAAAGAAGTGCAGAATATTTGTTCCACCAATGTCAAAATTGTAAGTACTGATAATGCTCTTGAATTCTGTATTCATGTGCTCTCTCATTTCTCCTCATCTCATGGCATTCTTCATCAATCATCTTGCGCATACACGTCTCAACAGAACGGTGTCGCAGAAAGAAAGCACCGTCACTTTCTTGATGTCACTCCCTCCTTGTCCAAAGTTGCGCACCGCATTCATTTTGGGGTGATGCGATTCTCACAGCATGCTATCTCATTAACCGTATGCCCTTATCGATGCTAGGAGAGAAGATACCCTTTTCCGTTGTTTTTCATGACGAGGAGTTGTGAACCCCTCAGGATCCGGGTACCCGTTTACGACAAAATTCGCAATAATTCATTCACATTGATCGCAGAAGTTGTAGAAAAGCAGGGAAAATTTTTCGCGCGGCTAATTATCCACATGACATTCACATTCACAACATAACCACAAAGTAAAAGAGATACAATTGGCACCAAAATTCTTTTTTCATTAATATTCATATTCATTTACAACTTGTACAAGCATATTCCATATTACAACATATATCCCAAATGATGCAAAAGAGATAGCATTTACAATATCAATTTAAACTAAAAGCTGTCACAAAAACCACATACCGTCTAGTATAGACCTTGTCTCCTGGAATCATGTATAGCTACTGAATAACAGACTCCTTTCCTGCCATGCGTGCAAGGAAGAAGAGGAGTCACAAACGTGAATACAAACCCGTAGTTTAAAATAAATAACAAGTATGCAAAAGAGAGCAAGTAGAAAGGTAGAACAAGCACATTTTTCATCTACTTGTATAAGTAAAAGGGGTTTCAAGTTTTTTGTAATGTATTTCTAATGACTTCCCCAGAACCCGGCATTTCCCCCATATGACCTATTTATTTTGTAGTTGAATATTCATGAGTATAATAGTATAAACATATGTATCATTTTCTAGCAATCTCAACTTTTGATCATAACCTCTCCAAATCTTAACTTCAATTGATTCAGATATAACTCCAGATGATGTAGATATGGATATGGATGATCTAGATGTAGAATCGCCATGTCTGTTGGCGAAGTAACTCAAGCGGTGAAGAAGCCTACAAATGGCTCTTCCGTCTCGCCCTCTAATTGGAAGCGCGGTCCAATAGAGGGATAGGTCTATTCCCCAACTACGCCACTGAGACGGGTGAGAGAGACTCCCTAGAAAAGTCGCTCTAGAAAACTGCCCGACTAGTACGGGCGGACGAGCTCGTACGTAAAACTGAAAACCAAGGATCCCCCGCCTTGGTATCCTAAAAGACAGGGTCAACGGAACTGGTCTAAAGTCTGGATCCCAACGAAGGCGTAAAAACACTGCGAGCTCGCGTAAAAACCGTGTAAAAGACTGGGATCCTAGACCCGCGCACTTGGCGGCCGCTGCCCTAACTGGGCTTCCTATTCTCCCGCTCAGTTGAGGGTCACCGCGCCCTCGCACAGTTAGGTGTAGGAGTCACCATAACTGGCATAATATAAATCGTCATTTGATTCTTATTAACCACATAGGTTCTTTAATCATATATATTCATGCCTTTGTAACTTGTCTGATAGATTTTACAGATCTATTTGCTCATTCCACATCGTCGATTGTGATAAGAGATGTTCATATCGTAGAATACTAACAATCATTGATGATGATTTTGTACCATTTGAAGAACACTTAAATTTCACTCAAATTTTAATCATAATATCTAGAGATCTGGAACCAAGGATGGATCTGAATTTGAGATTCAAATATACACAAAACCCCTACTTCTTTTTTTTTAATTCTAAAATATGAATTATAAAATTTTTTTTTGGACAAATCTGAAATTGGTTTAATGTTACACTAAAACTCCCATATTTTAAGCTATTAAAACATGACTTTTATAGTCATTATAAAGATCTGAAACTTGGATTTAATATAAATCAAAACCCCCAATTTTTGTGAATCAACGCATGGAGTTTGGGGCTCTAATTCAGATATATAATTCTTGAGATAATATATTCAAAATACCCAATTTCATCATGAAAATTTCAGCTCTTGAATTATAATTTCAGGTCTGAAATCTAGATATAAAGACATCCAAAACCCTTAAATTTTAGGTTATAAATACCTAGGTTTTGGGGCTCTAGTTCAGATCTATAATTCTTAGGATAATACCTTTTAAATCCCCAATTTTTTTATCCTTTGAAGAATGAAATTTGTAGCCAATTATTGGTATAAGTTAACTCAATTGTATGTAAAATATCCCCAACTCTTCCTCTTTTAAAACATGAAATCAGGAACTTTTTACTTGGTCTAAATTGCAGGCTAAATTCACCATTTTTGCGACATTTGAACTACAGCTAATGACCTACAAAAATCCCCAAAATTTCATCTTTAACTGCATGAACATGGGCTTTAAAACTGATCTGAAGCCAAATAATACTTCTGAGTTTAGGCCCAAGTAGTATTCTAAAACCCCAAGTTTTTATCTCTAAAATGTGAGATCTCTAACTTAAAATCTGATCTGATTTCAGATTAGAATTATATAAATCAGTGAGTTTTGAAGAGCATAATGTTGCATGCAAACCCCTCAATTTCAACTTCATTTCAACAGAATTTCATCATCCAAATTCATCTACAAAATCCCCCAATTTTCATCTCTAAAAACCCAAGTACAGGAGCTCTAATCAGATCTGAAATTTCTCTGACTTTTACACTTGGGAGCTTTCAAAGAGTGAAAGTTCACATGGAAATTCCAAAATTTTACTCTTTTCAAATCTGAAACTCAGAAGCTAAATTTGATTTGAATTAGATTTTAAAGTCACATAGAATGGCAGCAAGAAGAGGCTAAGATTTTACATAAAATCATGCACAATAATCATGCATGACAGCAATGAGGGGAAGAGGATGGTACATAAATCAAGTGAAATGAGCATGCATGGCAGCAAGGAGGAGGGAAGGGATGTACCTTTGGATCTCCAAATTGTGGAGATCCAAGAGTTGCATGTGGTAGCAGCAGGTAGCTGCTATGGAAGTTGAATTGGAGCCCCAACAAAGGGGTCTTCTAGCTGCAAAAGAAGCTCCAGTACAACAAATCTTAGCTGCTGTGATTGAAATCAATAGAGGGCTCCAGCAGCTTCCGGCTGCAGCAGCTTCTAGTTGGAACTCTTCCTTGGAGTTCCAGTAGTAGCTCCGATAGAAAAGAAACAATAGCAGTTCCAGGTAGATGAGAGAGAGCTGCGGCTCTCATGTTGGAGAAAAGAACGAAGGAAGAGAGATGGGATAAAAGAAATGGTGGAAATATAAAGAAGAGAAAGTGGGGGGGTTACGTTGGAAATGGAGAGGAATGGGAAAGGAAATTTCCAAGAACTTTCCCTATTATTAGTATATATATATTTTCTATGACATCATGTAGTGACATCACCACAAACATGTCACTAATGACATCATCATGATGACATCATCTATGATGTCATCATGAATATTATTTTGCATATAAAATCAAATTTCAATTTATTTTATATAAGTTGTCTTTACATAACGTCAGTTCCTCTAGCTGAAAACAAAAAAATGATTATATTTGTTTTTTTTACTAAAAGTTTTACTTTATTTGTCATACTTAAGGTTGACCGTATTCGCACCTCGAGTGTCCATTTTTTATGCGAAATATCTCGTTTTGACCGTCTTTCAACGACGATCAAAATGAGTACTTTCGATCGGGTTTTGAATACCCGAAATTTCCAAGATACGGTTTCGGTTTGGGGTTAAATTTTGCAAACTTAAAATATCAAACGACCTCCGATTGACGAACGGTCGATTCCGTTGGTCTTGTTTCGTCAAATCAGATCTAATGACGGTCTCGGTTCGTTTTGCGGTTTCCGAATTAGCGTCGCGACTTTTTCACGGCACGCTTTACGATGTGACCGATTTTTGGTCGATTTCACCCGAACAACTTTTGATTCACGATCAATTGATCATTTTACGTTGTTTGGCATTGACCAACAACTTTATTGGGTTTATCGGACCTAAATTGGATCGAGTTCGGGTTCGATTGGAAACCGGGTGTTACAATTATAAAAACCTCAAAGGGAGTCTCGTCCTCGAGACTCGAGTCAAGGTTAATAGGTATCTTGTTTGGATTTAATATGGTCATAAAAACCTCAAAGGGTTTTGAACCCATAAAAACCTCAAAGAGAAAACAAGCCATACATTTATCATGTATCTAATTACAAAAGCTTGTTTTGATGCTTACATCAGAAAAGCTACGGGTATCGTGCCCGCATGTCGGCTTCAGTCTCCCATGTTGCTTCTTTGACGCCGTGTCGGTGCAACAAAACCTTGACCAATGAAATCTCTTTGCTGCGAAGCTTCTTCACAACACGATCAAGTATCTGGACTGGCTTCTCCTCATAAGTCAGATCTGGCTCTACGTCAAGATTCTCATAACTGATGACGTGCCGAGGGTCGTGGACATACTTCCTCAGATTGGATATGTGGAAAACATCATGAATAGCTGAAAGATGTGGAGGAAGGGCTACTCGATAAGCAACCTTCCCCACTCGAGCAAGAATCTCGAACGGTCCAACATATCGTGGCGCCAACTTGCCACGAACACCGAATCTCTGCACTCCCTTCATGGGAGATACTCGCAAAAATACCCAATCTCCAACCTATAATTTATAGGAATGTCATTAGTATGAGATTAAGTTGAACACATATATATCATAATTGAGTGGATGAAGAGAAAATAATTAGATTACCTGAAACTCTAAGTCTCTCCTCCGACGGTCTGCATAACTCTTTCGGCGACTCTGTGCCGTCAGAAGCCTCTGTCTCACAAGATCAACAGCTCTCGCAGTCTCCTCCAGGAGATCTACGGAATAGAGAGCATGATCACCTACCTCACGCCAACTGAGAGGTGTGAGGCATCTCCGCCCGTATAGGGCTTCGAATGGTGCCATGTCAATACTGGAGTGATAGCTGTTGTTGTACGTGAACTCCACTAACGGCAGATGGTCCTTCCAGGACCCTTTCCACTCCAAAGTGCATGCGCGAAGTAGATCCTCAAGCATCTGAATGGTGCGCTCACTCTGCCCGTCAGTCTATGGATGGTATGCGGAACTCATCTTCAGCTCTGTCTGTAGTGTTGACATGAACTGATGCCAATAATGAGATGTAAATCTCGAATCCCTGTCAGACACCACTTCTCGTGGTATACCATGCAGCCTGATAATGTTCTGCACATAGAGCTTGGCCAACCTGGATGGAGTGTAAGTCGTGTTGACAGGTATGAAATGGGTTGACTTGGTCAACCTATCAACAACGACCCATATAGAATCATGGCCACCTGGTGTCTTCGGCAGACCTGTGACAAAATCCATAGAAATGCTCTCCCACTTCCACTCGGGAATGGGGAGAGACTGCAGTAATCCTGGTGGTCTCCTGTGCTCGGCCTTGACCAGCTGACAGGTCATGCATCTGCTAACATGTAGCGCCACATCGCGCTTCATCCCATCCCACCAGAAATGTCGACGCAGGTCACGGTACATCTTCGTGCTACCTGGATGGATAGATAACCGTGAACTGTGCGCCTCATCCAGAATGTCTCTGCGAAGCTGCTCGTCATTGGGTACAACGACCCGTCCTGCCTTCCATAAAATAGACTCTGTCACGACAAAATCATCAAATTCATCCTTGATGGCGCGCATGTATCTATCTCGGATCCAAGGATCGGTCTTCTGGCCCTCTACAATACGATTCCAAAGACTACTGTATCGTGGAGGCACGGCGGTAGAAATGGATGCTCTCTCCTGAGGATGCCAATCGGTCAAAGCAACAAGCGTATCCCACGTGTATAGCCAGTTCGCCGTACCATCAGCATGCGCTCTCCTGCTAAGTGCATCAGCCACCACGTTTCCCTTACCGGGATGGTAAGAGATCGTGCAATCATAATCCTTCAGCAGCTCGAGCCATCTGCGTTGTCTCATGTTCAACTCCTTCTGATCAAAGATGTACTTTAGGCTCTTGTGATCCGTGAAAATCTCGAAGTTCACCCCATAAAGATAGCGGCGCCAGATCTTCAAGGCGAAAACAACTGCCGCCAACTCCAAATCATGTGTGGGGTAGTTCTGCTCGTGCGGTCTCAACTGTCGTGATGCGTAAGCAATCACCGGTCCTCTCTGCATCAACACTGCTCCCAGACCTTCCCCAGATGCATCTGTGTAGACTGCATAGTCCTGAGTGCCTGAAGGAAGAGCAAGAATAGGCGCTGTAGTCAACTTCTCCTTCAGTGTCTGGAAGGCCTGCTCACATGAATCGTCCCAAATGAATGGAACTCCCTTCTGCGTCAACCGTGTAAGAGGGCGAACAATACGTGAAAATCCGCTGACGAAGCGTCTGTAATAGCCTGCTAATCCGAGGAAGCTCCGAATCTGTGTTACTGTCTTGGGCTGCTCCCAAGACATAACTGCATCTATCTTCGTAGGATCAACTGCGATACCTGTTCCAGAAATGATGTGCCCCAAAAATGAGACCTGGGATAACCAGAACTCGCATTTGCTCAACTTGGCATATAGCTTGTGTTCCCGCAATGTATCTAAGACAATCCGTAGATCATTCGCATGATCCCATTCATTCCGTGAATAGATGAGCACATCATCGATGAACACCACTACAAACTTGTCCAAGTATGGACGGAAGATACGGTTCATCATATCCATGAAAGCCGCAGGTGCATTGGTGAGCCCAAACGGCATCACCACAAACTCGTAGTGTCCATAGGGAGTCCTGAAGGCTGTCTTCGGAATATCTGACTCGCGAATCCTCAGCTGATGGTAGCCTGAGCGAAGATCGATCTTCGAGAAAACCGAAGATCCCTGGAGCTGGTCAAACAAATCATCGATGTTTGGCAAAGGATAACGGTTCTTCACCGTTCTCTTGTTCAGTTGCCGGTAATCAATGCACAGTCTCATGGATCCATCCTTCTTCTTGACAAATAGAACCGGAGCACCCCAAGGTGAAGTGCTCGGCCTCACAAATCCCAAATCAAGTAATTCCTGTAACTGCACCTTCAGCTCCCTCAACTCGGCTGGTGCCATGCGATAAGGTGCCATAGAGATCGGCTGTGTATCTAACAACAATTTGATCTCGAACTCGATCTCTCTCTCAGGAGGTAGCCCTGGTAGCTCATCAGGAAAGATATCTGGATATTCTGATACTACTCGGATGTCCTGTATCATCGGCTCTTGATCAGATACTTCCCGAACAAATGCAAGGTATGAATCACAACCCTGATCAACAAGTCGCTGGGCCCGCAACACTGAAATATACTCCATGGTGGAGTCATGCAAAGTACCCTCAAAAGTGAACTCGGGTAGATCTGGAATCCTGAAGACCAGTGTTCAGGAAAACGGCCGAGTATACCGCATACTCGGCCGCATACTCGGCGTCGGATCCTTGGGCGCACCGTGTTTGAGGTAATCGGGTGTTAGGCGCTCAGACCGCATAAGCGGCCGAGTATACGCTATATTCGGCCGAGTAGGCAGCCGTTTTTCTAATAGAAAAAATCCCCAGACTTAATGCCCTCATCTAACTTAAAGAAATCCGCGACTCGAAATTACAACCCTAACTCCATCGCGACTCCATTCTCGCCTCCACCGCGACTCTCGACCTCGCCACCGCGATCCTGCATCGCCTCCGCCTCTGTGCTCCTCCCGCCAACATCGCCTCGCCACCGCGATCAGCCCTAAGTCCAGCCTAAGGCCAGCCTCGCCACCGCGATCAGCCACCCCCTTCCTGATCGCCTCCGCCTCTGTGCTCCTCCCGCCAACATCGCCTCCACCGCAGCTCCGAGTTCTCGCCTCCACGCAGCCTTGCCAACATCGCCTTCCGCCGCAGCTCCGAGTTCTCATCGCACAGAAGCTCCTTTGCTCCTTGTGCGGTCGCCGGAATTCCGCCACAGCAGCCTCCACGGCCTCAACCTTCACGGCTGCACCAAAGGTATAAAATCTTTGGTGAGTCCCCCTTGCTCCCCTATCCAGTTGCTTGTCAACGTTGGTTAGTTGTTATATAATCTGATTTTTAATGGCATATTTAGCTAGGTAAGATTATGTGGTTAGTTTATAGTTTTCTCGACTAAGATTATATGATTATTTGCTAACTGGTGGGTAAGATTATGTTATAAAATCAGCACCAAGTTATCAACCTTTGCATTAGTTTGTTAGCCTCAATCTCACTTTATAAGTTTGTCATTTAATATGTTTTTAATATGTGATCATTATGACAGCAATGGCCTCTCAACCAATTCATGAAGTTGTTGGAGATGCATCATCGACCCGTCATGTCCCGTCGGGATCTAGTGATCCCGGTTGGAAATACGCATTCCTCGCTTCAAAGACTGATCCAAATACAGTCACATGTGCACTTTGTGGCAAGATTGTAAAGGGTGGTATAAATAGAATGAAGCAACATCTAGCACATGTCAAAGGAAATGTAGCGTCCTGTCCAAAGGCTGACTTTGAAATAAGAAAGGAAGTGAAGGAATACTTGGACAATACACAAAAAAAGAAGTGCGATAAATCGAAAGATTTGCAAGAAATGAGGGATGAAGTTGCCAATGTATTCATGGGTTCAAGTGCAACTCCATATGAAAGAGAAGATAAAAGACAAAAAGTGTCAGAAGCAAGTGAAGAATGCAAAATGCATCAAAGTTCAATCAAAGATGCATTTTGTAAGGAACAACGTGCACGGGTCAATAAGTATGTGGTCAAGTTCTTTTATGACTGTCAAATTTCGTTCAATGTGGTCACTCACAAGTCCTTTATTCGTATGTGTGAGGCAATTGGTCAATATGGACCGGGATACAAGCCTCCCTCTTATTACGAGATCTCAGAGACATTGTTGAATGATGAAGTTGAGGAGACTAAGGAGTTCATAAGCAGTCATAAGCAATCTTGGAAGAAGGGTGGTTGTTCCATTATGACGGATGCTTGGACAGATATGCGGGGTAGGAGCATCTTGAATTTTTGTGTGAATTCCGAGTCGGGCACATGTTTTTTAAAGTTTGTTGATTCATCATCTGAGTCTCACACTGCAGAGTATATTTTCAACTTGGTGGATGAAATTGTTCAAGAGGTTGGAGTTGATGATGTTGTTCAGGTCGTCACTGATAATGCATCGGCCAATTTAGCTGCTGGAAGGATACTTAGGACTAAGTATCCAAGGATTTTTTGGTCTTCATGCGCAGCTCATTGCATAGACCTTATGTTGGAAGAATTTGGTAAAGAACCCAAGGTAAAAAATGCAATTACAAAGGCAAGATCTCTCACTACATTCATCTATAGCCATGCAAGGACCTTGAGCTTGATGAGGCAATTCACACAAAAGGGAGAAATTGTACGGTCAGGACAAACAAGGTTTGCTACCACATTTCTCACTCTACAGAGCGTGATGGACAAAAAGGAGAAGTTGAGATTGATGTTCTCGTCTGATGAATGGAGGCAATGCAAGTGGTCAAGGACAAAGAAAGGAGAAATGTCTTCATCTATTGTTTTCAGTGCTGCATTTTGGAACCAAGTGTCTATGACCTTGAAGATCTTCTCTCCCTTGGTTTATGTTTTGCGCATTGTTGATGGGGATCAAAGACCCTCCATGGGATTCATATATGGTTCATTATTGGATGCTAGAAAGGAAATAATGTCAGTGTTCAAAGACAATGAAGCACAATACAAACCTTTTATCGATGGCATTGACTCAAAATCAAAGGGTAGGTTGGATAGCCCTCTTCATCTTGCTGCTTATTTTCTTAATCCATATTACTACTATAGAGATAGTAGTGTCATTGAAAGGGGGGGCTGTGTCGTGGAGGGCTTCGTGCAATGCATGGAAATTTTTTATCCTGATTTGGAAATTCAAGATGTAATCACATCAAAGGAGCTGTTCTTGTACAAAAATGCACAAGGATCTTTTGGCAAGCCGTTAGCTGTGAAACAAAGATCGACACCCGACGACCAATTTAGGCCGGGTATTGTAATTATTTCATATTAATTAGCATCATCAATTTAGTTTTTTATAGGATAGCTTATTCATAAAATTTCTCATATGTAGATAATTGGTGGATGTTATATGGTGGAGAGTGTCCTCATCTAACGGCTATGGCAATGAGGATTTTGAAGTTGACATCCTCCTCTTCTGGATGTGAAAGGAATTGGAGCATTTTCTCATCGGTAATTCAAAGTCTATTGCCAATACTTGTCATTTATAAGTAGTGAATGTAATGACATATTGTTTCAATTGTAGATTCATACAAAGAAGAGGAATAAACTTGAAATCAAGAGGTTGAATGATTTGGTATTTGTTAAATCTAACTCAAGATTGAGAGAGCGTCAGATGACAAAAGGCAAGGATCCATTAGTTTCCAAGGATCGTAATAATGTAAGTGAGTGGATTGCAGAAGGAGAAGGAGAGGAAGAGGTATTTCCAGGATCAGGATTAACATGGAACCTTGTAGCTGAGGCAACTGGTGCAGAAGATCTTGTGCAACATAGACGAAGTCAAAGAATTGTTGATGCATCAAGGCCTACTACATTGGAAGATGATGATGAAGCCGATGAGTTTGCAACCGATGAAGAGAGTGACGATGACCCTATTCCTCAAGTTGAATTTGCAGATGAATGGCAATCAGAATGAAGCTTTGGATGCTTCATGTTTTTGGATGCTATTTTTTTGACATCATTTTGAATGCCCTTATTTTGAGAACATATTTGTATTTATTGAAAACACTTGGAGGAAGACATGTTGCCATATGCGCTTTCAATTGATGCTTTTGCTCATTTGCTCTAACTTACTTTTTATCACAATAGTTTTGTTCCTAGTACCTTCAATTCCTTATTATTATACTCAAGAGATATAATATTTAGAGGATATTAACATAATATTAAATATTTATTTATACTTTTAATAATAAAAAATACCAAACCGCATAAAACCGCATACTCCCCGCATACTCTCCCGCATACCGCATACTCTCTATTCAGTGACCCCTCCGACTGAATACCGCATACCGCCTTCCTGAACATTGCTGAAGACAACGGTCTTCCTAAAGCAATCAACAAGTGCATGATGAGTGGATAACCAATCCATGCCCAATATCAAGTCGAACTCATCAAGCTGCAGAAGTAGACAATCTGCGATCATCTCGTGACCGCCAATCAGTACGGGCAAGTGCCTGACTATCAGGGATATGACAAATAACTGGCCACCTGGCCCTCGGATGTGATATGGAGACGATAACGTCTCTGCAACTCTATCTAAAGAAACAAGCAACCTCGAAGCAAGGAAAGAGTGTGTCGCGCGGGAATCGAATAAAACATGGAAAGGTCGGCCCAAGACTGAGACCATACCTTTCACCACTGTAGCCGCTGAACGTGCCTGCTCCTCAGTAACGGCATGTAACTGTCCTGCCTGGCTGATGCAGCACTAGAACCTGCCACACTCTGCGTCTGTCTCTGCTGCTGCCGCCTAAAGTTGGAGTTCCTGCCACGGAAACTCCCTGAACGCTGTGTCTGAGGCTGTGATTGTGAAGGCTGTGGCTGAGGCTCGCCAGAAGCCTGTGGGAACTGTGCTCGGTAATGTCCCCACTCGTGACATCGATAGCATCTGACTGGCCTGGTAGGTGGAGTAGCTGTGCCTGTGCTCCGAGCTGGTCCGGCTGGTGGTCGGTCTACTCGCTGCGACCCAGATGGTCGAGCGGACTCTGTGCCACGTCCGGCGAGTGCTCCTCCTAGAGTAGTCGATGGAGAAGAGCGAACACTGCCTGTGAATGACGAACCTGTGGGTCGGAATCGTCTGTCTGACCTCTGCTGCTGAAATGGTCGACGTATCGGTCCAAAAGATCGTCGCGGTCTAGGTGCTGCTCCAGACGAGCTCCCGAAACGTCTCCCCATGATGTCCTCGAACTTCTCCGCAGCATCGGTAGCTTCGGAGATAGAAGTGATGTGTAGTCCTGCCAGCTTCTCCTGCACCTCCTCTCGCATGCCGCCAATGAACTTTTCCAGATTCTCCTCTGGAAATGCGCCAGCCGCTCGTGTATGTCGTGACAGCTCTGTATATCTGATAAAGTAATCCCTGGCTGTCATCTGTCCCTTACGAAGCTCTGCAAACAGTCGGCGTTGGGACTCCTTCCACTTCGCAGAAAAGAAGTGGGCTCTGAACCTCGTCTCGAAATCGTTCCAAGTAGGTTCTCGGCCTAACTCGGACACTACGGCATCCCACCATCGCTCGGCGAAGTCTGTCAATGAATATTCTATGAAAGATAGCCACGTGTTTCGTGGCGCATGAATCGCCCTGAGCACCTTCAACACTCTCTTCAGCCACTGCTCAGCATCATCTGGTGGACCTGTGCCCTCGAACAGGGGTATGTTGGCCCGCTGATAAGAAGTGAAGACCGACTGGTGCCTGTGAATGGCTGAATACTCGTGTGCATCCTCGCCAGCAAGGTCAACAGGGTCCTGCTCCTTGTCTATGTCTGCATCCTCCTCAGCTTCATGCTCTGAAATGTCCTCTAGTGGATCGTCAGGATGAGGCTGCTCCACCTCAACGGACTGGTGCTGGTCTTGCCGTATCCTATCCTGGGATGGATGATACGTGAAATCTGACAGGTCCTCAAATCTCATCTCTATGTCCGTCTGCCTGTCAGCAATCTCGGTCTGCTGGGCCAATATCTGCTCCTGCTGGCCTCTCATAGCAGCCTGTTGCTGCTGAAGATCAGTAAGCGCGCTCAGTATGCGTGCCAGCTGATCAGAAGTATCCTGACCTGGTCGAGATGCCATGGCTCTGCATGAGGACCATAATTAGTCATAAGGATGCCCTAGACAGATATTTATCATAAATGCTTTTCTCTTTTTGGGATATAATATGAAAATTAATGAACTTGGTGACATCTGTGGTTATTGAATATGAATGTCATATTTCCTTTCTCGAACTCACGACAAGTCGGAAGACTGTCGCTATTCGAGAACTTAATGCGATCGGAATTGAAATACTGCGAATGTGCGTATCGGGGTACCACTGCTCTGATACCAAACTGTGAACCCCTCAGGATCCGGGTACCCGTTTACGACAAAATTCGCAATAATTCATTCACATTGATCGCAGAAGTTGTAGAAAAGCAGGGAAAATTTTTCACGCGGCTAATTATCCACATGACATTCACATTCACAACATAACCACAAAGTAAAAGAGATACAATTGGCACCAAAATTCTTTTTTCATTAATATTCATATTCATTTACAACTTGTACAAGCATATTCCATATTACAACATATATCCCAAATGATACAAAAGAGATAGCATTTACAATATCAATTTAAACTAAAATCTGTCACAAAAACCACATACCGTCTAGTATAGACCTTGTCTCCTGGAATCATGTATAGCTACTGAACAACAGACTCCTTTCCTGCCATGCGTGCAAGGAAGAAGAGGAGTCACAAACGTGAATACAAATCCGTAGTTTAAAATAAATAACAAGTATGCAAAAGAGAGCAAGTAGAAAGGTAGAACAAGCACATTTTTCATCTACTTGTATAAGTAAAAAGGGGTTTCAAGTTTTTTGTAATGTATTTCTAATGACTTCCCCAGAACCCGGCATTTCCCCCATATGACCTATTTATTTTGTAGTTGAATATTCATGAGTATAAGAGTATAAACATATGTATCATTTTCTAGCAATCTCAACTTTTGATCATAACCTCTCCAAATCTTAACTTCAATTGATTCAGATATAACTCCAGATGATGTAGATATGGATATGGATGATCTAGATGTAGAATCGCCATGTCTGTTGGCGAAGTAACTCAAGCGGTGAAGAAGCCTACAAATGGCTCTTCCGTCTCGCCCTCTAATTGGAAGCGCGGTCCAATAGAGGGATAGGTCTATTCCCCAACTACGCCACTGAGACGGGTGAGAGAGACTCCCTAGAAAAGTCGCTCTAGAAAACTGCCCGACTAGTACGGGCGGACGAGCTCGTACGTAAAACTGAAAACCAAGGATCCCCCGCCTGGGTATCCTAAAAGACAGGGTCAACGGAACTGGTCTAAAGTCTGGATCCCAACGAAGGCGTAAAAACACTGCGAGCTCGCGTAAAAACCGTGTAAAAGACTGGGATCCTAGACCCGCGCACTTGGCGGCCGCTGCCCTAACTGGGCTTCCTATTCTCCCGCTCAGTTGAGGGTCACCGCGCCCTCGCACAGTTAGGTGTAGGAGTCACCATAACTGGCATAATATAAATCGTCATTTGATTCTTATTAACCACATAGGTTCTTTAATCATATATATTCATGCCTTTGTAACTTGTCTGATAGATTTTACAGATCTATTTGCTCATTCCACATCGTCGATTGTGATAAGAGATGTTCATATCGTAGAATACTAACAATCATTGATGATGATTTTGTACCATTTGAAGAACACTTAAATTTCACTCAAATTTTAATCATAATATCTAGAGATCTGGAACCAAGGATGGATCTGAATTTGAGATTCAAATCTACACAAAACCCCTACTTTTTTTTTAATTCCAAAATATGAATTATAAAATTTTTTTTGGACAAATCTGAAATTGGTTTAATGTTACACTAAAACTCCCATATTTTAAGCTATTAAAACATGACTTTTATAGTCATTATAAAGATCTGAAACTTGGATTTAATATAAATCAAAACCCCCAATTTTTGTGAATCAACGCATAGAGTTTGGGGCTCTAATTCAGATATATAATTCTTGAGATAATATATTCAAAAGACCCAATTTCATCATGAAAATTTCAGCTCTTGAATTATAATTTCAGGTCTGAAATCTAGATATAAAGACATCCAAAACCCTTAAATTTTAGGTTATAAATACCTAGGTTTTGGGGCTCTAGTTCAGATCTATAATTCTTAGGATAATACCTTTTAAATCCCCAATTTTTTTATCCTTTGAAGAATGAAATTTGTAGCCAATTATTGGTATAAGTTAACTCAATTGTATGTAAAATATCCCCAACTCTTCCTCTTTTAAAACATGAAATCAGGAACTTTTTACTTGGTCTAAATTGCAGGCTAAATTCACCATTTTTGCGACATTTGAACTACAGCTAATGACCTACAGAAATCCCCAAAATTTCATCTTTAACTGCATGAACATGGGCTTTAAAACTGATCTGAAGCCAAATAATACTTCTGAGTTTAGGCCCAAGTAGTATTCTAAAACCCCAAGTTTTTATCTCTAAAATGTGAGATCTCTAACTTAAAATCTGATCTGATTTCAGATTAGAATTATATAAATCAGTGACTTTTGAAGAGCATAATGTTGCATGCAAACCCCTCAATTTCAACTTCATTTCAACAGAATTTCATCATCCAAATTCATCTACAAAATCCCCCAATTTTCATCTCTAAAAACCCAAGTACAGGAGCTCTAATCAGATCTGAAATTTCTCTGACTTTTACACTTGGGAGCTTTCAAAGAGTGAAAGTTCACATGGAAATTCCAAAATTTTACTCTTTTCAAATCTGAAACTCAGAAGCTAAATTTGATTTGAATTAGATTTTAAAGTCACATAGAATGGCAGCAAGAAGAGGCTAAGATTTTACATAAAATCATGCACAATAATCATGCATGGCAGCAATGAGGGGAAGAGCATGGTACATAAATCAAGTGAAATGAGCATGCATGGCAGCAAGGAGGAGGGAAGGGATGTACCTTTGGATCTCCAAATTGTGGAGATCCAAGAGTTGCATGTGGTAGCAGCAGGTAGCTGCTATGGAAGTTGAATTGGAGCCCCAACAAAGGGGTCTTCTAGCTGCAAAAGAAGCTCCAGTACAACAAATCTTAGCTGCTGTGATTGAAATCAATAGAGGGCTCCAGCAGCTTCCGGCTGCAGCAGCTTCTAGTTGGAACTCTTCCTTGGAGTTCCAGTAGTAGCTCCGATAGAAAAGAAACAATAGCAGTTCCAGGTAGATGAGAGAGAGCTGCGGCTCTCATGTTGGAGAAAAGAACGAAGGAAGAGAGATGTGATAAAAGAAATGGTGGAAATATAAAGAAGAGAAAGTGGGGGGGTTACGTTGGAAATGGAGAGGAATGGGAAAGGAAATTTCCAAGAACCTTCCCTATTATTAGTATATATATATTTTCTATGACATCATGTAGTGACATCACCACAAACATGTCACTAATGACATCATCATGATGACATCATCTATGATGTCATCACGAATATTATTTTGCATATAAAATCAAATTTCAATTTATTTTATATAAGTTGTCTTTACATAACGTCAGTTCCTCTAGCTGAAAACAAAAAAATGATTATATTTGTTTTTTTTACTAAAAGTTTTACTTTATTTGTCATACTTAAGGTTGACCGTATTCGCACCTCAAGTGTCCATTTTTTATGCGAAATATCTCGTTTTGACCGTCTTTCAACGACGATCAAAATGAGTACAATATTGATATACTTTCGATCGGGTTTTGAATACCCGAAATTTCCGAGATACGGTTTCGGTTTGGGGTTAAATTTTGCAAACTTAAAATATCAAACGACCTCCGATTGACGAACGGTCGATTCCGTTGGTCTTGTTTCGTCAAATCGGATCTAATGACAGTCTCGGTTCGTTTTGCGGTTTCCGAATTAGCGTCGCGACTTTTTCACGGCACGCTTTACGATGTGACCGATTTTTGGTCGATTTCACCCGGACAACTTTTGATTCACGATCAATTGATCATTTTACGTTGTTTGGCATTGACCAACAACTTTATTGGGTTTATCGGACCTAAATTGGATCGAGTTCGGGTTCGATTGGAAACCGGGTGTTACAGGAGTTCTCTCTTACCCCCTCGTGTTTTTGGATCTATTGTGTTGTCCATCGGTTGTCTCCAGGGATTGACAAGCTCTCTCCTAGGGCTGTCAAATGTGTTTTTGTCGGGTATTTCAATACTCAAAAGGGTTATCGTTGCTATGATCCGTTATGCATGAGGTATTATGTTAGCGCAAATGTCACATTTTTTGAGTATGTTGTGTACTTTTCTCCTACAGGTGACATGTTGATGCCTTTGGATTCAGATGATGAGGTTTATATTCCACCTCCACCCATGCACCCACCACCTTCATCACCAAATCCACCATCAACTCCATCACCTCCACCAGCCCTACCTCCTCCCATTGTTCTGGTTCCTCCTCTACCACATCACTACAGTCGACGGCCAACTCCTACTCATGATCATGGTTCATCATCCAACACACCCCATGTTTGTCCTGAAAAGATTACTTCTAATGATAGGTCTGATGATGTTCTCAACAGGGGTTACTTTAGGAGGCGGATGATCAAGCAGGTGACAGAGATGGTGCAGAAGTTGATTTACCTATTGCTCTTAGAAAGCAGAAGCATTCCTGTGCTTCATATTTGATTGCTTCTCATGTCACCTTTAAGCGTCTGACGGGTGACTTCAGAAGGTTTGCAGTTGCTTTGTCCACTGTGGACATACCACAGACGTACTAGGATGCATTGACTATGGAAGAAGAGGTGGCGGCCCTTCAGTCGAGAGGTACTTGGAGCCTTGTCCCAGCCCCCGCTGGGGCGTCTATTGTGAGTTGCAAATGGATATTTATAGTGAAGTAGAATGCAGATGGTAGCATTAATCGGTACAAAACTCGACTAGTTGCACGTGGGTTTACTCAGACGTAAGGAGTGGATTATCTTGACACATTCTCTCCAGTTGCTCGTCATTCTACCTTACGAATCCTTTTATCTGTTGCAGTGATTCGAGATTGACCCATGTTTTAGCTGGATGTCAAGAATGCTTTTTTGTATGGTGATTTTCTGGAGGAAGTCTACATGCTGCAACCACCGTGGTTTGCTGTTGCGGGGGAGTGTTCACATGTATGCAGACTTCATAAGGCAATCTATGGCCTTAAGCAGAGCCGGAGAGCTTGGTTCCAGAAGCTCTCAGATTTGTTTGAGAAACAGGGGTTCAAACGGTCGAATGTAGATCATTCTCTTTTCGTACAGAACTTCCTGAGGTATGACTGCTATTATGGTGTATGTTGATGATATACTTATTACATGAGATGATATGTAGATAATAAAGAGGGCGAAAGAATTTCTGGGTTGTGAATTTGATACCAAGGATCTTGGAGCTCTTAGATACTTTCTAGGATTGGAATTTGCCAGAAATCAACCAGGGCTTGTGATGACTCAGAGGAAATATGTCACTAACTTGCTAAGTGATACATGTATGCTTGGATGTCGACTTGCTACTACACCCATGGATCCAAGCATGAAGTCGTATGATGATGATACTGATGTGGTTGACAGGAGAAGATAAAGGGTACTACTGGGAAAGCTTCTTTATGTTACCATTAGCAGACCTGATATTTCATTTGCAGTTAGTTGGGTGAGCTAGTTCATGGAACAACCTCGTCAGGTACATATGGATGCTATACAGATGTTACTAAGGTATCTTAAATCATCACCAGGCTATTATTTAAAAGAGTTGACACTATTACTATCTCATCATGCACAGACTATGCATGGTGCCCCAAGGACGGGAAGTCCACATCAAGATTTGCTATATTTGTTGGAGATTCTGTTGTCTCATGGAAAAGTAAGAAGCAAATTGTTGTTGCTAGATCTAGTGCTGAATCGGAGTATAGGGCTATGGCACAAGCATGTACATAAGTGATGCGGGTTCGAGCAGTCCTTACAGATCTACATATAGATGTTCCTCTTCCCATGTCGCTGAAATGTAACAATCAGGCTGCCTTATTCATTGCTAATAATCCTGCATTCCATGAAAGGACAAAGCACATTGAGGTTGATTGACATTATACATGTGACATGATCCAGAAGGGCTTCATTTCTACATCCTATGTCATCTCAGGGGACCAGACGACAGGCATTTTCAGCAAGGCCTTAGAGGGTCCTTTCCAAAATGTTCATCCAAGCTGAGCATGATAGATAGCTATACTCCATCTTGAGAGGGAGTGTAGAGATATATTTTATGTTTATGTACTTTCTTATCTATTTCCTTTTCCCTTTGTCTACTTTATGTAATTTGCCTATAGGTCTCTCCCTATATAAGAGAGCCTATGGCTAAAGGAATAAATAAGTTTCTCATTTTTTCTCAACAAATTTGTACTTGGCTCACGAGCCGCTCTTTGTCATTTCCACTCTATGACAACATGTTTTATTGCCTCATCAAATGGATAGTGGTTTTGAACTTGGGAAATGAAGAAGTCGGGAAGGGGTTTCTTTTCACTGCATGATTTTAATTGTTGTGTGACTTGGCAGGTTTCACTCTCAATGTGGGCGGTCAACTACGAGCAATGTTGTAAAAGTCACCCGACTAGCCAGACTAGTAGGTCCGACTAGTCTAGTCAGTGGGGTGACCGACCGAGTACCGAGTAATTCCGACTAGGTGCACTAGTCAACCAATTTTTGCTTGGAGATAGCATGTTTTTTTACTTTTTTAAAAGCAAACTTACTCTAATACGCTTACAATTTTATTTAAATTCAATTACTTCTTTTGATTTATTATGATAGTAAAAATATATATAAATCTATGTAAGTATATAATAATATATGTATAAAAATGGTTTATATATTTAAAAAATCAAAGCTGATTAAAGCCCGACTAAATCCGATTAATCGTCCGACTGCCAATTAATCCTTAGTCAGTGATCCAACCGACCGAGTACCGACTACCGACTTTTGCAACCTTGACTGCGAGCATGGAGCTTGCAACGACATGGAATAAATGCCTACGTTTTTTTATTATAGGCTCTTCTGGAGATTAAAGGAGGCATGCGAGACATCCAAAGAGACACATTAAAAAGCTTACATTGTTCATGTTAATCAATGGGGCATTGAACGAACTTTGCTGGGCTCCTTAGTTTATGCTATAAATGAAAGTTTTCGCTTAGAATGTGTGGTTTGGGGTTAGTGGAGAAGAGATGGACCGTTGGGCGGTATGTGAGGAGCGGGTATTATCTATTTCCAAAACACTAAAAAAGGAACCCTGGGGAGAACAAGAGATGCACCATGTTAAGGGAGGTCTGGAGGTTTTTTGTGGCTTATAAGACCATCGCCATATCTATGGACAACTAATTGATAGCTTCAAATAACTTGAATTATTCCTTGGATGCATTTTACAAGGGAACAAGGGTGTTTGTGCCTTTCTTGAAGAGGTTGGTGAATGGTTTTATTTATGGTTGGTGGGTCCTTCAGTTTAGCATGAGCTTGGGTCGTACACGGTCACTGATGCATCATTCTTGGATTGATGGCTCGTGTTCGTAGGTGCAGATTTAAATGTAGCTCGTCAACGATTGACTGTAGAGAACATCCTCATCCTCATACATGTCTCAATTATCTGTTGAGGGGATGAGATTTGTTTAGGTTGTCCTCTTGGCGCCAAACTCTAGTTCACTTAGAGTAGCTCTGCTTCCTCAACTTTGTGGTCTATGCTGGATTGCTTCCTCAATGCATGATTCTTTATTTATAAAATTTTTGTTATCTCAGTGCAAGTCATGCATAGGTTGTTTTTGACTATATGCCTCTTTTGTGGTCCTCTAAGAAGGAAGATCGCCATGGGTCTTGTTTCAAGTTTTGAGAAGTCTTGGCTATGTGAACATTGTTTTAAGGAGGAGGTGGAGGTGCATTTGAAAGGGGTTTAATTAAAGTCCTAGACTTACACGCTTTGATTGTGAGGCTCAAGGCACTACGTTATCTCTTGTTAGGCTTTCATTGTAGACTGATGCTAGATTACACTGAAAGGCTTCCATTCTAAAAACGATCAAAAGGTTGACATCTTCACTCTCATTGAAGGTGACAATTGTGCGAAATGTATTCGGAGGCTGAGATTGACTGAAGGCTGGGAGCTAACCACATTAAGTCGAAAGATGGGGGTGCTAATACTATATTCTTCCACTTGTTTTCCAGGGTTGAGGAATATCCTATATTGGCCAGTGATTGGTTTAGAGAAGGTAGAAGGGTGGTAGAGAGACTAAGGTGGCATTTGCAGATCATTTCATGTGTTTACTGTGTATTACCCACATGGTTCATGGAGATTGGCAAGGTGTTGGTTGGCTACTGACGGAGTCTGATTCTTCTTGGGGAGGGATATCTCAATTGAGGAAGAAGGTTAAAAAATGCCGTATGCGGTGTTTGTTCGATCATGCAGTGAAAATGATTAGGCACATATGTGGAGGAGGTATACGAGGGCATATGCAGATTATGCGGTTCTTAATATATTAATCAACAAACATTAAAGATATATAATTATGAAATATAGTGTCCGAGATTTATTTTAGAGTTGATGAATTGACACAATCCATAATCAGGAGGCTGATCTAATATATTACTAAGGTCTCCCTTCTATATAAGCCCAGATCCGAAAAAGCATCACCCTCATCAAATTCCCATGTCTCAAAAAAAGAATTAGTAGCTTTTTCGTGATTTTCTCTTATCAAGAGATGACAAAGTGAGAATGGTTGACATTCCTGGTATGCGCGAGCTCACAATCATTCACGGAATCAAGAGATCTTCTTGAAACTGGCCTTTCTGGTTTTTCCCGGGGCACAAGGAAAGTTCTCTCGTCCCTCAGTCTCAACTAAAAACTTACTAGAGTTCAGCCTCTGCCGTACTATCCAGGAAAACTAGATGCACATAGGGGGTCCTCAGTTGGTTCGACCCTCGCTTAAGCCAAACTTGATTTTCCTTTTTGAGCTTATTTGATTTTGGCTTTTAGTTTCTTTTTGTGCTAATGTGATATATTCTTACTTATGCATTCATAGAATCATCTATGGAGATAAAAACAACCAAAACAAAAGTACACATGCCATTTTAAACGTATGTTTCAGATAAATAATGTTCAAATATATAAACCAACCTTCTAAGCCAAGTCAGGTTTTCACGGTGAATGAAATTTGAAAATTCTGCTTAGGGTTTTATTGTTTTCGAATTCTATTGCATTATTCATAATTACTAATATATTCTGACATTGATCTAAGTGCCAAAAGATATGATTTTCAAGTATCAAAATTCTTGTCAATTTCTAATATTACGACTTTAGCATTAGGGGATTCCAATTTTTTTTTTTTGCAAATTTTGTACAAAAAAGTTCTCGGTAGTGAAGCTAAATAGTTTTTGATAACCATGCTAATATATTAGATATTATTACATTATCAATATTCTGTTTGCATTTTAGATCTTGTAAATGAATTTGCGATTGGGGGATTTCTACATTCAGCTGCATATGCCTTTTAATCAGCCCACATGCGTTTTGACCACATAATTCCACGTATGGTATATGTTCTTCGGCTAGATGACCATTTACGCATATACGGCCGCCTAGACCACATATTGGAATATTGTCAAGGAGGTTACTAAAACAATGAGATTCCTACAAAAGGAGGGATACTGAGGTCGTGATGGCTTTCCCGTGTTCTTCTACCACGAGTTTGATTATATCATGGGCGTGGAGGTTTTTATTGTGGTTACGACTCAGGTCGTGGAGTTTTGGGTTTTGATTTGTTGAATCATTTTTTGACATTTCTCATATACTCTGCAATAACAAAGGATTGCCTGTAAGGAGCCTCAAAAAAAAAGTCTTGGGCTTCCTTAATATTTCTTATTGTTGAGGGTTGTTATTTCGTTTACTCGTTAAGCTTTTCTTTAACATGTCTGCCTAATTACATGATCACCGATTGTCCAACCTGTCTGCATACTCCTTTGATGTGGAGGTATGATCATCATATGTTGATTGAGGGATGTTTGTGGTGGTGGTAGTGGCTTGTCATCTTATCTAGCTAACTGAACATCATACTTTCCATATTGAGGGGAAATGGTGGGAGCTATCAAATTTATAATAGATGGGTAATTAGATCCTCATTTGGATCCATACTCCTTTTATTTTTACTAAAATTCTATTAAAATGCATGTGGGAGGCTGGGAGCTATCATTATGATAGGATGGCCTTAAATGTCGATTTGCCTATGAATCACCAGCCTCAAACCGATATATCTGCTATATGTCACCGGTATATCGCCCAATTCGGTCTAAATCATGGAAATGCGTATATAATTTGATTATTTTTGGAAGTAAGGTTTTCAATGTATTTTAATCAATAAAGAAGATAGAAATATACACGTATTTTTTTTAAATATAGGTCTACATGCTTGTTTTGTCTAATATGGACATCTATACTGCAAATGTTGATATGCAGAACCTTTAATGCGTGCAATTAGAATTGAGAAGTTTAATTATTAAAAAATGAGTTGATATAACAAATACATCTCATAATTACATTGTATACAAAAATATGACATAAATATTCATATTACCAAGTATTCTCGAAGAATTAGAATCAAAAGTGTCTAGGCGGATCTGTTTGTCCGGTCGGCTTCCTCCTTTGTATCTTCTCATGATTTGCTCTTTATATTCTACATACTTTTCCCATGCCTTACATTGTTACATGGTCTTGTTGTTCATGAGTTAGAGTGCCATACGTGATCTTTGACATGTGCAAGGAAATCAATCTGGTATATATTTTCATAGAGGATGCAGAATTGTGACGATGTCAAAGCAAAAAAGATGTATCTTTAGAATCACACGACGAAGTTGATGGAGCAGGAGGATATAGCATTTGTGGTGGTTGAGATGGAGGCGCTATGTGGTAAAAATATGGAAAGATGCTATATCTTGTGCTATATCCTGTACCACTATGTGTGGAGATATCACCATATCCACCGAGCCCACTACTATTGCAACCATTATTGAGAGGAGGGAAGGAACCATATGATTAGTTTTTTTTTGACTATTTATGGGATCTATAATCACATCCACCACAATAAGGGCTTGTTGTAGCTCCCTCCAAGGCTTGATGTAGCTCCATAGCCTTTGGGCCCTCCGTTATTCAACATTGAATTTCCTCTAGCTCTAGGGATGCCAATCTGAGGGTATCTGTTGTGTACAGACCTGAACCTGTTCCATTTAATGACCAGAAACATGTCCTATTTATTTTTGGATGGGTTTGTACTTGAAACTTACTACGTGTGCGGGTTCGGGATTTCCTATGGTACCTGGACCTAAATATATATACATATGCTTACACATATTCATACACACATATACATTAACCCATATACACGCATGTGCGTTGCACCTTATATAAGCTATAATCAAACCTAACCCATAACTAATTATTTTCTGCCAACCTTTATCAAAGCAAGGCCTTAAATGTTGGATTTCGATTTTGTTTCTGTAAATTCTGGAAAGAGAATTTCGATGGAATTTTGGTGAAATAGCTGGAAATTGGAGAAACTACTTAAAACTTGTTTTTTTAAATTAAGGTTTATAATATTCTTTAATAAATAAATGAGATAGAACACACACTTTCAGATAATATTAGAAGCCATTAGTGTCATCCAATCCTCTGCTTTCAGATAATATTAGAAGCAATCAATAAATGGACGGAATCGGAATTAGAAGCCATTAATTTCACCTCGTGAACATTATGAGAATAATGACACATGCAATAGTAACAGAGAAAAACATAGGACAATTTCGACGAAATTTCGAAATTGTTTCGTTTTTTCAACATCTCGAAACGAAATCGAAATCGAGTTTTAAAACCTTGCATGGAAGGTTGGATAACAACCTATCACTCACAAACCCGCACATACTCCTTGTAGTAGAGAGAAGCAGCAAGGAAGAGAGTTCGAGAAGTGATCAAATTTCTAGTGTCTTGTGAGATGAAATGATGCAATGTAATGCACCAATCAAGGTTGCAGATGTCGGTAGTTAGTACTCGATCGATCGGTTCACTGACTAAGAATTAATCGGCAGTCGAAAGACTAATCAGATTTAGTCGGGCGTTAACTGGTTTTATTTTTTAAATTATTTTAAATATATAAATAATATTATATACATATATTCTTACGTATTTACATATATTTATACATTTTCTATACTATCATAATGAAATAAAAAAATAATTGAACTTAGATAAAGTATTAAGAATATTAGATAAAAATGCAAAAAATAAAATATTGTATCATCATGCAAACATCTGGTCGTATTTACCTTTACGTTTACATCCATTTGTCGCAAGTAGGGAGCATACATTTCATAAAGGATCCACCATTCACCTACAAAAAATACGAGGTTGTTTTAGACCTCTATTACAAATTTATATCATATAGTTGTAGCAATCTGTAAGCATGTAACTATAAGATGTAATTATACATACCGAAACGAGTGTTACTCTGTCCGCTTATTAAAGTCATTCTTCCAAAAGAACCCAAAGCCTCCATAATAGAGACATACATTAATGATCAAGTTAACCTACGTATTTTTAATGGTTAAATAAAGACAAGGCCTTAAATATCAGCTTCAGTCACCATATTGGTCGCCTGCTAAACTGAAATTCGACCCAAGAAATTTCACCGAGATTTCGGTCATCAACACTTCTATTGGCATCCCTAAATGCTGAAACATTGACCATTTCGGTCGAATTTCGGAACTTGTCTGAACCTGAAATTCGGCTTTGACTTAGTTGCAGCTAAACTTGATGTTATGAATAAAGATATATTGTAGTTAATAATTAATTAACATGTTATACTTCATTTACGTAGCTTTACTTATTTTTTGATTTCCATAGATTCTCAGCCACAACTTGGAGAGCTGTTAGGAGCTCCGTGTGAGTGTTGCAGTTTTGCTTGTAGTGGTACCTTAGATTTAGGTATTGCAATATGCTGAAAAATACATTAGTCTATTAGAAACGATAAAGATAAATTTGCGAGAACTTGACACATAATGACATAATAATTATATTACATATGGGCATGATGAAAATGATGGGAGAATATTTTGTCCATTGGCCGTCTATGATACCCAACCACACATTGGACCCTTCTCCAACGCTTCCCTCCACTTTCTCCGTTATCATTTGCATGACCTCGTAGATGATCCCCATGGCTGGTTTTTTTGTTGCTATTTACTATCCTCAATGTCGATGCAGTCAGTTCTATGATCCCTATTGCACAGTTGGCATCATCCCAAAAATCTATGTTGTTGATCAAGGTTTTCACCCTTCTACCTTGATCTCTTTGCACCTCGAGGATCTCAAGCATCTCCCCTTAACAACACATCTTCTTTAGCTCCACCTTCTTCTGTTGCATGCTTTGCAATGCTATAAAATTGGTTGCAAGCTGGTAATTCTGAGCCTCATGACGTCGCCCTTGTACATGCTCCTCATCAATGCCAGGACTCTAGAATGGTTGTAAATGAATGTTGTGATTGATCGTACTTGATCAACCACATTCGTGATAATCTTCTTCATAAAGTCCTTCAAGATAAGGTCAATGCAATGTGCAATAGACATGGACCAAAAGATCCTGTATTTGTTAGATTTCATGAACATCTCACCAGCCTCCTTAAAGTTGCCATCGTTGGTCACCACTTGCACCATGTTCTTGTACCCGAACTTCTGATTTTATCTTGTAAGAACTTTTACATAAACTTGTGATCGTTGACATGTAAAGAGCATCCACATACTTGACATTTTCTTCCCATCAGAATACACAAGAAAGCTGATGATTTGCTTCCTTGTATAGCTTGTCCACTCATCTCACATGATGGTTTGCTTCCTTTATAGCTTGTCTACTCGTCTCACATGATGGTCACCGGCGTACATAGTCCACTTCTTCTCCAACTGAGCAATGTATTTACCTATCACCTTCTTCTCCGTGCAGAGACATTTATTCATTATTTCCTAGGGGGTTGGAGCTTTCATACCTCATCATGCTGGCTCAATTTCATCAACTGTGTTGCAAGAATTACTCCTTGCCATAGCCCAAATGCCCTCTCCAAAGAATAACTTGGTGACTGTCTTTCTGACTTGCTCCCCTAATGTTTCTGAACAATTCTTTTGACGTCTTTAGCTTCGGATCTTTTCTTGAGACGTAGTGATCCAAATCGATCATTTCAAGAAATGGTTTGAGTCATTTGCCCTTTTGCTTCTTTGAAGGTACCTTTAGTGTACTATTTCCACTACCACCTTCTGCTCCAACATTGATAGCGAACCTTGCGCTCCCACCAACATGTCAATACCTCCAGTCCTATCGAGTTATGTATTGCCATCGTATACGCATTCTTCTCTGCCACGGTAAGAATGCCAATTGAGTGCGTGAAATCGTCATTTAAATTAAATGGCAAGATGTTGTTATCTCTTTCAAATATGGATTTCTTGAACCGCTTCTCTCGTTTGATTCTCTCATTCTTCTCAACATACCCCCTTCCCCCCTCCCCCCAAGCTAACCTTAACTTCATTCCTATCCTCTATAGGGAAAGTAGGACATTTGGCCACGTTCTTAAAGCCTCCAACGAGATGACGCTTCAGTGTGGTTATCCACCTCCTCCAATTATCTTTCCACAAAATTTACCCTAAGGATTTGTTTTCTAACCATCTCACCGACGACTGCACACTTCCATTCCATGCTTCCAAATGTAGTATGCTTGTCAGAATTAGAAGCCATGATCTTCAATCGAAGGGAATGCGAGGATGCGACCATGTCAATAACAAGTCAAGTGGCTTAACCAAGTGAGGATCTAATGATCAGCAACAGCTTAAAAAATTTAGCACAATAATGATGAATATTTGCACAATATCAAATTATTAACAACAATATCAACATGTTTTAAATGCAATTTCAAGTTTTAAAACTCAATCATCACGTTTTAAACACTAACAGTGACAAAAATGAAAAATTAGACTCGTGTATCAGGTCTTACAAAAAATCATAGAGTAGAGAAAACATACCGTAGAGATTGGCCGAGGCAAAGAAACTCTCTGGATGCTTGAAATGAGGCAAAGAAGCTCTCTGGGTGGGAGGGAAATAAATGAAGGCGAATTACATGGAATTGTGGCGAAATGGTGACATGTGACCCAATTTGCATTTTTAAAAAGCAAAGGAATTTCACCGTCGGTGGTAAACGGCTGACTTGGCATATATCGCCTATATGTCGGCGATATATCGCCGACATGAGAGAAAAAGAAAGGTTTGGCATATCAATATCGGCATCTTCGGGAAACCCAAATAGCAACGATATTTCGCAGACATTTCACAAAATTTTAGGCCATGCTTGATAGTTGCCCATCTTCTGGGGATGTCTGGTGATTTATATATTTGGTCTTGAAAGAATGAACTCCTGATTTATCATTTCTACGATTGCTGGCCCATTGAGTTCATCAATGCAAATAGTGTACTTTTTTGGCATTTACGTTTCGTCGAGCTCAGCATTTATCATAGTTTTCTTGATGCTGATTGCTGTTATACTGGGCTTTTCGGGTGTTTCTGTTGGTATTTGGGAACATACCTTAAATATGTGCCCTAAGTGGATAAGCACGTGTTTCTTCCTGTTTTAGTTTTGTCACCTCTTAATTTTTTTTCATTTGTCCTACTCCTAAGTGGCTTTTGCATGTTTTCATTTTCATTCTATGTAAGCAAATGGGGTGGCTTTAGTTCTATATTTACAATTATCTTTGCTTTTAGTAGGTCACATTCAAAATCACAGTTTAGCAATTAAAAAGTTGATTTTATAAAAAAAAAAATTAATGAGTTGAAACTTGAAATTAGCATGCAAGAAGGAGATATAGTTAGCTACAAACTAAGTTTGCCAGTGGTTACCCTTTCATAGGCTCCCATGGGATCTGAGATTTGATAGTTTATTTGCATTTATGTTAGTGTTATCCTAAATTGTGATAATGGAAAAGTTGGTATCTTTGAACTTAGAGAAGCTTTAACTACCTGCTACTATTTTAAATCATTTTAAATATATAAAATTCAAGCCAAACAAGGCCTTGAGATAATAAAACTTGAAAGTTAGAGGTCCGTTTCCCTATCAATTGTATGATCAGTGTTTCCATGCTTTTTTGGTACTTCCTCAGAACTAGGGTGGGTATTTTCGCAATAATTGCGGATAGATATCATTATTTCCGAACTGGTGACATATTCGTTCTTCTTGTACATAAACGGGCACTGCTATCATCTGATCGTTGTTATTTGTATCCTACTCTGTGTAAATGGATTCCTTGTTTTTAGTTTTTATACCATCTTCTCGAATGTGGGAAAAGGCTTGCTGTTGTAGTATGCCAGCTTCTCTAAGAACTGAAAATCATTTGCACGTTTTTAGGTAAATTCGAGCATTTGAATATTATTGCAAATCCCTTATTTTTCAGGTTGCGCAGAATGTTTTTGAAGCTGGGTTAAAAAGGTTCATGCAGGAGCCTGGTTACATACTAGAGTAAGAACATTTGGATATTTAACAGCTTTCCTAAGAATTTAAGGCTTTTAATATTCATAGGTTCTCTAATTTTGCCCAATGGAGGCTATTCCACTTTGTATGTAGTAAAGATAATCTCTGACGTTGCACATCAACTTTTACAGCATATCTCTGTTACTTAGTTCACATCAAGGTTTGAAAAAACGAAAGGCGGAACGAGGCGTTTTCCCTGGAAGCGAGGCGAGGCGTAGCCTCGAGGCGGTCGAGGCGTAAGCCTCAGTTTTGTATAGAAAAATAATTATAAAATATATAATACATATATTTATTGATGAAATAATATAATATGACAAACATATAGTATATAACAATGTAATATATGATGATATTATGAAAATAAGAACATGAAAAAAGGATATGTCAATGACTCAATGCCATAAACCTTTCTAAGTTTCTACCTAATAAAAAGAAAATCATTGGCTATAACTTATAACTATCACTAAAAAATTATCTAAAAGGGATTGGCTATAGTTGTCATTATAAATATCCAAGTTATTGATATGAATCATATGATTTGAATCCTAACTATATGTTCTACTATACCCAGATGAAGAACGGTTGTATGCATCCCCCCTGTTGCACCATACCCTACCAGAACGGGGGTCTCGCTAAAAAATTATCAAATAATTTGGCATGTTAATGGTAAATATGAATATGAAAGAGGTCAAATTCAAGCATATGGATATGAAAGAGGCCACATTTAAGCATACATTTTGCATAAATTAATAGTTAGACGTAATTAATAGTAAATATGAAGCAGTTTGCTGAAATAGTTACACATAATTAATAGTAAATGTGGAGTTATGGGTACGAAAGAAACATCAGATTTAGGCATTTAACTTGTATAATCATTATCCTAAACAAGTATATATTTATAAGCTTCTCAAACCACCATGTAACTATTAAAATCATACAAGAAATCTTCAAAAAAAACAAAAACGCCTCGGAAAACGCCTCGACCGCCTCGAGGCGGAACGCCTCGAGGCTACGCCTCAGCCACTCGAGGCGCACGCCTCACTGGACAAGGCCGAGGCGTACGCCTCGAGGCTAAAAAGGCCCGCCTCGCCTCGAGGCGTACGCCTCGACCGCCTCGAGGCGCGCCTTTTAATACGATGGTTCACATTTTTGGAATTTTGGTATTTTCTGGATGGTAACATTTAGTTGTACAGTTATGCAGATTTCTTGTGTCGTATCAACGACGATAGAAATGCCAGAGCTTTATTTGAGCGAGCATTGAGTCTACTCACTCCTGAAGAATCTATTGAGGTTTAATTTTATGGTCCAAATTATTTTCAATCTACTTCATATTTGATTACATTTTTGCAAGTACAGATGCTTTGATGTTATAAGGGATATTTACACCCATAACTCTGAGTACTTTAACAATTACAATCATAAACCCGCGTAATCACGAAATACATCAGGTACCCAGAATAATGCTTTACGCTTACATTGCATGACCCTGTGTTAACACCCATCCATTTTTCCGTTAACTTTGACAGAATCCGTCAAATGTGGACCATTTTCACCCCTTTAGGTTTAGGGCAATTACAACTGATGCCACTCCCCTTCATTTTCATCTCTTTGTGATGAGTTCCCCACGAATGAATCTCGACCCCTCCGCACCATCTTCGAAGAGACCGGATAGATCGAACCCACATGAGAGGGAGATTATATCGAAATCGTTCAAGCTCACAGGGAGGGGGAGGGTTCGGAGAGGGGGTTCGAAGGCGATGGAGCAATCGGATTCCTATCCGGACAAGGAGCAGTTGTCATTAGCGTTGGCTTCGTCGTCCTCGGGGAAGCATAAACGGTCGTCCTCGATGTAGAATTTGGTCTGGCAGAAGCCCTTGCGGAACCAGCAGTCCTCCATGATCTCGGGGATGGTGATGCAGGTGTTAGGGTTGGTGTCGAGGAGGTGGGTGACGAGGCAGGTGAACTCGGGGGGGAACCAACGGGGGCAGCGGAACTTGCCCTTGTAGATCTTGCGGTACATGACCATGAGGTTGTGGTCGTAGAAGGGGAGGTAACCGGCCATGAGGACGAAGAGGATGACGTCGCAGGACCAGCTGTCGGCCTTGGCGGCATCGTAGACCTTGCGCTTGAGGACCTTGGGGGCGACGTAGGAGGGGGTGCCATAGAAGGTGTGGGAGACGGAGTCGTCAGAGATGGCGATGGCGGAGAGGTCGAAGTCGGAGACCTTGAGGCGGTCGAGGTGGTTGAGGAGGCGGTTCTCGGGCTTGAGGTCGTGGTGGTAGACGCCACAGGAGTGGCATAAGGAGACAACGGAGAGGAGTTGCTGGAAGAAGAGGCGGGAGAGGGCTCCTTGAGGCGGCCCTTTGAGACGCGCTTGAAGAGGTCGCCACCGTGGACGAGCTCCATGACAAAATAGATCTTGGACTTGGAGGCCATGACCTCGTGGAGGAGGATGACGTGCGGTGCGGGTGGCGGAGGGCGGAGATCTCGCACTTGATGTGCGGGGCACGAGGTCGCCCTGGAGGACGTGGTCCTTGTCCAGATGGAGGAGGGCAGCAGGCGTGGGGCGGGATGGAGGAGGAAGAAGGGGAGAGGTCGACAGGGGAGGGGCGAGATGGAGGAGGAAGAAGGGGAGGGGGATGAGCTGGAGGAGGAAGAAGGGGAGGGGGCAAGCTGGAGGAGGAAGAAGGGGAGGAGGTGGGGGTGGCGTGAGCTGGAGGAGGAGGGCGGAGGCTGAGGGGCGGGAGGGAGGGTGTCGGGCGTTGAAGAAGGAAGGGGGTTTATTTTTTTTATTTTTTAATAGCTGTTCGATAGACCATGGGTTAGATTAACTCAGTGATTTGGTTGGGTTAACGGATAAGCTAGCAGAGGGTTATGGGTGTGAGACAGAGTGACTATCCAGGGTTTCTCTTGTAATTCATGATTACATGGGATTACGATTGTAATTACGAAATTACTCAATGTTATGGGCGTAAATATTCCATGTTATAAATACTATAATTTTGTGATAGTTACTTTAGAATCATTATTTCAAGACATTCTCGGAAAGATGATACCTATCAAAGTAACTAAGCACATACTTGAAATTACACAGTAGCCTTTCAAAGGTTCAAAACATACAGAATAAAATTTACGCATTAACCAATGTTGAACCTCTCCCAGCTGATATATTCTAATACTTATTTGAGTTTATGATAAATTTAGTTGCTTTCCCGTTGTCGCATCTTACACTCGACTTGTTTGTAAGCGCAAAATAGATACATTAACTTATTTGAAGATCACGAATGAAGTTTGTCTAATATTGAACATGGTTCCATTCCATGTCATTATGTAAATTTGCTGGCTAGGGCTATTGATTTTTTCGGAGTATGTTGCAGAATTCAAGAGTCATTGCATCATTTTGGGGATCCCTCGGCAAATGTGGTTGATTTCTTGTCCTTTACTGGGACAAGTAACGAGTGCGGGTGGCTTTATCGGGTTCCTGCACTTATGTAGTTGGATCCGGGTTGAGTTCAACTTGTAGTGGTCTATTTTGTGTTTGTGGGCTTTACGGGGAGGCATTTGTGGGCTTTACGGGGAGGCATTTGTTAGGGTGTCCTCTTGGACCTTTCGGTGGGGGGATGTCGTTCCTAACCAAATGGAGGTTGGAGATATCAATATCGGTCAACCTGAAAAGGGATATATCGAGGATATGTCGATATTACTGGAAATCTCGGAAGTGGATAAAAAAATATTTTTTTTGCTAGTTAAGATCATCATAGTTTAGACAATAAATAATGTACAAATACACACTTATATGCAAGAGTGATGTGTATGTAGCGTATTAATAGAGATTATATCACACATATTGTACATAACCATCCCGTCGATGATGAACCTGCTGACTTCTCAGAGGTAAAGGAAATGATGAGATTCAAACAATAACAACTTGTAGACATAAAGGCGGTGTATTTAACATATTTGCATTATGTTATACTTCATACTATGTAGAAACAAAATAAAGAGGTATATCAAAAATAAAATATATGAGTAAATGAGAATTATAAGATATATTTTAGAGAACATTATTTATAATAATCATAAATTTGAATGAAAGAAGATGAACTAAAACAGATTAATAACTAAACTTTCTATGTTTAGTAAAGAAAATAAATTAGTAAGTATGTCATGGATCTATGTTTCTGTATTGCTAAATTACTAATATTTGTCAAGTTTCAACTATTAAATATCAATATAGTAACATGTACAATATATGTTTCCAAACTTTTGTTGATCATTTTTAGAGTTGTTTCATCTCCTTCCTAGTTTCTTCCCTCACAAAATAAGTAATGAAATCAATCAACATGAGCGAAGTCGATGATACAACATCAATATTGAACTAATATCGTTGGTAACAGTTGATATATTGGAAAGCTTGTATTGAAATCCTCCAAATTTACCCAATATGATACGATATCGATAGATATCTTGTAAATGGATGTACAAGCTATTATCCATACCCAAACCCCGTTGATATTGATATATCGGCGACATCACGAACCATGATTTGTCCCTTCTCACCTTCAGATCATTTGTTGACCCATGAAGGGTTCTTTCTTTCATTATTGGTGGTGGCTATGGGGAGATTTATCGAGGTGAATATTCTTGATCCTTCGGTGGATGCTGCTGCAAAGGTGTTGGTAGGAGTTGTGGGGCAATTAGGTTGACCTTTTTTGGTGACGTAGGGGGTGAGAGAAACACACCTTCACATCTTTTTAACCCAAAATGGTTGATGAGAGGAAATGTTCCCTTTTGTCAAGGTTGCAGAAGTCGGCAGTCGGTACTCGGTCGGCAGGGTCACTGACTAAGGATTAATCGGCAGTCGGGAGAGTAATCGGATTTAGTCGGGCATTAGTCGGTTTTGAATTTTTTAATTATTTTTAATATATAAATCAAATTTTAATATATATACTATCATTTATCTTCATAATTTTAACAAATTTAATATTTTCAAGAGCTTAAGAAGAGAAAATATATCCTAATTCCTAACAATAAAATCTAAGATCATCTTAAGCAAATCTAAGCAATAACATGTTATTAACATCTAAGATCAACCTAAGAAAAACTTTTTTTGAAGAAAACCTTGACATAAAAACATCTAAGTACAACAATAACATTGATCTTATTTGCTAACAATAACATTGACAATGTGACATAAAAACATCTAAGTACAACATTTGAATGTTATTTGCTAACAATAACATTAACCTATGCAAAAACAAAAAAATTTGAATGTTATTTGCTAACAATAACATTAACATATTATTATTTGCTAACAATAACATTAACATATTATTATTTGCTAACATTAAAATTTGAATGTTATTTAACATCTAACATCTAACATCAACCTAGCATTTTATTTGCTAACAATAGCATTAACATATTAACCTCTAAGTTCAACATCATTAACCTAAGCAAATCAAAGCTATAAGCCTATAACATCTAACATTGTTGTTTGCTAAATCAAAGCTAATTAAATCAAAGCCTATAAGCCTCTAAGTTCAAAATCATTAACCTAAGCAAATCAAAGCTAACAATAACATCAAGTTATCAACCTAAATAAAAGAGGGAAAAAAGGCAAAATAAAACCCTAACCGTTAACGGCGAGAACGAGGGGGCAGCACCGGAGGGCCGGAGGCGGCGAGATGGCGAGGCTGGGAGCGGCGAGGCACTGCGGGCGGCGCCGGCGAGGGGGGTGCACCGGCGAGGCGGCGAGGCAGGGGATTCTGGGAATCGCGCGCACAGGAGGCACTGCGGGTGGGGGGTCGACAAAAGAACCCTTCGCGTGAAGGGTTACTGTTAGACAGTAACCCTATATTTCAAAGCTCGGATCCCTGGTTGGATCTTCCATGTAGAAATCGGCCGCCTAAGCGGCCGACTAACCCGACTAAACGCTCGACTAATCGGGGCCAACCGACTACAACCCGATTATCTATATTCGAATCGGCCACCCCCCCGAGTAGCATAGTCGGGCCGACTAGTCGGCCTAGTCGGCCGACTTTTGCAACAGTGCCTTTTGTTTTGATGGTAGAAATGTGGAGGAAAACAAGGTAAATGACTGATACTACTGGAATGATTCCTCTTTAGTTAGTAGTACCTTTAAAATCAACTCCTTCCCCATACTACGAGTGAAAGGGAAAATGTAAAGATTACCATTCATCATGCAATGCATGTAGTGATTGATAGACAGACGAATCATGTTATGCATTCCATGCATTGATATGCTTGATAAGGAGGGGTGGAGGGCTCTCGGGGCACAAAAGTTGTTGCTAAGGTGATGTGGTCAAAAGTCTGGGGTTTGGGGGCACCGAGATTGGGCGGGAATCGTGGTCGGATTGTAGAGCAGGAGAAGGCTAGAGGAGGGACTGAGCTTTTCGGTGCAGTGGAAGAGAGACATCCTTTACATCGTGAGGTGGTTGAGAAGGTGGGAGTACATTGAGCTATGGTAGTTGACATACCGATTTGATGGAGATTTTTATGTGGAGTGTGCTTGGTTTGAAGAACCCCCAAGAGAAGGATGATAATGAGTTGCTATCTTACTCAGTGGTCTCCTAGTGCAATATGTGTACAGGAAACCATGGTGGAAAGTTGGTACTCAAGAATTTGGACAAGTGCCAAGGTGACCATATTGATGGATTCATGATTGTTAACTCGCATGTTAGATCATTGACTCAAAAAATCTGACAGCATCTGGTGGAATGTTGGTTTGAGATTATTTGATTCAAGGAGATAGAGGAGCGGAGCATGACTTTGTTGGTCTTGTTAAGGAGTTTGGTTAATTTTATTTGCATTGACTTCGGTATATGGGCCAATAGATTCAACATTCGTGAGGAGTTGTGGCTGAAACCCTTGCAGCTAGGCTAAGGTTCTTACATTTTCCTGTGGTTTGCGGTGACTTCAACATCACTTTGTTGGATCGTAATCAACCTAGAGACTTTGCTTGGTTTTTGGAATTCGATCAAGGAGCGGTGATCAGAGGTTCTTGATATGTCCAACTGCAAGTACACTTGGTATAACTTCATCTTGCAATCGTTGTTGGATAGGTTCCTTATTTTGTCAGAGACGTTGCATCAATTCCATTTATGATTTATCATATCCAAAAGGAACGACCATGCCTTTGTTGATCATACCTTGTTGATCTTAGAGTCTTGGGAGGAATTGTGCCCCTCCTACTACAAGTTTGAGAGGTCTTGGTTGCTTGAGGTTGCTGACAAACCTCTGGAGGAGTCAAGCGATCGAAGGGTTCGTTGCATCATGGATGGCCTAAAAGCTTACGGCTTCGAGAAAACATCTTCAGACTTACATGATGCATGTTTAGTAGCATCAATAGCAAAGGAAGATTGTGGCATATGAGGTGATTGAGAGGTAGTAATGGGTTCAAAACTGAAATTCTTTTTCAGGTAAGGAGACCGATAAGAGATTGTTCCGCCATAAGGTTGTAGTGTATGCAAAAATCAGGAAACAGAATGAAGACAAAACTCGAAATAGACGTGGCGGCTCAAGGAAGGGGATGTAAACACTTTTTTTGCTTGGTCATGTTTTTAATGGGATAGACAGGTTGAGAGAGCTGTAGTTGACTTTTTGGGTGGTTTAGTAGAAATGACAGAGAAGCATTAGTGATGTGGTATGCGATGTGAACCAACAGGTGATGAAAATCGAGAATGATGTGTTGAAACATGGATTTTGAAGTCTTAAAAGTATCTTTAGGTCATTGCAACGCTCTCGGAATTCTACCAAGTCTTTTAAATTAATAAATTGTATTTTGAATATGGGTCAATCTCAAGGTCATGTATAGATCTACATCGATTTCTGGGATGATAGATTTTTGAGAACTTTTGAACTTTTTTGGAACTTTTTCATAAAAATTTATACTATTTCAGGGATTTGTATGTTTGAAATCAAGAGAGTAAAGTAATTTATGATCCTACAATAGTAGTTCATTTAGTAACTTTTTATTGAAACGTGTAGTCTAAGGATCTAGCCTATAAAGAAACTAAATCGAATTACTAAACCTGTTGGAGTATAAGTTGTATGCGCCTATTATGTTGTAGCAGGGTAAATGGATCCTGAAGGAGATCCATTTACCCCATCCAGTGTTTAGTCCCACATCGTCCAGTGGTGGGACTTGGAGGCTCTGGAGAGGCTATATAAGGAGCCCCAGACCTCCTGTATCCATTGAGAAAAAGTAATGCATAGCATGCCCCGTTGAGGGCTTCTCCCGTGGTTTCATCCCGCTCCTCACGGAGTAGGGTTCCACGTAAAATCCCGCTATTATTTTGTTTAACTTTTTCCATGTTACGCTTCCGCTTCTGATTTTCTAACATGGTATCAGAGCGGGTCGATTCTCGGAGTTTCATGATCTTTAATATATTATGTTCGAGATTCGATTATCAAGAGTTGTTCGTTTTTCGGATTTGGAGTCCAAGTTTCAAGGGTTTTTTTTTGGAAAAACCCTAATTCCTATCGATTCCATATTCTGAATAGTAGTGTCATCCGGGGGGCCTCTCGCATCGATTCAGGCATCTTCAATTCAGATCGAAGATTGTATCATTCAAGTTTTGTGGTTTCTCTACGAAACCCTAGATCTGGAGAAGATGCAGGGGCCCGATCCCTTCTCCAGCGGGGTGAACACCCAGGGGCCCTCACAAGTCGCCTCAATCGTGCATCTCCTGCGACAATGATCAGCCCCCACGCGATTCTTCCTGCAAAACCAAGATCCAAGATCCAGGCGCCGCTTCCATTTCTGGTTGCTAGCAAAACTCGCAGGACGAGTCCACTCATAGGCGGCGGCATCCAGGCCGCACAACAACCACGACCCTTCTCTCCTCGTGCGATTCCCAGTGCGCCAGATTCGCGCCGCTCGCGCCACATCCCGAACAGTGGTGACCCTCTCCAGGAGGAGCCCGATGACGGCTCCAAGTGATCCATACGCAACCTCCAGGGGCGGCGCACCCCCCCGCGATCTCCTCAAGACCCCTCTCCAGATCCGCAAGGCCCTGCAACCCTAGATCCGTCCCGGGCTCCTACGCGGCGCACCGTGATCTCCTCCAGAGCCTGGCGACGCCTTGACCTTCCACCCTTTGTCAGAGGCGGCGACGACATCCAGCCTTTCCAGTCGATCGTGCCGCCCTCCATCGGGCTTTACCCCACGCGGCGGCGCCTTAACCCTCGCGCGCGTCATCTACAGATGTTCCAGCATCATGCGACTCCGAGGCGCAATCGCTCTCTTGCGCGCGGCTCCTCCCATGCTCGCGAGCCCCAGCCAAAGGCCCTCTTCCCAACTCAATCCAGCGATGGCGGCGGAAAGATGAGGGTTCCCAGTTGGGAACCCTAGCGGTAAAAGAAAAGAGCCCGCACCCCGCGGTATTAAAAAAATTTTTGGAGGGGTCCTATGTTTTCGGCCAAACCGGAAGCATTAAAATTTTTTTTTGTGGGGCTATTTGTCTGAAAGCCCAGAAAGAAAAAAAAACTACAGTTATGTAAGTTATGTAAGCCCAATGGGTTGTATGTTCAAAAAAAGGTGAAAAAAAGGGAGGAAGGGCGCAAGTAAAAAAATGAAAAAAAATTGATGAGATTAGGCGTGCACAATAGGAAAAAGCCGTACGTATATTGGTAAAAAAAGAAGAGGAGTTTTTTTTGAAAGAGTCGCATACAAAGAAAAGCCGTATGCAATTTTCAAAAAAAAATTGTTGTTTAAAAAAAATGTAACGGCTTATCGAAAAAACAACGAAAAGCCGCGAAGTTCATGACTTTCCCCAATCTCTTTGTCTTCTCCCGAACGAAGATCATGCAGAGCATAAAAGTTTTGTTTCCCCTTCTATCGTGTCTTCTCCCAGCTTTGTCGATGTTCATTTTCTAACAAGTATGGGAGAAAGGGGGAGTATATATGTAGAGTCACAGGTCTTGATCCAGATCCAGATTCAAATACCAGTCTCCAGACCAGCCAGTTGATCAGACTATACAGTTCGGTTTCAGACTCGACGATCATTGTTTCCGAGTCTCCAGTTTCAGACACGCACGAGTGTGCGGTCATTTTCATATGAGCATATGTTGCCATCATCAGTTCAAGGTCCCCATCATTCTTGTTGTTGTTCGGCCAGAGTTTTCATGTGAGCCATAGGGACTCCAGAGCAGAGGACCATTCCCTATGCCATTGAGGGCAAGGGTTTTCATGTGGTATCATAGAGCAGTGCACCATTCTCTGAGCCAGATGGGAGAGACCCAGTTCTCCGATCTCAGTTCAGACTTCAGACTCGATGGTCAGATTCCGAGTCTTCAGTTGACTCACACTCCAGCCCGTTCATCCTCCTCACCTGCACGGCATGAGAAGCAACATCCTCGACTGCAGCAATGTGCGCGTTGGGTTGATATTGTTCGTAGTGTCCTTTAGCATTGAGTTGAGTTTCTTTCTGTTTGTCCAAGCTGAGCATTTCATGCTCCAGCTTGAGGGGGAGTGTTGGAGTATAAGTTGTATGCGCCTATTGTGTTGTAGCAGGGTAAATGGATCCTGGAGGAGATCCATTTACCCCATCCAGTGTTTAGTCCCACATCGTCCAGTGGTGGGACTTGGAGGCTCTGGAGAGGCTATATAAGGAACCTCAGACCTCCTGTATCCATTGAGAAAAAGTAATGCATAGCATGCCCCGTTGAGGGTTTCTCCCGTGGTTTCATCCCGCTCCTCACGGAGTAGGGTTCCACATAAAATCCCGCTATTATTTTGTTTAACTTTTTCCATGTTACACTTCCGCTTCCGATTTTCTAACAAAACCTATGTTAAAACTAAGTTGATGACTTCTGTTGAAATCAGAGAAGCAGAAACGGAATCGATAAATTAAGAAACATAAACACGGAGAATAATGATTTACGTGGAACCCTACTCCCTAAGGAGCGGGATGAAACCACGGGAGAAGCCCTCAATGGGGGCGGATATTCTATTAGAATTCTCAATGAGTACAGGGGGTGTGAGGCTTCTTATATAGGACAAAAACCTAGAGTGCTCAAAGGAGAATATTCTCTATAGAATATTCTCTTAACAAATAGCCACAGAATATTCTCTAACACTCCCCCTCAAGCTGGAGCTGAGAAAGCTGCAGCTTGCAAAAAAAAGAAAGTATACAACACATCTTCACACGATATATCACAAGAAGAACACATGTCCGCTACTGGTAGAGGACCACACATGAGGACGGGTCTACGATTTGCAGGTCATCAGAACGTATCTCTGTCATGCCTATAGAACCGCTGCGATATCAGGTCACCGAAACATATCTCTGTCGTGCCTGGAGAAGAATCGCTTGCAGAAGAAGTCCAACGCGGTAAACTGATTGGGTCATAAAAGAAGAAGTATACGCCTCGACAAAGAAGTTGATGCTCGGTGAAGACGAATGATCTGTAGAAAGCTGGAGTGATTGTTTGTCAGTCGTGGACGTGCAGATATCTTGAAGAATTTAGCTCTGACTCTCCCTTTCTCCCATACTTGATAGAATAGGAGCATATAGCATCACGTTGGGAGAAACAAATGAATAACATGCAATTTTTTTAATAATCCTTTTTTTGTGCTTCATCATTCAATTTTTTTCACAACTTTTTTTCTCGTACGTTTTTTTATGTCGTTCATCATTTTTTGGCTTTTCTTTTTCTTTTTTTTTCGCGTACATTTTTTTTAATCAGACCTCGGGCCCTCCTTTTCATAAGCTGCCTTTTTTTTAATCCGCAACTCCTTTTTTTACTTGGGCTCAAATAGCCCTCCAAAAGAGACCCTTTTATATTTATTTTTATAAAAGGGGCCCGCTGCCCTTAGGGTTCCAACGCGGGAACCCATTTCTCCGCCGTCGCCACTTTGAGGGCCCTCGTCTGGGGCTCGGTCGATGTTGCTAGAGAGTAGTGGGCGGCGTCGTGCCCGCATGGAGGTGAGGCCTCGCCGCTCGCCCTGGGGAACACCTTCAGCCGTTATGGAAGAGAGGAGCAGCCGTCGCGCCCAGCGAGCCTGATCTGGAGCGCCGCCTGGGAGATTGAGGTCTCGTTCGGAGGGTGGCAGCTGGAACGAGAGGAGATTTCACCTGAGAAGATGCTGCTGGGGTGCACACGTGATGCACGCCTGAGATGCGCGCGGATTGAAGGATGCACGCCGCCTGTGTATCTCCTGGATGAAGCACACGAAAGGGAAGGTGATCCCTCCGCCAACGAGATTTGGAGAGGAGGTTTCTGGAAGAGGAATCGTTCATGGGGTTGCAGCTTCAGTGCCGCTTGTGGAGGTGATATCGCTGGCGAGGGAGGCGTGTGAGGGTGGTGCACTCGCTGATGGTGGCGCTCCGCGCTGGGCGGTTCGTGAGGTCGTGGATCGAACACGCGACCTTCAGATAAGGCGAGCGCCTGGGGCCGGAGCCGCGCCTAGAGGAGGCTACCCTTCTCTTTTTTTTCTCGATGGGACTTGACCGCCTGAGTCTTAGAGTTGCAGCTGAAGGAGGAAGGGCCAGAAGATGCGGCTATGCCTTCACACGAGGGCATACTGCATGGAATCGCACAATGGCCTGGAAGGACTTCAAGCTGCCTGGAGAACTGTGAGAGGGAAGGTGCAGTGACCTCCTCACCTCCTCCTACCGGCCAAAGGGAGGAGAGATGTTGCGCGGCGTTGTCGCCTTGAATCCATGGAGAATTAGGGTTTCAAAATGAAACCCTAGAATTGAATATTCTCCCAGAAAATAATTATGAAAGGAAATAATTGAATCGAAACTCGACCAAAAGAAAAAACATAAAATGATTTCTCGAGAATCGAACCCGCTCTGATACCATGTTGAAATCAGAGAAGCGGAAGCGTAATCGATAAATCAAGAAACATAAACATGGAGAACAATGATTTACGTAGAACCCTACTTCCTAAGGAGCGGGATGAAACCACGGGAGAAGCCCTCAATGGGGTGGATATTCTTTTAGAATTCTCAATGAGTACAGGGTGTGGGAGGCTCCTTATATAGGACAAAAACCTAGAGTGCTCAGAGGAGAATATTCTATAGAATAATCTCTATAGAATATTCTCTTAACAAATAACCACAGAATATTTACTAACAACTTCAAATTTCTAGACTAGGGTTCAACCCAGCCAGGTCACCAATTACTTAAATTTCCACTTATCAGAAGACATAATAAATTTCTACTTATCAGAAGACATAATTCTTAAACATGTGCTAAAATGGTGTTCACATGCAATAAGGTCCTATTGCGGTTAAAAGTATGCAAATTAAGGTCGTTTTTCACTCATTTCAGATTTGCTTTTGTAATGAATTGGAGAGATTCATTTGTAGAATTTATGCTGATCAGACAGATATACCGGTCAAAAAATACTTAGTGCATGAGGCGATTGCATAGTTTAATATGGATGGCCGGTATGTTGGTTTTGCTATATATTTCTTCGAGGAGTTTTTGGATGCAATCAGTTCAGATGTTATGATGATTTTGAGTTTAAGGCAGAACTCATGCTTTTATAGACTTGACAGGGCGCTGTTTTTTTTAACCTCGGGACATTGCTGAGATGATCAAGAACTTTAGGCTTTTCATCCTTTTGAACACCATTTTCTTAATTATGACAAAACTTATCACTAGTAAACTGCATGTTGTGTTGGACGATTTAGTTAGCCTTAAGTATATGACTTTGGAGTCAGTCAAATTGATTAAGTTCACCAGAGGTTGGAAGGGATGCTTCATGGATTTTCTTGGTCTATCTTTGGGGAGAAGAACTATGGGTTGATTGATGGATTGGGGCTTGGTCACTAGACTGGTGGAGGGTGACTTGGGAGTTCTCAAGATGTAGGATATGATGCTTTTGAACAAGATGCATGATATGAATAGATCACTGTGTAGATTGCTCTGAGGCATTTGCAATACTTCTGTGACGGTTGTGGTGTCAGGGGGTGTGAGGTCTTCTTCTACATCGTGGAGAGGCTTTTTCTATGTTAAACCATACCTATCTCGAGGTTGCATCCATTGCTTGGAGACAACGCACATAGGTTCTCTGAGTAGTTTTGTCCGTGGTATTTGCACTTGTTAGAGGAGATTGGGTAAGTGGAATGCTCTACTGTTAGTGTTCATGATCACTTTTCTTGTGATGTGATGGATATTATGTCAAGGCATTCATGGTGCATTCTACAGGTCAGTGTTGTAGAAGTTGGTATTCGGTATTCAGTCGGAGGGTCACTGAATAAAGAACATTCGGTATCCAGGAGAATATTCATAATTATTTGATTATACATTTTCTATTAATTTAATATAAAATTTGTCTACTATATATTCTTATATATTTATACATATATGGTCATCAGTCAACAAGAGTCCAGGATAAAAGTATCAATTAACAAGTTACATATATGGAGCTTTAACATTTGTGATGATGCATGGATAAATGAGAATCTTTAAAAATAGAAAAAATCAACAGTCTATGGTAATAGTCAATAGAAAATCCAAATTTTCGGGTCGAGTATTCGGGAATATTCGGGTTGGATTGAATATTGATCGAATAACAATATTCTATTCGGTCACCCCACTTAATAAGAATATTTGGCCAAATATTCGGTCTATTCGGTCGAAATATTGCAATAATGCTACATGCATGGCATCAAATTTCGAGGATCGAATTTCGATTTCGGCAGGTGACCAAAATTTGTCCAAAATGACCGATATATGTTCCTTTGGGATGTTGATAGAAGAAAATGTCATCAAAATGGTCAAAATTTTAGTCGAATTTCTATTGAATTTCGGTCGAAATATTGTTTCGGTCGGTCACCGATATGGTGACCAAAATCGTTATTTAAGGCCTTGTCTACAGGACAAACACAATGTTGAGTCCCTTGCTAGAGGCTGCATTTTAATTTGTGAATTTTGTGATTCACTGATAGTGAAGATCTTCATTTGGTTACTAAGGAGGTTCAAATTGTTGGTTAAGGTGCCGAGGTGCACATATATTCTCAATAGTGGAGGTTACTTGTGCTTGTTACCTGAACATACTCGAGGTTATGGGGCACCTCTTCTTCTCATTTTATTTTGCTAAGGAGATGTGGAGTATTCTCACTTAACGAATTCCCAGAAGAGATCCCAGCTCCAGTGGTTGAGCTCACAAATCCTACAAAAGGTCGGAAAAGACGGAGAAGCAGCCGGCATAACAGCAAGGGGATAAGTCAGAATTAGACCCGGAAGAGGCAGGATCCGTAGAAGACCCGCAACTCTCGTACAAAGGGACATCTCGGAATAGGAGACTCTCTCAACTCCATATATCTTGTTTATTCCGAGGCGCGCTGACGTAAATCAATGAGTATGTGCAGGCGAAGAGGATACAACAATTGTATTAGCAAGCTAGGATTTAGAAAGTAGATTTCGATCGGCGGAGCCGACTTCGGTTATTTCGGTGTTCTCGTCAGAACACGCGGGCATACTCCTTGCTTTTGTGGGCATTGTTTCAAAGCTCGAGTACGGTCCGTTCATCGTTTTTGTCCTCTACCATAACGAATCAATTGATTGGAGGTGGGCATCGCTCTTTCCTTTGTCCTTCTCCCCTAGGAAACCACCTCGTGCTTACTCCCAATCCAAATCACCCCTTTTCCATTCATAGAGAAATCCTATCGTCAAAATCAATAAAAAGGCCTTCATGGACCAAAATCCAAACAGATCAATCTTGTTGAGAGATACTGCCCAAGGAAAAAAAAAGGTGACTTCCATATCAAAGATAATAAAGGAAAAACTATATAATAAAAGAAAGGCCAAATAGCGACCGCTTTGAGAGTTCAACCACCCACACCAGGATTCTATGCTTTCTGACTGCCCCAAATATATAGTACCCTTCCCTGGCCCTGGGACTCCAGACTCTTCGTGGAACCCCCATTCTCTTGCACCCTGAGGCTTTAGTGGTTTAGATAAGATAGGATTCACCCGCAGTTACTTCTTTTTTGTTGGTTGCGACTACTTTCCTGCTATCCGAAACTTCCTCTCTCGCCGAGAAATGAGAGGATGGGATGCCACATTCATTAGTCACTGCTCACTCTCTCACCTAGAAAAAGACAGAGAGGTTCTAGCCGAAGACTCTCACTCTCTCTATTGACGTAGCTTATTGAGTAGACTCAGTGAACATGGCTAGCATGGAGGACTTCTAGGCATTTTTCACTAGTGAAACTTTTTGTTCTAGCAAGGGTAGGGTGTGTTCCTTTGCATTCTTATGTGTTTTGTGATCAAGGTTCAGGAAAGTGATATGTGTATGCATCCGGACATGCCATCGAATACCAATTAAGCGGTATGCGGGGGTATGTGCGGGGTATATACGATTCTACGTGGTTTTCTAATTTTTAATTTAAAAAATAAATAAATATCTATGAATAACATTACTATTGAATTTATGTAACTAAGTAAAGTTAAAGATCTATGAAAAATAGTTCATGTTAGATGGTTGAGTATATGCTTTTAATTGCCTAACGTTTCATCACAAAAAAATATTTAACCATAAAACTTCACATATTAGATGATTCGTAATAACAAAACTTCATTACACGTGTATGCATTACATGAACAAAACCTCAATCGACATATATTAAAATATTTGACGATACATTGCATATACTCATAAAAACAATACATGATATAAACATAAAATATTGCATATATAATGGTATAATGCATTGGAATTGTATACTAATGCATGCTATATTCTTACAATTGAATGGAGGAAGATGCAGATCTACAGAATTAAGCACATGAATGAGAGGATTGGAAAGTTGGAGATGCTGGAGCAGTATGCGAGGCATTTGCAGGCCGCATATGCGGGGAGGGCGCATGATGCACTAATTTATGAAATCGATTGGGTCTACATGTCGCACAGGCATCTGCGGCCCTTGCGGCCGATTTCATGAACATTGTTTGTGACTGCGAGGAATGTTGTGATCTTATGAAGAGAATCATTTCTATGCGATAATATTTGTTTCATATTATATAAGATCTTCGTTTAAATCTTCACATATGTATTAATTGCTTGTATTGTTCCTTTTATAATTAATAGTGTTTACTGTTGTCCACCTAATTAGGGTATGCATTGATTGCATTATAAACTTGGAAATAATTGAATTTGCTCATGCTAGGACTGCGATGAAAAGTAGATTGTAATCGCAAGAACTAAAACCAAAATGAAAAAGTAAGGGACATGTTTAGCTAACACGAACAACAATAGGGTTGACCGAATTGAGGGGTAATGAGCTTACCCTTCGGTCCCTAAAAAGGGTGCCAATGCTTGGGCCCGCCGCTCATGCGCTCTCGAAGGCGAAGGAGGTGATGCTTGAGATCAGCTCTCATGTGTTCTCAAAGGAGCAGAAGACATAGGTGTTAGGATTCAACTCTCTTGCATTCTCGAAGGAGCAGAAGGAGGTTGTTTTGGATGCATGTACTTAGGCACCTGATCTGGAGGGGGAGGTGGGGAATTCTTTCATGCACAATTCAGTGTGAGGGTGTTCAGTGGAGGCAATGATGGGTCTTGATGCCTAGAGGAAGGCTCTATGGCTTTCACTAGAGGCAAGGGGGACTCCGTGACCATGGAAACTTTCTTCTATGATTGTGTTGGAATGATTTCTCATATGTTGGAATTATTTATCATAGATAATCATTGTATCCCAGTTATGGGCACTTATGTAATTTGTATTTATTTGCCCCTAGGGTTCATGCTATATAAGAGACCATAGGCTTATTGGAATGAATAACTTCTTCTTTTCTTTCTCTACATGGTATCAAAGCAACGGTCTTAGACTGGGGCTCTTGACCTAATTTCTCCCTGCCACCACTAGCCGTTCTCCTGCCTTGCACGGGCCCCCCTTTCATCCTCAAGCCTCGCGCAAGGTTTCCCAACGCTGCCAGGAGCATACCTACTACGCTAGGGTGCATTGCCAACCACGTACGGGGCCCAACGTCGCGCAAGCGGCTTCGAGCTTGCACATACCTTCTAACGACGCCGGCGAGCCTTGCGAGGGCTCACCCTCCAGCGTCGCCCTACATGGCCGCGCATACCTTCCAACAAGGTTCTGGATTTTCTTTTTCTTCTCCCTGGATTTCGCAAGGCTGCCAGTATTCTTGATTTGCGATGCGTGGTCTAGGTCAATCCTATAATACATTGCTTTAATGCTTGATTAATTTTTTTAGTTAAGATTTGATTATTTCTCCAGACTACAATGACCGCCACGCCTACCGAGATGAAACCCCTCTTTTCTATATCCAATATGATGATGCATGGTACTTCTATTAAATTAAAAGGCACAAAAAATTATGTGATATGGTCTCAGGTGTTCAAAGTCTTCATTGGTGGTCAGAGGAAGATTTCAATACTGACTAAAGATCCTCTAAAAGAGGAAGATCAAGAATATGAATCATGGCTTACAAACAACTATCAAGTCATGAATTGGATGATAAACAACGTCGAACCACATATCGCAACCAACCTTCTGTTCAAGGGGACCGACTAAATAGATGTGGGATGAGTTAGAATAGACATACTCCCAACAAACTATGAAGTCAAGATAACAGATATCTATATGAGGATCTGGTATGCATCACAGGGAGAATCTACCTTGGTGGAATATTATCGTCAGTTCATGGGACTTTATGAAGAACTTGCTATATTTCAAACCTGCATGTTGCACAAAACAAGTAACTGAGAGATCAGAATGGTTGGTGTATCGTTTTCTTGCTGGATTACATCCTCGCTACCAGAATGTCAAAGAACAGTTCATTACGTAAGATACCTTACCATCGATTAAGCTAATATTTGGACAATTTCAACAAATTGAGAGTTCCACTATTCAGGTTCAGCATCAGCATCCAACTGAGACATCTGGATGTCTTGCATCCCATGAGCAAGGAGGTCGCTCACAGTTCCGAGGGGCCCGTGGTCGTGATCATGGACGAGGTCGAGGATGAGGACAAACATTCTCGCCTTGCATTCCATTGTCAGAAATTTGGCCATCCTTCTAAAAAATGTTGGGCAAAATTTGGGAAGCCACCTCAAGCCCATCTTGCATATAATTATGATAATACTCCAACAGATAGTTCTACTCAACCTTCTGAAGGACAGAATGTTCAACTCTCAGCATCAACATTATTCTCGTTTAATGGAAATGCTGCAGCGATCTGGAAGTACATCCAGTGATGCCACCCCATCTGCTTATTTAGCCATTCCATCAGGTACAATGCTGACACTGCAACTGCTCATGTACCTACTTGGATCATTGACTCCAGAGCCTCAACTCACATCACAGGAGGAAGGTAGTCTATTGGCATCGTCTCAGCCTTCCTCCAGTATAAACCTATTAGAGTGGCAAATGGGGCAAATTCCCCAGCAACCTCTGTTAGGACTATAGAATTCTCTTCTAAATTACGACTTGCAGGATTCCATTGTGCTCCGAATTTTCCTTTAAGCTTAGTCTCTGTTTACAAAATTATGTTCTGAATTACATTGCCGTGTGATTTTTGATGTGCTATCTTGTTATTTTCAGGACATTCAGCCGATGCAAATTTTTGGTGGGGGACATGAGAAGAATGGACTCTACTACCTGGACATTCCAACTGACTCTGCCTTTGCTGGAGCCGTCTATTGCTAATGACCCTCTGTTATGGCATCTTCGTCTTAGTCATCCATCTGCCAAAGCTCTCTCCATGATGTTTCTCGAACTCTCCACTCTAAAGCCTTTTGAATGTGAAGCGTGTCAGCTCGGAAAACATCATAGGAAGCCTTTTTCTGCTAGAACTATTCCTCGAAAGTCTGATCCTTTTGCTTTAGTTCACTGTGACATCTGGGGACCTTGTCTGATCCGTGCTACAGGTGGTCACAAGTATTTTGTTGTCTTTGTAGATGACCATAGTAGATGTTCCTGGGTCTACTTATTAAAAGAACGGTCAGAAATTAAAAAGAGTGTTCCATCTTTCTTTCAGTTTGTTAAAACTGCATTCTCTTTGTGTATCCGGATTCTAAGAACTGATAATGCGTTAGAGTTTACTCAACATGACTTGAAGACATTCTTTGACAATCAGGGTACAACCCACCAAACATCATGTGCCTATACCTCTCAGCAAAATGGGATTGCTGAGAGAAAGCTTCGCCACCTTCTTGACATTGCCAGGTCTCTTTTATGTTATATGAAGGTACTTAAAACTTATTGGGGGGATACCATTCGCACGTTGTTCACCTAATAAATAGAGTTCCCTCTTCAGTTTTACAGGGTGCTACTCCTTTCTCACTACTATATTCTAATGAATGTCAGTTTCCTTTACCTCTATGCATTTTTGGATGCATTGCATTTGTTCATAATTTTCATACTGCGGATAAGTTGACTGCTCGAGCTATCAAATGTGTTTTCCTAGGGTACTCAAGCACTCAAAAAGGGTATCGATGCTATGATCCTATTGGACATCGCTATTATGTCGATCGATGTCATATTTTTTGAAAGAACCAGTTTTTTCACTCAACCTGTCAATGACATACCCTTGGAATTACCACCACCACCTCTTTTACACACAAGAAGGAATATTCGACCTACTTCCTCTATTCCTCTGCCAACTCCGTTCATGCAGGATGATGTTCCTTCTTCAAATGTTCCTCACATTGCTCGTATGGATGCTCCTCAGGATCTTCCTATAGCTCTACGATGAAGAAAAAGGAAGTGCATTATTCATCCAATAACCTCCTTTACGTCCACTGACAATCTTCTAGTAGTGACAGACAATTTACAGATGCAATGATGGCAGTTTCTGTCCCACGAGATTACAGTGAGGCTTTACACGACCATGGTTGGAAAATGACCATGGACGGGGAAATGAATGCTCTCACTTCTAGAAATACATGGGATCTTGTACCATGTCCTACAGGGGTAAAACCAGTTGCATGCAGATGGGTTTTTACAACCAAGCAATCTCCCGATGGCACTATTGACAGGCTAAAGGCTCGCCTTGTGGCTAAGGGTTTTACGCAGACTTTTGGTTTTGATTATTTTGAGACCTTCTCACCAGTGGCCAGAATGGGATCCATACGCACTATTCTATTTATTGCGGTCAACTATAATTGGTCTATATGCGTTCCTATATGGGGATCTGGAGGAGGAAGTTTACATGCTACAACCACCGGGATACTCCGTCGAGGGGGAGTTTAGATGCCGACTTCGCAAGGCTTGCCGACTTCGCAAGGCTATCTATGGGTTGAAACAAAGCCAACGAGCTTGGTTTGACAAGCTGACTACTGAAATCCACTCTTGGATTTCATAGAATGGCATCTGACTACACTGTATTTGTGAGGCGACGGACGAATGGGACAGTCATATTAGCTGTCTATGTTGATGTCATGGTGATAACTGGTAATGATGAATGCAGAAACCAAGGCCTTTCTTCAGAAGGTGTTTGTCACCAAGGACCTTGGCCAAATTCTTAGGCATAGAGGCAATTCGCACATCAGAAGGACTACATCTGTCACAAAGAAAATACTGTATGGATATTCTTACAGAGGCATGCATGCTTGGTTGCAAACCTTCAGGTATTCCAGCTGAAATACAAAAGCATATTATCTCTTTGGATCCCTAGTTTGAAGATCATGCTAGATACAGAAGTCTTGTTGGCAAACTACTCTACCTCACTGTTACTAAGGCGAACATTTCATGTGCAGTGAGTAGGGCAAGTCAACATATGGAAAAACCTTTTATAGTCATTGGCATGGCGTTCTTTTGATACTACGTTATCTTAAGGGGTCTCCAGGTGTGGCTTATTTTACAATGCAAATGGCCACTCCAACATTCTTGCATATGCCGATGTGGATTATGCAAGCACACCTGAAGACAGACGACCCACCACTGGATACACAATGTTCGTTGTAGGGAATCTTGTTACCCAACGTAGCAAGAAACAACCGGTGGTGTCCAGGTGAAGCGTTGAAGCTGAATATAGGGCAATGGCCCAAGCAACATGTGGTATTAGTTGGTTGACATCTTTCTTGAAAGAAGTTGGCTATCCTACAACTACTCCTGTTCTACTACACTGTGACAACAAGTCAGCAACATATATTGCCTCCAATCCAGTTTTTCATAAAAGAACTTGTTAGAAAATCGGAAGCGGAAGCGTAACATGGAAAAAGATAAATAACAAGAACAACGGGATTTTACGTGGAACCCTACTCCGTGAGGAGCAGGATGAAACCACGGGAGAAGCCCTCAAAGGGGCGTATACTTCATTCCTTTTTCTCAATGGATACAGGAGGTCTGGGGCTCCTTATATAGCCTCTCCAGAGCCTCCAAGTCCCACCGTTGGACGATGTGGGACTAAACACTGGATGGGGTAAATGGATCTTCTCCAGGATCCATTTATCCTGCTACAACACATGACGCATACAACCAAGTACTCCAACACTCCCCCTCAAGCTGGAGCATGCAATGCTCAGCTTGGACAAACAAAAAGATACTCAACACTACAGGACACTACGGACAATATCAACCCAATGCACACATTGCTGCAGTCGAGGACGTTGCTTCTCATGCCGTGCAGGTGAGGAGGACGAACGGGCTGGAGTGTGAGTCTTTTGAATCTCCTCGTCGGAGAGCATGTGCTCTGAACTGCGTCTGTCAGAGTCACTGCAACTGGAATGAGTCTCCTCGTCAGAGTACTCTGGCCCGCCACAATAATGTGGACAACTGCTCCATCTCTGAAAAGGGCCGAACTGAAAAGGCCGTGGCTGTGCAATCCTCGTTGGAGTCCACGGTCGCTGGAGAATGGAGTCTCAAAATAGTCTCCTCGTCGGAGAACTGGGTCACTCCCATCTGGCTCAGAGAATGGTGCACTGCTCTGGTGTACCTATTATACCACATGAAAACCCTTGCCAACATATGGCATAGGGAATGGTTCTCTACTCTGGAGTTCCTATGGCTCACATGAAAACTCTGGCCGAACAACAACAAGAATGATGATGGGGACCTCTGACAATGATGGCAACATATGCTCATCTGAAAATAAGACCGCACCTTGTGCGTGTCTGAAACTGAGGACTCGGAAGACAATCGTCGAGTCTGAAACCGAACTGTAGAGTCTGATCATCTGGCTGGTCTGGAGACTGATATTTGAATCTGGATTCTGGATCTAGACCTGTGACTCTACATATATACTCCCCCTTTCTCCCATACTTGTCGGAAAATGAACATCGACAAAGTTGGGAGAAGACAAGATAGAAAGGGAAAACAAAACATACTTGCGGCTTTTCATTTTTTTAAGCCGTCATCTTCATTTTTTTTTAAAACACAATTTTTTTAAAGCCGTTTCATTTTTTTTCGGCTTTCAAAATTTTTTTTTGAAATGCGTGCGGCTCTTTTTTTTTAAATTGCACGCATCCCTTCTTCTTCTTCTTTTTAACAAATAACTCTGGCCCAACAGTGGGCCCAAATGCAACTATACACATTATAGCTTTTTTTTTGAACTGGGCCCCTCGGCCCAAACAATAAAAGAAGCACTTTTTTTTAACCACGGGCCATCCTCTTGGGCAAAATTGGAAACCCATTTAGGGTTCCCATCGGGGAATCCTCTTCCAAAAACCGCCGCCACAAAGGGGAAAAGAGCACACGCGCCTGTTGGGGGCCCGCCGCCTGGGCTCGTGCTAGGGCTCGCTTGGGTATTCATCGCCGATGTGGATTCGCGTCGCCTGCACGTCAAGCCCGCCGCTGGAGCTTGGGCTGCGCCGCCGAAGGGTGCGGCGATGGCCTGGTGTGGGGGAGATAGGGCTCCGCCTGGGAGCCTGGAGCTGCTGCGCCACCTCACGAGGAGCGCACGGAGTCGCGGGTGCTGCCGCTGTGAAGGATGTGCCGCCAGCAGGAGGCTTCAGGGCGATCGCGCGGAACTGGAGGTGGGGTGCGCCGCCAGCGTGAGGTGACCTTGGAGGAAAGAGGGGCTCGCGCCGCCTGCGCGAGATATCGCCTGGACTTGCTGTAGAAAGATCTGGTCTACTACGATTGAGCAGAGGCCGAGCCTGAGATTGAGCCATGCATGATGGTGCGCCACCTAAGGAGGCTCTGCCTGAAGCGGCTGGAGCACCGCGCGTGGGTCTAGGGTTGGAGATTGCTGGGAGTCACGCTGGGATGAAACTGCATCGTGTCTGGAGTTGCTTCATGACTAATCTTCACGAATATTGAATCTCGAAATAATACAGAAAAACTGACAACGATTCCTTGAGAATCGAACCCTCTGTGATACCATGTTAGAAAATCGGAAGCGGAAGCGTAACATGGAAAAAGATAAATAACAAGAACAACGGGATTTTACGTGGAACCCTACTCCGTGAGGAGCGGGATGAAACCACGGGAGAAGCCCTCAAAGGGGCGGATACTTCATTCTTTTTTCTCAATGGATACAGAAGGTCTGGGGCTCCTTATATAGCCTCTCCAGAGCCTCCAAGTCCCACCGTTGGACGATGTGGGACTAAACACTGGATGGGGTAAATGGATCTTCTCCAGGATCCATTTACCCTGCTACAACACATGACACATACAACCAAGTACTCCAACAGAATTGTTGGAGAAAAATAAGAGCCTTGTTATTTCTGAGAACCCTAGGCTCTATTATATAGTAGAGAGGCCTATGGGTAAATTACATAAAGTAGAAAACAGAAAAAGAGAATAAGAAAGAGACACATATGAAATATGAAAATACAAATATCTTCACACTCCCCCTCAAGCTGGAGCATAGATATAGATCATGCTCAGCTTGGATGAACACTTCTGAAATGATCCTCTAGGCAGTGGCTTGGTGAAGATGTCCGCGGTTTGCTCTCCAGAGCTGACATGGAAAGTAGAGATCAAGTCCTTCTAAATCATGTCTCTGGTGTAGTGGCAATCTACCTCAATATGTTTTGTTCTCTCATGGAACGCATGATTGTTTGCAATGAATAGGGCAACCTGGTTATCACAGTGTAACTCTATGGGTAGAGGAACCTCTACATGTAGATCACATAGCACTGCTCGGACCCACATCATTTTTGTACTTGCTTGAGCCATAGCCCTGTATTCGGACTCGGCACTTGATCTTGCTACAACAGTTCGTTTCTTGCTTTTCCAAGAAATGAGAGAAGTGCCAACAAATATTGCAAATCCCGAAGTCGATTTCCTATCCTTAGGACAACCTGCATAATCCGCATCAGCATATGCGGATACAGAGAGTGTGTCTCCTTTCTTGAATAGTAATCCTGAGCCTGGAGATGATTTTAGATATCTCAAATATCATATATATTGCATCCATATGTACCTGTCGAGGTTGCTCCATGAATTGACTCACTCGACTCACTGCAAATGCAATATCCGATCTGGTAATTGTAACATAAATGAGTTTTCCAACCGTCTCTCTGTATCTTCTCTTATCGACTTCATCTGTATCATCATCATATAGCTTCATACTAGGATCCATAGGAGTCGTGGAAGGTTGACATCCAATCATGCTTGTCTCTGCAAGCATATCTGTAACATACTTTCTTTGGGTCATCACAAGACCATGTGCATTTCTAGCAAATTCCAACCCCAAGAAATACCTTAGGGTGCCCAGATCCTTAGTCACAAATTGACTGCCCAGAAATTCTTTCGCCATCTTGATTCCCTGCTCATCATCTTCTGTAACAACAATATCATCAACATGCACCATGATAGCAACAGTACCTCTAGACGTCTTCTGCACAAATAAGGAATGGTCTGCATTTGACCTCTTGAATCCATGTCGTTCAATCAGATCTGAAAGCTTTTGAAACCACGCTCTAGGACTCTGTTTAAGGCCATATATTGCCTTATGGAGTCTACATACCTGTTGACACTCCCCCTCAGCAGCAAACCCCGGAGGCTGTTGCATATAGACCTCCTCTTGTAGATCTCCATATAAAAATCGTCAAGCTGGAATAACGGTCAATCACGAGCTACAGCAACTGAAAGGACGCGTAAAGTAGAATGTCGAGCAACTGGAGAAAACGTGTCCAAGTAATCAACTCCATAGGTCTGAGTAAAACCACGTGCCACGAGCCTTGCCTTGTACCGATCAAGGCTTCCATCTGCATGGTATTTAACAGTAAACACCCACTTGCAGCTAACAATAGACGCTCCGGGAGGAGGAGAAACAAGTGTCCAAGTTCTACAGGACTGCAACGCGGCCATTCCTTCTTCCAAAGCAAGACGCCATTTGCTATCTTGTAGTGCCTCCTGATAATTGCGTGGTACTTCTACTGCAGATAGAGCTACTGCAAATCTCTGGAAATCGCCTGTAAGATGATGAAAAGAGACATGGGAAGCAAGTGGATAGGAAGCACAAGTACGCCTCTGCTTTCTAATAGAGATCGGCACGTCCAAATCTCCATGATCATCATCCTGATGTGTTCCCTGTATCAATAGATCCTCAGACTCATCGTTAGAAATCAAGTTATCAGAACCAACCTGAGGGCTGCTGGAGCCTAGATGACGGACCGTGACCATGAGCAGAGGAGGACCGACGAGTATAGTACTTTGGTAACGGGGGGACAATGGTTACTGGAGGTGGTAAAGGTAGAGGTGAAGGTATGACAGGAGGTGGTGGTGGAGGTGGAGGTGAAGGTAACTGACTCATAGGAGGAGGTGGCATGAAGGCCTCAGTATCAGAATGGGAAGTAGTCATTCTGTCACATGTAGGAGAGAAAAACATCACATATTCAAAGAATGTGACATCAGCGCTAACAAAATATTTTCGACGCAGCGGATCAAAGCAACGATATCTCTTTTGTGTCCTGGAGTATCCTACAAACACACATTTGATAGCCCTGGGAGAGAGCTTACCAAGACCTGGCACCAACTTATGGACAAAACCAACGAGTCAAATTCCTAAGTAGTACCTGGGAATTACTTAAATACCCAGGTTCTACGAAATGTTTATTTTTACTCAAAAACTACAGAAGTGTCACATGTTGAACATGCGACACACCTGAAGTTTTTTTTACTCAGGAACTGCATATATGTCGCATCTTTAATATGCGATGTAGATAACGCATTTGAAAAATGCGATATAGGGGCTAATAAGTGTCGCGTGTGTCTGCCTTGCCATTTCCTGGAACGTTTCCAGGGAATTTCTCACATGTTGCATGTTGGACATGCGTTATATGACAAAACACATGTCGCATGTTCGGCATGCGACATATGAGAAAAACCTTGGAAAATTACTGGCCACGTTCCTGGAATGTTTCCATGGAATTTCCCACATGTCGCATGTTGGACATGCGACATATCATAAAAACCCTGGAAAATGCATGGCCAGGTCTGGGACATATGAGGTTTTGAAGTTGTGGGTTTGTCCCTTAGTCATTTTACGACAAGAGACCAAATAAGAGCAAAGTTGAACCTCCTCTCATTAGTGACTGAGACCGTGCATGTATTCAATATTATATGCTTGTTTCATGTCTTTGGACACACATTCAAAGATGTATAGACAATCACCAAAGCATGCTATGGACACAAAGACATTCTCAACATAGAAAAATATTGTGATCCAGAAAGACATTCCAAACATTTAATATATATAGACTTGTCCACGAATATACATTACATTTTTGTGTCACATTAAAAAATACAATGATTACAAGTCAACGCTTTTTCCTCCGCTGGTATGTAATCGTTGAATCAGGAGGATGGAAGGGTAACAACCGGTTCGCCTCGTCTATCATGTGGATTTGAGAGGGCCCAGCAACATCTTCCTCGAAGGTTGGCATCGGCGGCGGCATGAGTGTGCAGTAAGTTGGTTGTGTCTCGCTGCCGTCCAATCCATGCCTCAACGGTGCCTGAGGCGTTGGCAAGCAACGTGCATCTTTAAGAAAAGCATTGTAGCTTTCACTCAGATTTGTAGTCATCTGACCAAACCTATAACCACCATCATAAGCCAAGGTCCATTGCTCACGACGACAATCATGAGTCGAAAACCATCTACCTGCTCTATTATTCCACTCTTGCAATTTCCTCATGAAGTACACAAACTTCCTAGGTGTCGTCTGTAATGCTGCGGCTTGCACCAGAGCTTTCATGGAGCCATTTTTAAAGACGCTATTGAAGTTGCTCGCGGCGTGCCTTGTACAAAACCACCAATATATAAAGGGTTCTAATAAATCCACGTCAGCATCTTTCATAGCGGCTTTTATTCCAGCATGCCTGTCAGAGATGATACATAATGGTCCAGCTCGCATGCCGATTATCCTGACACGTACCAACAAAAGAAACCACTTCCATGACGGAGCAGATTCCTCGTCAACAATCCCGAATGCAAGGGGAACAATATGTTTATCCCCGTCAATCCCGCAAGCAATGAGTAATTTTTGTTTGTACTTCCCGTACAAATGTGTCCCATCAACACTAATCAGAGGGCGACAATATTTGAATGCCTCAATCGAAGGCTCAAATGCCCAAAAGCAACGTTCAAATCTACGGTAGAGCGGTTTCCGAGGATCAGGATGGTCACTGTATTCAATATCAATTTCAGTCCCAGGAATAGCAGCCTTCATTGCATGCAATAGAAAAGGCATTTCAGCGTATGACTTCTTCCAGTCACCAAATACGATCCGATGGCCTTCCTCCGAGCATCCCAAGCCTTTTTTTTGTAACCCAGTAGTTGTACATCTCGTAGATGTGGGCTCTACAACTTGAAACACGAACATTAGGGTCATCCCTAACAAGAGTTAGCAAAGATCTGGACATGAATTTGTAGTTCAACTGAGGGTGATCCTGATTAACTGTTGGGTTTATACAAGTGTGTGCCCCAACAACCTTGGAGATCACCCACAGTCCATCAAATTTTCTAAAATGTCCTCGTAAATACCAAACACAGCCATTCGATCTCTGCGTGCAAAAAACAAACCATATAAAGCTGGTGGATTCCTTGACAATGAAGTCATAGTGTGACAGAATGTGGTACTTCTTCACAGCGTAAACCAAATCTTCCCTACATTTGAACGTTCTACCCCTGCGTATTTCGTCAGCGACACCATCAAGTCTAGACTTCTCTCGAACGTCGTCTTCATATGTTGAACGAGTATTTGATCCTCTAACCCCAAAAAAGGGTATACGGGGTGTAATAGTATGCGTGCTTTGTTCATCAGCTGGGATCTCCTCATACACTGCATCATCGTCGACATCTTCGCTACCTTCTTCCATGTCATCATCGGTCCCCCAAGGGATGAAATCATCCAAAGCATGGTTAACCTCTCGCAGCAACGACTCACTCATACCCAAATCCTGATCCGTGCATGGTTGCGTTACAGGCGCATCAGTGTTAAAGTAGGGTTCCATGCTTGGGACATTTATTGGTTGTGTGCTACGGACAACTGCTGGTTGTGTGCTCGGGACTACAGACGGTCCCTTTTTAGTCACAACAGTGGGGACTTCGCTCACAGATACATCTTCAACATAAATGTCAGTAGGCATTGATTTCCCAATGGTCCGAGCATACACAAGAACTGCCTGCACATCATCATCATCTACAATAGATGAAAATGATGGTTCCTCCCTTGGGCCTCGAGGGATGCGATGTAATAATCGGATTTTTTGACTATCGGCATCCAGGTTGAACTTACGGTAAACGAAGTTCAACATCTCATCGAACGTCATATTAGGCATTAGCACAAACCCCCTTACGTTGGTCGACGATCCGCACATGAGTGTACCCCTCAAATGACATATACAATACAACTGCTCCATTCTAACCTAATACGTGACACAACGTACAAGAAAACGTCATACATTCATGAAATGAAAATAATATTCATACGATACAAACAATCAACTCAAGAAAAAAAATTACCAAGTCTAAGTGTTCGCAACAACGGCTTAGCCCTAGTGGGACGTGGGGGCGGCTCGGACGGTACCAACCAATGAAACCACGGAAAAGGAGTGTTCCGCGGGGCTAGGAGTGAGCAAAATGGGCGTTTTTGAGAGAGGAGGAGATCAAAATACGCGGGTGGCGCAGTGGGGGGTCGAGGGCGACACGGGTACAGGAGCTGGAAGGAGCGGGGAAATGGCAAGGCCGATACACGCCGCCCTTATTTAGCCCCTATATAGCATTTTCAAAATGTGTTATCTACATCGCATATTAAAGATGCGACATATATGTAGTTCCTGAGTAAAAAAAACTTCAGGTGTGTCGCATGTTCAACATGCGACACCTCTGTAGTTTTTGAGTAAAAAAAAAACTTTTCGTAGAACCTGGGTATTTAAGCAATTCCCAGGTACTACTTAGGAATTTGACTCCAAAACCAACACAGCCAAAGACACGGGGGTGGAAGAGAGAACAACTCCTTCTCAGGAAAGGCTATAAGAGAGGAGTTTTCTCACCCAAGACAGACGAGGGCATGCGATTTACTAAGTAGCAAGCTGTGAGAACCGCATCACCCCAGAACGAGCGTAGAGCATGACTCCGATAAGTAGGGTTCTAGTGATATCCAATAGATGGCGATGTTTCCGCTCTGCAACCCCATTTTGCTGTGAAGTGTAAGCACATGAAGTTTGATGAATTATACCACGAGATGAAAAGAACAAGGACAGAGCTCTAGTACAAAACTCCAATGCATTGTCAGAACGCACAATTTTCACAGAAGAAGAGAAAATATTTTTAACTTCATTGATAAACATTTGGACATCTCCTGCTTCAGATTTATTCTTCAATAAAAACACCCAAGACAAGCGAGAAAAATCATCTACTGCAACCAGATAGAATCCGTGTCCCTGGTGGTCAGGAACACGACTGCACCCAGAGCTCATAATTTGTCCCGTCCATTTTCACAATAGGCGATGGACCTCTGAATGCGCCAGTGGCGGGTACATCAACCTTGTTCTCAGACATGTTGTCGAAAGAAGACTGCTATGGTTGCAAGAATTCAAAGTCTGTGTGTCTACACAGACATATATGGGTTTGGGTGCACGTGTAGACTCATGCACACCAACCCATCAATCAATTGACGAAGCTGAGGCGGCGCGCGAGCGCGAGACAGCACGCGAGGCGAACGTGTGGTGCACGCGATACGAGTGTGCGGTGCACGCGAGACGGGCGGTGCGCACGAGGCGTGCGCGCGGGCCTTGCTGGGGAGAAGCGCAAGGCTGCGGCGCCAGAGAGGAGGCGGCGGCGCGCAAGGAGAGGGCTGGAGGTAGGGTTAGGGTTTTTCGGGAATCAAGAGCTCCGGTCTAGGACCGTCGCTCTGATACCATGTTGGAGAAAAATAAGAGCCTTGTTATTTATGAGAACCCTAGGCTCTTATATAGTAGAGAGGCACAAGAACCAAACATATTGAACAAGAGACATATTGAAGCTGACTGTCATTCTATGAAAACAGAAAAAGAGAACAAAAAAGAGACACATATGAAATATGAAAATACAAATATCTTCACAAGAACCAAACATATTGAAGCTGACTGTCATTCTATACGTGATGTTTTTCGAGATGGGAAGATCTGCACGTCCCACATATCTTTAGATTGTCAGATTGCAGACATTCTTACAAAGGCTCTACCTAAGAAACAGGTTTCCTGGTTTAGTTCCAAGTTGGGCATGATTGACAAATATGCTCCAACTTGATGGGGAGTGTTGGAATTATTTATCATATGTTGGAATTATTTATCATAAATAATCATTGTAACCTAGTTATGGGCACTTATGTAATTTGTACTTATCTGCCCCTAGGGTTTCATGCTATATAAGAGATCCTAGGCCCATTGGAATGAATAACTTCTTCTTTTCTTTCTCTGCAGGCTGCAAGGTGGGTGGTCATTCCTCGCACGAGTCTCTGGCCATTCATTAGAGGGCATAGGCTGCGAAATCAAGTGAGGTTGGCGGGATTGATTCCATGATGGTGGACACCAACATCATTGGAAAGGCCCCGACAATGTCTTATGTGCGTCATCGAGAGTTCAGCGAATGTTTTTTTGCTACCGTCGTGGAAAGGAAGGACATATGACTATAGATTGTTTGAGCAAGATGGAGATTTGTTTCTGGTGTGGTTTGTCGGGCATAAATGTTGTGTGGGCATGATGATCAATGGGATCGTTTGTGCAACTAGAGGCAAGGTTGCAGAAAGCGGTAGTCGATACTTGGTCGGCGGGGTCACTGACTAAGGATTAATCGGCAGTCGGACGACTAATCGGATTTAGTCGGCCATTAGTCGGTTTTGAATTTTTTTAAAATATTTTAAATATATAAATCATTTTTATACATAAATTTGTACATTTTATACTTTCATAATGAAATAAAATAAGTATTTGACTTTAAATATAACATTATTGCATATTAGAATAAGTTTGCTTATGTATTAACATAGATTTGTATATTTTCTATACTTACATAATGAAACAAAATAAGTAATTGACTTTAAATATAACATTTAGCATATTAGCATAAGTTTGCTTTAAAAAAGCAAAAAACAAAAAAAATATTAAAGCTTGACGTAAAAGTCGGCCGACTAGTTGGCCAGACTAGTCGAGCTGACCGACTAATGGCTGACTAGGTCTAGTCGAGTCGGCTGCCCTCCCCCCCCCCCCCGGCTCGACTAGTCGGACCGACTAATCGGCCTAGTCGACTGATTTTTACAAGCTTGACTAGAGGAGAATGTTATTGATGGTTGAGATGTTTCCAAAGCTCTATGACTTCTTGTAACATCAAAGGGATTGGATTACTCTTCGATAGATGGCATAGTAATTGGAAAAGGTCCAAAGGATGATCTAGACAATTTGAAGGTGACAATCAGATAGGCTCGAGCAAATGTACTGGATGTGGACGCCCCATAATCACCTGATGATATTCTTGGATTGTGAGGTCTCTTGACCAAAGGAGCAGATGTGAATCGATACTTAGGTGGTATCGTAGGTTCTTGGATGGAGTTTCGACCTGTCCTCCTCGATGGAAAGCCAGCGTCTCAAGGGAATCTTTGTGCATCATATATTTGGTTGTGTAAAGGAGTTGATCACTCCTATTGGGTCGATGGTAGAGATTGTGAGCAGTTGCTTATGCCTTGAGGGAAGACTTGGGATTAATGGTGCTGGTTAAATGCCATGTCTTATCCTCGACTAGGCAACTTGGGATGCAGATCAGAAGACCAATGGTGTCATTGTGATTGTTCCTCTTGCTAACGTTTATTTGGGTTGGGTGACTGATTCGACTAAAGATATGGTTGTGGTCTGTAAGACCGATTCAATTTCTTTGAAGGCGGACTTTCGTGGTTCCATGCCCTTATGAAGGGTTCATCCAATGTGGCTTCTAGTTCGAGTGGAGCTAAACTGACATCTGGCATCTTTGCTTCTGATCGTGGAGTGTTGATTGTTTTGAGGAATCGAGTCTACCCACTCAAGTCATGTTTGATTAGGTAAAGATGTACTTACCAATGCACAACCATAGGTTGTTCGTGCAATCGATCAAGTGGGGGGTAATGGACGTCCCGATTTTGGCAGAAATTAATCATGTTGATATTTTGGCCCTATGAGTTGGTGTACAAGTGGCATGACCGAGTCAACTGACCCACTCAATTTTGCAATGATGTCTTGCAAATGAATGAGTACAAGGGAAGAATGTAGTGTCAAATGTGAGGTTTTTATGCGGAGCGTTGTAGTACATGCAAATTTTCTATTTGAATCTTGGTTTTTGCTGTAAAACATGTTGGCTACATTCCTACATAGATTTGTTCTTTTAACCTTGAGATTATATGGAGCAAGGTTTGAAATATTGATATCGATATCGTATCGATCCACCCTGAAAAGAATATACCGGGATATATCAACAATATCGATGGAAATTTTGAAAATAATGTGAAAAAGCGCTTTTTCTTGAATTAAGATCACCCTAGTTATTAAAACAGTAAATGCCATATGAATACACACTTATGTGCAAGAATGGGTTCTATTGAGCATACCAAATACACAATATCACACACATCGTTGAATGTCAATGTTGACGGTTGACTGCTGATTTTTAAGAGGTATTAGAAAGATAGTGATGAAGTTCAAACAAAAACAACTTCGAGACATAAAGGACATGTATTCAGATCATTATGTTTATATCACATCATATATTATGCTATAAAATGTTGAGCTATATTGGAAATCAAACAAACAAGCAAATGAGCAAAAAATATAATTCATTTTGAATGAAAGAAGATGAATTGAAATCGATTCGAAATAAAACTTTGTTAACTGAACTAAAGAAAATCGCTATTGATTGGAATATACCATGAGTCTCTGTTTACGGACACTATATTGCTAGTAGTTACTAACTAACACCAATTAGAGTATATATTCCATACTTGTGATTCTAACTTAATCAGCATTAGAGTTGTTTCATCTCCATTGCCAAAAGGGGGGAAGTCCACCAATTGAAGAACCGTCGTATGCATCCCAATTGTCGCACCATATACCATCCCCGACCTGAAATAAATTATATAAATCATTATTTGCTTAAATACTAGGAGTAGCTAAATAAGTAATCAAGCTTACATGGGTAATATCATTGATTTACATATATATTGGCGAAATATCAGCGGTATCGGTTGATATCCGAGAAAGTTTGTACTGAAAACTATCAATTTTGAGCAATATGGTCCGATATTGTGATATATCGCTGATATCTTGCGAGATATGGGCCGATATCCTGGTAAATCGGTATCTCCATCTCGTTGATACCGATATATCGACAAATACAATATATCACCAATATATCGTGATATTTTAAACCCTGATATGAAGAAGTAATTGGGCATACATTATCGGATATCATTATTGTCAAACATCAAGAGAAGTATACAGAGATGCTCTAGGATTCAGCATAACATCATGCAGTTTATCTGTAATAGTTTTCAAGTCTCTTCTAATTTGTGCTGTTATATTTTTGAGTTGGAAACTAGTCAAACAGTAAATTGTTAAACTTGTCTTCCTTGTGCAGTAACTTTTTTCTCCTTGCTCTGCTGCTAATTTCTTCCTTTCTGGCTTCTCCTATACAGGTTTGGAAACGGTTCACACAGTTCGAAAAAACCTATGGAGATTTGTCTAGCATGCTGAAGGCATAAGTTTCTCTGTAATTTTTGGCAACTTGATTATCATTTTTCCATTTTTTTAGTTATTGATACTTGTGAAGCAGTTATTTCTTGATTTTTTAAAACCTTAACGGTCATCTTTTGTTTCTTTGATTTTTCTTTCAGCCTTCTTTTTCTTCTATGTTTTTATTTTTTCTCTTCAAATTTTATAGCTGTAATTTGTGGAGTGTAGGAAAAGGAAAGAGTTCCTATGGTCGATTTGGAGGATGAGTCATTCTTTAGATTTAGAAAAGATGACTGGTCTGAAATGGAGTTTAATGTGACTTTTCAAGGCTGTTTGCATCTGCCACTGACTTAGACGTGAAGGTGGATGATATGTTGTCCGGTGGAGCACCGGTTCCTAATTTTGTTGCTGCTTTCTTTGAATAGCGATTGCAAGATTGCTTAGACTGACTGACCTGAGCTAAGTAAAGAATGAAGGGCCCCACCAATTATCGTGATCATTGGATGTGAAGACTTCTCTGTTGAGAAGTCTTATAATTGTTACTCCTTGATCCTTGAACTGAGAAATCTTTCAAGGGACTGCAGATTGTTACGGGACTTCAGGACACCCTTGAGAGAGAAAATCTTCATGTGGTTGGTCAGAGACTCAGAGGGGCAAGGATGATGACTAAGGTGCACATGACAGGACCTTTCATGAGATTGATGTTTCTTGCCCGTTGTGCTCTGGTGAGCTGGAAGTTGTAGTGCTTTTGTTTTATCATGTCATTTGGCCAAAGAGGTATATAAGAATGTGGAGCTGGATTGGGTAGATTCCACGTGCTGAAAACTACTGGATCTCCTTTGATGCTTTGTTGTTACACTCTCCTTAGGGCTAGGGATTGAGTGCAGCCTTTAGCTGATGTTACACCTTCCTTTTGCTAGGAGAAATTTCGTGTGGAAAATGTTGTTGCTTGGATAAAAACTCTTTTGAGATCCTGTATGATGTGCTCATCATTTTTTAATATATAGTGTGATGTTCACCATTATATGGATCCAACCCTTTTCTCTCAAAAAACAGAAAAGAAAGGGTTATTATATGGATCCGACCTTTTTCTCTCAAAAAACAGAAAAGAAAGGGTTTCGTCTAGAGCCCAACAGTCTTCCATGTTTATAGATATTACATAGGGGTAACAATGCTGAGTTTGATGGTCCTCAGAGCTGCGAGCGCTTTTTAGAAAACAGTGGACCTGATTATCAGTTATATTGTGAGTCGGATTTGTAAGTTTTGGATAAGCCATGCTAAAGTCATTAATATCTGAAAGGAGGATCTATGAAGCTACGTATATTTAGAAAATATAAATATCATGATATTTATGCTTACTCAGATTCCAGTAGTTCAATTGATCCCTTAATGCAATCTAGCTATCCGATAAGACAGAAACGAGATGGATTTTCTAGTTTCTGAGGCAACATTCGGAACAAAATGTCGTGAATGTGATTAGAATCCTTAAGTTGTGTCATGCTGTATTCAGCCTCTGTTCATAAAGAGATGAACGTTTCTAATTTGAATGAGGATTTCCTCCTCATTCACAGACAGTTTTTGACCTTCGTCTCCCAACTTAGCATGGAGAGTGTGTTAGGGTTTATGGCTTTGATTTTGGTGATGTTTGCTATCTGAGCCTTGTGATTATTGACTGCCAAAATAAAATTAAACTCATCAATTTCGATAAGCATGTTAAGATACTTTCAGACCTTTGGTTGCCATCCTTTCTTTTTTGAAGAGATTACTCCGATAAGTATGTTAGGAATGAAAGGTAGTTGAGCCCAACAAGCTGCGGATCCACATTCTTCCACAGGACATTTTGTGATGTTTTTCGAGAACAAATTGGTGTAGTTAAAAGTTTACAGCCAATTGATACAACCTCTAGTAGGTTAGTGGCTATTCTTTGGCTTAAAAGAAATCCAATTGATATATTGACAAGCTGTCTCTATTTGTAGTTCAGTGACTGAGGTTACATCGTGAAATAATAGATTCATTAATTATCTTAGGAGTTTGAAGGGGCTGTCGAAGGGACAAGAGTCGTGATATTCTATAATTGGGGGGGAGGATTTCTTATATGCAATTATTAAAATTTAAGAGATGTGCATTCTGCATAGGACAAGGCTTTGTTGTTTTTGTTGTTGCATTCTGCATAGGCAGGCTTGTGAATTCTGTTACTCTGTCAGGTTGAACAGAGGAGAAAGGAAGCTCTTTCAAAGACAGGTGAAGAAACGCCAGCAGAAGGTTCACTACATGATGTCGTTGCACGATATTGTTTTATGGACCTTTGGCCTTGTTCGGCAAAAGAGCTAGATCATTTGGCTCGACAAGAGGCAAGTCTTTAGTATGAACATTGTATCATTTGACTTTTTTTTCATAATTGTTTCACTCTCTCCTCTTCTAGTCCATCTGAGGTGTAAAAACTTGCATTACATTATCTACATCATCTTTTTACCCAATGGATAATCATTGAAAGTTAGTACTCCAGAAAAATTATTTTGAGAAGAAACAGTAGAAAGGTTGGCGTTATATAAATTTATATTTGTCTTTATCTTCCCTGATGTTGTAATGAGTTGTACAGTATACTGGATTGGGGTAAGTCCAAAGCCCTTGTTAAGGCTCCGTGTTTGTACTTTTTCTCCCTTCGTCCCGTCTAAGGAGCCATAACCATTCAGCTTGAGGCAAACTTACACGTTCTCCTCTTGGATGACATGACAATGCCTTGTTGAATCATATTATTTTGAATTCTGTGGTGGATTGTCTGACTGCATGCATCTCAACTTGGTACAAGTGTGTGAAAATATAAAATGGAAATGAAAATGCGGATTTAAGAAGAAGGTGAAAGCTTTGATTTGCATGGAACTCTAATCCCTAAGGAGCATGATGAAATCACAGGAGAAAGTCACTAAGGACCGTGTTTTCTATTGAGTCTTTTTCAAAAATAAAAACGGGTGCGCACCTCTTTATCTATCTACACTAACACACTAAAGTCCCAACAATGTGAAATGCTGGACTAAACATCATATCGGGTGATTACCACAAGATCCGAATACCCATTCAACTAACCTGACTCGTCACTATTGTCAACACTCCCCCTCAAGCTGGAGCATGCATTGCTTAACATGGACAAACTGAAAAAACTCACTCACATGCTAAATACATAACACACACCATCTCAACTCGGCATATTTTGTTGGTCTCTGCTGATAACGGCGCTTCTTAGATCATCATGGAGAGGAGAAACTGGAGGGTTGGAGTACAAATGATGACCCGTTGAATATTTGGGTAGGCAACTGGCTCTTGAGCTTTGTGTCTATGTCGATCAGAGTCACTGGCACTGTAATGAGTCTCCCTCCTGGAGTACTCTACCTCGCATTGTGTCTCCCTGTCAGAAGCTTTTCCAAAAAAAAACTTTTAGCATTTTTCAAGTTCTTGCTTGATTAGCTTATTTAAGCTTCAAAGTGGATGATGAATGTTTTCATAGATAACATTAAGATTTCAGTAGTATACCAGTTTCAGTGGAGTTGCATGATACTGGAAATTCGACAGATACAATGGCTCCTATAATTATAAGTTTCAGGACAACATCCAAGACATCAATAGCTATAGATGATGCAAGCCCTCTCCATAGTTTGTCTAAATTGCAAATGGGTCCGATATTATGAAAAGTTTGCAAAATAATCCAACTTTGAAATATGATGGAAAATTCTAAGTTCTTAAGAATTGTAAGCAATCCTTATATTTTAGAGGTCCCGATAGCTTTTTGAGGCTCAGCATTTTGCATACTTGTAATGGTCAGACATCCAATCAAATATCAATATCAATTGAGAATTTTGAAGTGATTTCTTATTAGAATAGGGTACCCTGGGGCTCCTTATATAGGGAGGGTCCTAAGTTTAGGATTAAACAAAAGAGTCGTCATAATGAGAAGGACTAGTGTATCCCTAAGGTGGTGAAACCACAAAATATCCCTCAACACTCCCGTCAAGTTGGAGCATATTTATTAATCATGCTCAGTTTTTTACATCATCTTGCAAACTGTATATGAGCAAGAGGTTTGGTTAATACATCAACAATCTGATTTTTTGAGGTGTGTTGGAGGTGTGCACAAAGGTCGTCTTTGTATCAAGTCTCTAGTGTAATAATAGTCTACTTCCACATGCTCAGTTTGTTCATGAAACATGGGCTTGTTGTATATGTGCATTAATTTACGGTTGTTATACTTGACCTCCATAACCCCAGTAGAATTGATATGAAAATTAGTAAGCACGGAAAACTCTGCTGTTGCATGAGCCATTTTTCTAGATTCGCTTTCATCATTGGAATGTGAAATAACTGTATTTTTTACTCACCCAAGTAACATGTTCCATACCAAATAAGTGCAGAAGCTGGTAGTGAATTTTCTATCCTATATACAACCTCCATGTCAGCATTGGAATAGTCTATGAGCTCGAAGGTGGTCTCTTTGGTGAATACGAGACCGTTTCCTAGAGAGGACTTGATGTATCCCAAATTCATCGTGCATGCATCAATGTTAGATGGGGTAGGAGTCTTAAAATGAGAAGATGGTTTCCACATTTTGCATCTCTCTATCTCTACTTTCTCGTGGTTTATAATTTTCAATTGCCGATTGCTTTTAGAATCACACATGTCACACCACGTCTACCAGAGGCTATATCCACGAAATATTTTGCCTCGAAGAATGCCTCAAGGCATACACCTTAGCACCGTGAGGCACATTTTTTTAAGCTATGTTCTTGACAAAGTTGACTGATTAGGACAATTTTATACGTTAGGAACCATGCATGTCTTCGGGTGAATACAATTCAAAGTAGGGGTCTTGTTCTTCTAGTTTTATAGAAAGCATTATAAGCATTTTTGCATTGCCTTTCTTTGAAACAGGTTGGTCTTGTATGATGATATGTAATATGTTAAGTGGATGTTTCTAAGCTTATTACAACAGTATTTGTGTAAGGCTATTTTTCATAAATTAACTGGTATGCCTTTTACAATGTGTCTTGGTGACACTCGTTTACAGTGGCTTATGAAAAATATTAGTAAGAAAAGTGAGAAGTCTTCTGCACCTCCTGATGCTGATTCTGTAGGTAACATCATTATTTTCTTTCCTCATCATATTTCATTTTGCTATTTTTTGTATTTCAAGAATCATCGATTTGTCATGCAGAAAAGGGCTCTCTGAATTTGAACACTGGTGTGAGGGCAGCTACAACTTCGATTCAAGTTGTCCTCCCAGACGTTTCAAAGATGGTGATTTATGACCCAAGTCGCTTACAAGGTGCCTTGTTATTTTCATAAAATTCTTGCTAATGCAACGAGAATTTCATGATTGGATTGAGAACATCAATACCATTCCATTTATTATATTTCTTCTCCCTTGTAAATCTTTCAGAGCATCCAGCTCGAAAGCTATCTACTCCTATTAAGAGACTAAGTGAGTCACTTGTTAAGCACTTAATTTACATATTCTCTTGAGACACACCCTCACATGACTGGTGGAATCAACATGTCAACAAATCTATAAAGTCGAGGTTAACCCCATCAGTTGGACCAATGTGGTTTTACCGAATTAGCTTGGCTAGAGATGTCCAATATATCATCTTTAACTTTAGTTCTGACATTGTTTGCTGTCATACTATTCTCTCAAGTGGATGCTTTTTGTGTGTGGGAAAAGCCACACTCATCTGGTTGGTAAACATGCTGTCAAACGGAGCTTGCTTATAAGAAAAATCATAGGGCACAATAAGGCCTTTCACCTACAAGTGTGAAGGAAACATGACACATCTTACATCCAAAGATTTTAACAACCTTTTGCATGGTGTTACTGTGGAGGTCATGCAAACAAATTTTGTGTTTCACTTTTATCATAATAGGAATAAGCTGTTTCTGTTTCATACATGCAATTGTTGCTACTGCCTCTAATTCTAAGCATATTGAAATCATGTATTTGGTACCCAACAGCCTGTTTTTTCATGTGTTTATATTCTATGGTCAGTTATGGTGCTTGGCAGAAAGTTAAAATACATGGCAATTACATCCATATAGAAATTTGGATGGACAAAATAAAGTATGTGCAAGTCGATTTTACTTTTCTATGTTATAGCTTGAAATGACGCTCTTCAATGGTTGGATTTGCTCCTATTCAGTGGACATTGCATGTTGTATATCTTTGCTGAATACAAGCCATAGGTCACAAGATTTTTTTTTAATCCTCCGTACTATGTTGTCTGTAATTTCTCTCTTTATCTTATGAAACTAAGTATAGTTTCTTTTATATCTTCTATGCGTCTTTCAACTGTCTTTTTGGTGATAGGGCCTGAGTAAATCTTCTATGGGTCTAAAAACTATTTTTTTTTGTGATAGGGCCCGATCACTCATCTATGACTGGATCAAATACTGCTTCAAATGTGCCACATATCACTGATAAAGCAGCAGAAGGAACTGTGGGAATATTGAAAAGACTTTCACCTGTGTTAGCTTCATTTATTGCAAATATTCCTGTGACTGAAGGTATTGTCATTTTCGAGCAGCTTAGTCTGTCTGTTTTTCCAAGTAAAACATAGGGTATTGTATCTTGTAGGCCAAACATCATGGTAGTTAGGATGGAATTATTTCTACGTCATATTTGAATAAATATGCTAGTAGTTTTTGGTTAAATATGTATATTCTTCAAATAATGGTAAATGCCCATGAAGTGATGTGTTATTGCATTCATAAATTTGCATACTTAACTGGAATGTTTTTTAGTAAAACTTAACTGGAATGTTTATAGTTTTCATACGGTTATGTCCTGATTAAATTTCACTGTTGTTTGTGAGTCTCTTCCCCATAACACTTATGATCGAGAAAGGATGAGAAGAGAGATTAGAATCGCACTGCGCTTCGCGTGGTTGAGAGATGAACGGGGTGAGAGGAGAAACCCTATAATTTGGGGAAAAGGGGGATAATGATGGAGGTTCTCTCCAAATCAAAACTCAATTTTAATTCATAATCTGATATGAACTCAACAAATGCCTACCATCCCCTTTATATAGGAGGGGTGGGATTACAAAATTAGACAGAGAATCAAATTCAAATCCTAACTTATCCTGACTCAAATTAAACTCTAACTAATTTACTAAGATTAGACTCTAACTAATTTACTCTACTAAAAGAAATGAGATTACAATCTGCTTTTACACAGGGATGGCCTCCAACCTGTTAATTGTCACATTTACTCCTTACCACAATACTAAGATATCCTCTGAGTGAAACAGTTTTAAGATTTCGTGTTCTGATCAGTTAAGATATGCTGTAATCACCTATTGTTAATGTATAAGTTGATTGCGGGGGTTTAACATATTTATCCTATATAATCCTGTTCAAATTTCTTGATCTAAAAATATCTTTTCATTGTTGACAATAAAATACAATTTGTGAACTTCTCATCAGTATAAATGGAAGTCTTAGCCTGAAAACTGCATTTACGTGCATTGGTTTTGTCTTTTACTTAGCTGGTTCAACGTGCAAAAGTTTTGGCCTCTGGGAACTTAAAATCAAACAATAAAATTTTGTTCATTGACGAAGTTGACTCAAAATCTGCTGAAGGCTACAATGTTGACACATTGTGTTGAAATTGGCTGCTACCATGTCATTTCTCGGAGAACTTTCGATAATACTATTGTTCTTCCAGTTTCACAACAACAACAAAGCCTTTTCCCACATTAAGTAAGGTCGGCTACATGGATTCTTTGCCTCCATTCAGATCTATCTTAGGCCATTCTCGGGCTTAGATCCAAAAAACTAAGATCCCTTCGTATAGTCTTATTCCATCACTTCTTGGGCCTTCCTCACCCTCTCTTAGCCGGCTCCAAGGTTCAGAAAGTCGGTATGCTGCATTCGTTTGGTCAGGCTTTGAAGTGAGTATGCGGGCATGCGGAATTATATGCGGAAGTATATGCTGATTATGCGGTTTCTATTATTTTATTTAAAAATAGTTAAAAATATAATAATAAATTCAAGATATTTGTGTTTCAAAAAAATATAACATGGAAGAAATATGAATGCAAACTAAAATTAACAGTGGCATGATGCAAATATAATATTGGCAAGATACAAATCTAACAAAATTTTATTTGATTGAAATCCAATCTATCCAGTGAAATCCAAAAGATCATTTGTATAATTAAACAGTTATATTTAAAAAAATCTATGCAAACCAAAATTTTATTTAGTAATGGCATGATGCAAATCTAATGTTGGCAAGATACAAATCTAATAAAATTTTATTTGATCGAAATCAAATCTATCTGGTGAAATCCAAGAGATCATTCGTATACATTGAAACAGTTGCATTTAAAAAAAATATAAGCAAGATTAAATTTTATTTAACAGTGGCATGATGCAAAACTAGAATTAAAAAGATATGTTTGGAAATGATATAGGTCCAGGGTTTATACGAGGGTTTTTCGTCAAGTTGAGGGAGAGGGCTTCATGCGAGACAGTGCCCTAAACCACTTAATCGGGTCCCAAAACGGATCCAACGAATCGGATACCCTGCTGTCTATCATATGAATCGGTAGCTTCAGCTAATCGGGATCAAAGTCTATTACATATGCGGCCGCATATGCGGTTTACTCGATCGCATATAACCCACAACCCGCATATGGAGCGAGTTTGGCATACCCGGTGCGGTAGGAGGACCGACTCCGTATATGCGATCGTCTGGACTGACTTTCCGAAAACTTGTCGACTCAACATCCAAAAACTCGCATCTCCTCACCGGTGCATCAGTTGACCTCCTTTGCAAATGGTCAAACCACCTTAAGCGATTTTCTCGCATCTTATCCTCGATCGGAGCTACACCAATTTTCCTTCTGTTGGCATCATTTCGAATCCGATCTTTACGTGTGTATTCACACATCCACCTTAGCATTTTCATTTCTGCTACTGCAATTCTCTACGCATGTCTATGGTTTACATGCTAACATTCATATCCATAGAGTATAACATGTCTCACAGCTGCTTTGTAAAACATTCCTTTGATTTTCAAAGGAATTTTCTTATCACAAAGAATAGTAGAGGCTCCTCTCCACTTTAACCAACCTACATTTATTCTATTTGTAACATTTCCATCATTTTCCCCATCATGTTGCAAAATAGATCCCATGTATATAAAAGAATCTCTCTTCTGAATATTATCGTCACCAATCTTCATATCGATTCCTTCATCATTGTTGCCATCAAAGGTTCACTCCAAATATTCAGTCTTAGCCCTACTTACGAAATCCTTTAGTCTCAAATTCATGTCTTCAAACCTCAAGTTTCTCATTTACTCCATCTCTACTCTCAATCAATCAACACAATATCATCAACAAATAACATACATCGAGGTATCTCATCATGAATGTGACTTGTCAGCTCGTCCATAATCCAAGTAAAAAGGAATGGACTCAAAGTTGAACCTAGATGCAGACCAATGTTGATGACAAAATAATCAGTCTTCCCAAACTGTATCCTTACACAAGATGAATTCCTCTTATACATATCTTTTATGAGGTTAATGTATAGGACATGTACTTGTCTCTTCTCCAAAACTCAACACAATATATCCCGTGGGATAGAATCATAAGCCTTCTCTAAATCAATAAAAATCATATGGAGGTTCTTCCTTTTAGCTCTATAAATCTTCATTGTTCTCCTCGGCAAGAGGATGGCTTCAATAGTTGAGCGACTTGGCATGAATCCGAGTTGGTTTTCTTTTTCTTTGGAAACTTGCCTCATCCTTCTTTCGATCACGCGTTCCCAAGTTTTCATAGTGTGACTCATCAGCTTGATACCATTGTAATGTGAACTGTTGACGCATATGAGTACCTGTACCTCTTCTCTATTTTATTTTTTCAGTTGTCTACTTTATGTAATTTACCCATAGGCTACTCTCCTATATAAGAGAGCCTAGGGCTTATGGAATAAACAAGTTATTCATTTTTTCCCAACATGGTATCAGAGCGACGGTCCTAGACCGGAGTTCTCGAAACCCTAACCCTAACCCCACCACACCCGCCGGCCCCTTCTCTCTCTTCTTGCTACATCGGCGCCGCCCGAGCTCGGCGTTGTCCCATCGGCGCCGCCTCTCCATCGCGTACGTTGGTGTGCGCCTTCTCCTTGCACCTGCGCGCACGCGTGCTGGGCGCTGGTGAGCGCCTTCTCCTTGCACACCCTGCGCACTTTGCCGTGAACCGGTGCGCATCGCCTCCACCGCCTCGCGCATCCTTGCGCACCGTGCTGCAGGCCTAGGGCTTCGCCTGTAAGCACCAGTGCACGCATCTCCTGTGCGTGACTCCAGTGTGCGGTTGTGCGGCTGTGTATCCAACTCGCATAGCGTGCCCAGTTTGTTGTGCGTTCAGTTCGCGTGATTCCAGGGCATCCAGTGCGTCAACACGCGTAGCTAGCATACGTGTGCACGGTCCCAAGCCCTAAAGCGCAGAAAACAATTAGCATGGGTTTAGTTGCTTGAGGTCTACACGTGCAACTAAACCCGTCTATGTCATTGTAGACAAATCACAGATTGGTTTGTCAGACGTTCCAGTCTTCATTATCCAGTATGTCAGAAAGCAAGGCAGATATCCCATCTATTGGCGCATTTCGTGGTCCAGCGCCTATTGTGAAGATGGATGGTACCAACTATGAACTGTGGGCAATGCAGTTCATGAGCATGATGAAGTCTACGGGTAAGAAGCACATTCTTACCGAACCAGAGCCTGCTGAGAAGACTGGAACCAATGCCTCCTGGGAGGCTGATGACGCATACGCCAAGGTTTGGCTATCTGGCACGTTGGCAATTGAGATTGCCAATGACATCCTCCATCAACCCACAGCGAAGGATATGTGGGACATTCTGGCAGCTACATATTCCCAGGCGAAGAACGAGACAAAGATTCTGCAACTCCAGCATGATATCTTCACCATCAAGCAGAATGGTCGCCCCCTACATTCCCTCTATACATCACTAAGAGGGATGTTCGAGAAGCTCTATAGCTTCATGCACCTGACATCCACGCCAGAACAGCAGAAGACATATAGGAACGCCACTATGGTGGGCGTGTTTCTAGCTGCACTTGATCCTGAGTACGAGGCGGCACGATCACAGATTTTGGCCGACTCTACTATTCCTCCCATGGAGGAAGCCTTCCATAGACTGAGTCGGATTACAGTTCCTTCAACAGCTGCGAGTCAGAATTCTTCAGCCATGGCAGCAAACAGAGGTCGCGGATTTCATCACCAGGGCCGTGGACGTGGACCCCGTGGAAGGGGTGGCCGCACTAGGCCGACCTGCACCTATTGTCACCGAGTCGGACACAATGAAGATACATGCTATTCAAAGCATGGATTTCCTGCATCCGCGAGAGCTGCTGAGCAGATAGAGCCCCCATCTGCTGCTACTTTGGATCAACGGTTCGACGATCTTGTTGCCCGTCTGAGGGGCATTATTTCACCATCTGGACCAGCACCGACTGCAGAGAGTCATTCTGATGCCGCTGCTTCTGCCTCTGCGTCTACCAGTACTTCAGGTAGTATACTTGCACTGAACAGTAGTAGATCCGATACTTTACCATGGATTATGGACTCGGGCGCTGCACATCACCTATGTGGCGACCAGAGTTTGCTTTCAGGATATACTCAGATGCCTCCAGGTCGGACAGTTGTGATTGCCAATGGCACTCATTCCCCCATCACTGGACAGGGGGAGGTTAGATTGACATCTTCTATGCAGCTCAAGAACGTGCTACATGCACCGGATTTTTCAATGAATCTATTGTCAATTAGTCAGATTACGAAGGATCTACATTGTCGGGCAATTTTTGATCCATCTTCTTTGATTTTTCAGGACATCCATACGGGCAACGTGATTGGTCGTGGCTATGAGCAAGGAGGCCTCTACCGCCTGAATCAGACTCCCTTTGCTGGAACCTCATCCTCTCCTTCGGGACAAGCATCAACATTATTATGGCATCTGCGTTTTGGTCATTTACCGCTTCAGAAGTTGCGTCAAGTTCTACCCTATGGTCTTTCTCACACACCTATTCAGTGTGAGGCGTGTCAGTTGGGAAAGCATCACAGGTCGTCCTTTCCCAGTCGTCCAAGTCGGGGTAGTAACTCCAAGTTTGAGTTGTTTCATGTCGATGTCTGGGGTCCAAGTCGTGTTCCCGATCAGGGACACAGGTTTTATATTGTATTTGTGGATGATTTCTCTAGAGTGTCATGGGTGTTTCTGATGAAGAATAAATCTGAAGTAGGAAATATTATTATCCATTTTCTGAATGAAATACAAAATGTTTTCTCCACATCTGTCAAGCTTGTGAGAAGTGATAATGCTTTAGAGTTGTGTACCAACATTCTGGCCAATTACTACTCCTCAAAAGGGATTATTCACCAAACATCTTGTGCTCATACATCTCAACAGAATGGGATTGCTGAAAGAAAACACCGTCACCTTCTTGATGTCACAAGATCACTTCTTATACAGAGTCATGTTCCCTACTCCTACTGGGGTGATGCAGTTCTCACTGCATGTTACCTAATCAACCGTATGCCTTCGTCTGTCCTGAATGAACAGATTCCGTTTTCACTCATTCATCCTAACAAGGATCTGTTCACTCTTACTCCTCATGTTTTTGGGTCAGTTGCGTTCGTCCATCAGTTGTCGCCCGGTACTGACAAGCTCTCTCCTAGGGCTGTCAAGTGTGTCTTTGTTGGGTACTCCAGAACTCAAAAGGGGTACAAGTGTTTTGATCCTGTGCGTCGGCGGTATATGATCAGTGCAGATGTTACATTTTTTGAATTTGTTATGTATTTTCCAGCATCAGGAGACAACCAGCTACCATCTATACCTCCTGATGCCATATACATGACACCACCACCTCAGATGCCGACACCACTACCGCCACCACCTCCACCACCGCCACCACCACCACCGCCGCCACCGCTTGTCTCACCACTACCATTCCATTATACCCGCAGGCTTCCTCCAGCTCATGGTCCTGACCCGTCAACTAGCTCGCCTATGGTATGTAATGAAAATATTAATGTTAATGGAACTGACGACATTTCTGAGCAGGATATAGTGCAGGAGCCAGATGAGAATACAGATGATTTGGATGTCCCAATTGCTATACGAAAGTCGAAGAGAAGTTGTGCCAAATATCCATTATCAGCAGCCGTGTCTTTTGAGAGACTATCTGGAGAATTCAGGTCGTTTGCTATGGCCCTTTCAGCTACAGACATTCCACGGAATCATCATGATGCTCTGCAGGATGCTAGATGGCGGCTAGCAATGGAAGAAGAAATGGCGGCACTTCAGTCAAGAGGAACTTGGAGCTTGGTTCCTATACCTCCAGATGTGCGACCAGTGAGCTGCAAGTGGGTGTTTACAGTGAAGCACAATGCAGATGGCTCCATTGACAGGTACAAGGCGCGCCTTGTTGCACGTGGTTTCACACAGACATACGGGGTGGATTACCTTGACACATTCTCGCCTGTGGCACGTCATTCCACTCTGCGGATCTTGTTATCAGTTGCAGTTGCTAGAGATTGGCCGCTTTATCAGCTGGACGTGAAGAATGCATTCCTATATGGCGAATTGCAGGAGGAAGTCTATATGCAACAGCCACCTGGGTTTGCTGTTGAGGGGGAGTGTTCCAAGGTATGCAGGTTACATAAGGCCATCTATGGCCTTAAGCAGAGTCCCAGAGCATGGTTTCAAAAGCTCTCAGATCTTTTTGAGAAACAAGGATATAAACGTTCCAATGCTGATCATTCCTTGTTTGTACAGAAGACTGCTAGAGGTATCATTGTAATCATGGTTTATGTTGATGATATCTTGATTACAGGAGATGATGAGCAGGGCATTAAGCAGGCAAAAGAAAGGCTGGGAACCGAATTTGTCACCAAGGACTTGGGAGTCCTTAGATATTTTCTGGGGCTGGAGTTTGCTAGAAATCCATATGGATTAGTAATGTCGCAGAGGAAATATGTTACAGACCTATTGAGTGAGACAGGTATGCTAGGGTGTCGACCTGCTACGACACCAATGGACCCCAGCATGAAGCTCTATGATGATGACACAGAAGAGGTGGACAGGAAAAGGTACAGAGAACTGGTAGGCAAACTACTGTATGTCACGATCAATAGACCTGATATATCATTTGCAGTGAGTCGTGTGAGCCAGTTCATGGAGCAACCACGTCAGGTCCATATGGATGCAATACACATGATTCTGAGATATCTAACATCATCTCCAGGTGCAGGCTTGCTATTTAAGAAGGGAAAGGAGATCTCTATCACAACATGTGCTGATGCAGACTATGCAGGATGCCCCAAGGACAGGAAGTCCACCTCAGGATTTGCAGGCTATGTTGGAGATGCCCTAGTCTCGTGGAGGAGCAAGAAACAGACAGTAGTAGCTAGATCAGTGTTGAATCCGAATACAGGGCTATGGTCCAGGCTAGCACAGAAATGATGTGGGTGAAATCTTTACTTACAGATCTATGTCTTGATATACCGCTTCCTATGATGTTGGAATGTGATAATCAGGCTGCCTTGTTCATTGCAAACAAACCAGCCTTTCATGAGAGGACCAAGCATATTGAGGTGGACTGTCACTACATACGTGACATGATTCAGAAGGGGTTCATTGCTACATCTCACGTCACATCAGAGAACCAGATTGTTGATATATTCACCAAGGCATATTACTTCGAGGTCCATTCCAGAAGTGTGCGTCCAAGCTGAGCATGATTGATATCTATGCTCCATCTTGAGGGGGAGTGTTGACGCATATGAGTACATGTACCTCTTCTCTATTTTATTTTTTCAGTTGTCTACTTTATGTAATTTACCCATAGGCTACTCTCCTATATAAGAGAGCCTAGGGCTTATGGAATAAACAAGCTATTCATTTTTTCCCAACATGAACAATTTTAAATGTCACCTTCGTTGTTATAAAGAGGTACCACAATGCATCTCCTCCAATCTTCATGCATTTCCTTGCTTCGTCAAATAACATTGAATAACTTTGTAAGCCAAGTCAAACCACGCTCACCTAAAACTCTCCAAACTTCTATAGGAATGGCATCATGTCCAACACATTTCCCAGGTCACATAACCTTTAAAACCTCCTCTACTTCCTTCCTTTGTATTTGTCTATAAGATTCAAGTAACTTTCACTACTAGCTAGATCTCCCAAAGTGATCTCTCTATTTCATTCCCCAATGAAAAGCTTATGGAAGTACTGCTTCCATGTAGTCTTTGTATCCTTCTGAGTAACAAGCACGTGACCTTCCTCATCCTTAATGCATCTCACTTGTGAAAGGTTTTTGGACTTTCTTTCTCTTGTTTTAGTCAACCTGAATATATCCTTTCGGCCCTCCTTATAGTCGAGATTTTTGTACAAAACTTCATAAGTTTTTGATTTAGCTTCGCTTACAGCCTTCTTTGCTTCCTTCTTCGCTATTTCGCAGTTTGTGATAGTTTCATCTGTTCTTTCCTTAGATAAAGCTTTAAAAAATTCTCTTTTAATTTAAAGCTTCTCTTGCACCCCTCCACTCTACCACCAAGCCTCCTATTGACCTGGAGCTCCTCCCTTTGACTCGCTTAGCATTTCTTTGACTATCCTTCAGATACAAGATGTTATCGTCTCCCACATCTCGTTTGCACTTCCGTTACAATCCCAAGATAAGTCTTCTAAAACCTTCTCCCTGAAGCTTGGTTGCTTCAATTGAATTGAAGATTCCACAATCTAGTTCTAGTAATCTTGGAAATCCTCCTTTTCTTTACCAGCCCTTTTATTTGCACATCCATGACTAACAAGCGATATTGAGTGGTCAAACTCTCCTTTGGGATTACTTTGCAGTCTTTGCAACACAACCGATCTCTTCTCCTCAATGCAAAGTAATCTATCCATGTTCTAGTCGAGGAACTCTTATAAGTAATTAAATCCTCCTCCCTCTTCTTGAAGAGAGTGTTTGCTATGAAAAGATCGTAAGCCGTTACAAAATTTAGAATGACTTTTCTCTCTTCGTCTCTATCCCCAAAGCCATTTCCTCCATGAACACTAGCTTATCTTGAATCATCCTTTCCTACATGTCCATTAATATCTCCACCTAGACAAATCATCTCTCTTTGAGGAATTCCTTGCATAATCTTCTCCAAATCCTCCCAAAAAGCTTGTTTAATCCTTTTATCTAAACCAAGGTGCATAAACTGAGATGATATTCGAAATTTCTTCTTCAATCACTACTTTTAGCAAAATAATCCGATCCTCGAATCTTTGCACTTCAACCAAACAATCCTTCAAATCCTTGCGAACAACCACTCCAACACCATTCTGCCTTTATCTTTACCTGAATACCAAAGTTTGAAGCATGTCTTCTCGATCTCCCTTGCTTTCTCTCCAGCCCATTTTTCTTCTTGGAGACATAGTATATGAATCTTCCTTTTTTCCATCGTATCGACTATCTCCATCGATTTACCTGTCAAAGTGCCAATATTCCAATTATCTATCCGCAACTTCCTCTGCAACTTCTTTTGGACTAACTTCTTTATCCGCACGCGTCCATCATGCGAGAACCCTTACAAATTTTGGACTGCATCCAGGCAGCAATGTAGTGGAACTAGCTTATTTACTTGTATGTGTTCCTCATTCAAGAATCCTTGCATATTTCGAACTACATCCGGGAAACGATGTACCGGCCTTGCCAACTTCTCATTGCATTCGGACGATGCAACGCGTCGCTAGTAGAAAACTCCCCAACAAAATCTAAATGTTTGCTTAAGTTCATGTTGGAAAGATCCGAACTGTTTTGAGACAAATTCATAAATAATGTTTTTAAAAAACACTATTTAAGGATATGTATCTCTTGCGCTAGTTGTCATCTACCTAGCACGCGACCCTCCTCAATTTACCCGGGCTTAGGATCGACCATGGTTGAGTTTAAAAATTTGGGTAAGATCTGCCGAAGTGGAGAGCCTTAACCGTATGTGTCAAAGAGAAGTCCAAAGGGTTGTTCCCGTCCCAGTTATGGGAGATGCCAACCCTCTCTCCTTATTGTTCATCAAGGTTCATTTGCAAAAAAATCTGCTTTGTTACGTAATGTAAGAAAATGTTGGAGCTGTCACGGATGTTTGATTGATTGTGAGAAGTACCCTCCATCCAGTTTTGTTGACCTTGTAGGGGCTTATAAAAAGGACTTGAGAAAAGGGATTATGTTGTGAATCATGGAAGCAAACACGCACAAACAAGAGCAATCAAGCAAGACGCAAACACACAGATTTACAAGGTTCACCCGTAACTGGGCTACGTCTTTGGGTGGCGGCAATCGGCTTTTACTATGTGGAGAAGAAGAAAATACAGAAGACAGGGAGAGCCATAACCTTAGGGGAGTTTATATACTATTCATGTATAGATGGATCCTTGATACAAACCGATCCATATACCCAAATACAAATAGAACCACTTATAAAAAAAAATCACGAGGCCCACGTCATGTTAGGGTATAGTATGGCAGAAGGGGAATGCATACGACGGTTCTTCAACCTTATAGTATGGCAGGAGGGGAATGCATACAACGGATCTTCAACCTTATAGTATGGCAGGAGGGGAATGCATACGACGATTCTTCAACCTTGATCAGATAATTAGGATTCGAAGCATATCAATAGATTAGCTTAGCAATTTAGATTTACTTTCAATAGTGGTTCCTTTATTTCAAAATGCTTGTTTGTTAGACTGGTTCATCGGTTATTCAATGAATGGTTCTTTTATTTTGAGACATCTGATTCTTTTTCCATTTTTCCTAGATTTGTTCTCAACCACTGATTTACGATTTTTTTACAACTACAACAAATGTGGAAATTTAATTTGGAGTGACAACTTGTGGAGCTTGTGTTTATGACCTTTTTCCTCGGCCGTTCATCTCAACAGGCCCATCTCCAGATGTTGAGTTGGTTATGTCAATTCTATTGCAAAGCGATATACCTACTTCTGCGGCAAACAAATCCACTTCTGTGCCACAACTAGCTGGAGTTCCTGTGCCAAGCTCCAGTGACCTTTCCGGCTCTAGCAAGACACGTCCCCAGCCAAATGGTTCAACACACATGGCATTGGGTAAACATCAATTAGGGAAACGGAAAGCCTTCGAAAGTAAGTTCCCTTTTATGATGAGAAATTGTGAATGGTCCTACTCCCTTGCCTGATTGGCAGTTTTTGTTGCTTTGTGTATGATGTAAGGTGTCGCGGATGCTTTTCTCATTGTTCATGCTATAAGTTGATCGTTTTTGACCTGCTTGTTCGTTTCAGGGACAGAAGACGATGACACTGCAACTGTACAGAGTCAGGTGTTTCCTCCTGATGTTTTTCGGATCCGCCAGATGTGAAAGGTTCGGGGTATCGGCAGCGCCTCTCAGACAGGGTCAGTTTCTGGTGGTGGGAGTATGTTCTCTGGTGAGCAATCAGGTAGCACAGGCTAAACGTTGCTGCTGCTATATCTGCACATTAAGGTATCGGTATTTTTGCATCGAGGAAAATGATTTTGATTATGTTCATCAGCCCTTGTGGTCACAAAAGTTGTTCTAGGAGCAAAATTTTCCGGGGCCGTAAATTACCATATTTTCAGCTCGTCAAGATGTGTACGAGGACAAGATAAATTATTTTGTTTATGGGGTCACCCATGGGTTCACGATAGTAGGTCTAGGCACTAATTATTTCTGGGTGATAAATTACCATATTACCAGCTTTGTTACAGTAGAGAAAATCACAAGGGGAGCGCAAGATATTGCACAAGGGATTCAGATGTAAATTATTACTATTATAGATCAATAAAATAGAAGACTTGTGTCTTTTTCTCTCTTCAGTTTGCTCTCATCTTCTTTCACCGTGGTGTCTTTTTGCTCTGCCATCAAATTGTAATAATTATTTTGTTGAGAAAGTTAAGATCGTTGAAAAGTTGAGTCTATTGGACAAACAGATCTTGTGAGCAATCCATCCATACTTGAAGTGGTTCATATGTGTAGTCCCACATTGTCTATTGTTGGGCATGTAATCAATACATAAAACATGGCTTTTAGGCCGCTAAACCTATGGAATTTGCCGCTCATTCTGATAATCGTGATCTGTGTAGATATTAATGTTTTGTATTTTGGCTGCATTTTATTTTTAATATATTGTTTTCAACGTGGTAACACATTGTAGGGTTTATTTATCTTGAGGTTTGCGATTTACTTTATCTTATGTTTTTTTTATCAAAATTCTTCGGGGTTTGTTATTTTTGTTTGGACACGGTGTCATAATCTGCACGCGATGGGATTTTCAATCGAAAAACAGGTTGTCACAAATGTCTTGTGTTGAGGTAGTCTGTCATGTATTCGATCAATGTACGCGTGAGTGAGATTTCAATATGTACATGCTGATGCTTGCATGAAAGGGGGTGTTGTGAATAGTGATGGTTTGGGTCAATTGAATGATTGGATCTTGTGTAAAGATTCATTGTGTTTAGTCCCAGATCCTCTATAATAATAGTCATGTTTGATGTTTGAGTTTGTGCTTCGAGCATTAGTTATGATGTTTGAGTTTGATTAAATATTCCATCGAGCTGTGACTTGGATTGTGTGTTCTGAGTGGATCATCTGCTGTATTACAGCCGGTGCTGTGATGCAGGGGGCCGTCCGATGGGGATCGGAAAGCCCTCATAGGGGTGCGACTATCCCCAGCCTCCTATGAGAACCATCCAATCCCCATTGGACGGTCCGCTGCATTACAGAGCACCTGTTGTAATAGAGCAGACGATCCGGTCTCGTGTGTGTTACCTTTGCTTCGAACAATAGCGATGATGTTGGAATTCGATCAAATATTCAACTGAGGTCTTGCTTATTGCATTCGCTACGATGTTTACTTCAACTAATTATCTACAAAGTATGCTTGTATATGATGGTATGCTTGTTTGTAGTTACTGATGAGAATTTCTTTTGCTGATTTATATTTAGGAGGGTGACTAGATATTTTAAGTGATGGTTGCATTATTTCATTTTGATCTTCATTAATTGCATGTTTCTTTAATTTTTTTCACCTCTAATTCATCGTTAAAGTCTTGTTCAGTGATGATGGCTACAATTTGTGGTGTGTTGATATTCGATTATGGATGTGATTATAATTCATGGTTTCTGTATATGATAAGGGTGTGATATTTCATATTCGTGAACTTTCTATTCCACAGGCTTTGTGTATTCGATATGAAGATTCCTTTATGTTCATAGACGTGCATAATGGATATGTTTTCTTTCTTTCATACGTAGTGGAATCAGCAAGTATAGAATTCAAATTGTTCAGTTTATATATTGCCTACTTGAGTACTTTCAGTTCATTAAATTCAGTTGATGACTGAACATGCTTGCTTTCAAATGATAGAGTATTCCCAGTTAATTAATTATACTCAGTAAATTAATTTTAAATTAGGACTAAATATGTTAAAATCATGGACACAAGAAGAAAGATTTGGATAATGTTTCCAAGAGACAAAATGAGTTGGAGATGAAGCAGGGGAGATCGATAAGATATGCTTTAAGTTTGATATTCATGTAAAGATAAGGGCAAAATGGTGTTGGAGTGGTTGATAATAAGGATTTAAAGAATTGTGTGGTTGTGGTGCAAAGATTTGGGGATCTGATTATTTTGCTAAAAGTGATGCTCGAAGAAGAAATTCTTAATATCATCTCAATTTATGCACTGCAAGTTGGTTTAGAGGAAATGATTAAACAAGTTTTTTTGGATGATTTGGATAAAATTATATAACAAATCTAAAAAAATGATTTGCCTTGGTGGAGATCTTAATGGGCATGTGGGGAAGGATGCTTTAGGGTATGTTAGTGTTCATGGAGGCTATGTCCTTGAGGATAGAAATGAAGAGGGAAAAGTCATCTCGGATATTGTAATGGCTTATGACTTTTTCATATCAAACCCTCTTCAAGAATATTGCTTTACGAGTGGTCTGATTGAATCACAGATAGATTACTTTGCGATGAGAAGATCGATTGTGTTCTATAGACTGCAAAATAATCCTAGGAGAGAGCTTGACATTTCAAAATCGCTTGCTAGTAATGGATGTGGAAATAGTAGGGTTGGCAAAGAAGAGGGTGGTTCCCAATATCATTAGGGCTAAATGGTGGAATCTTCAATTAAAGCAATCAAGCTTCAAGGAGAAGGTTTTAGAAGACTTATCTTTGAATTGTAATGAAAATGCAAATAAGATGTGGGTGGCGGTAACTTCTTTATCTGAAGGGTAGCAAAAAAGATGCCAGTCATGTTTAAGGGAGTTCCAGGTCAAAAGGAGGCTTCGTGGTAGAGTGAAGGGGTGCAAGAGAAGCTTAAAATCAAAAGATCTTGCTTTAAAGCTATGTATAAACAGAGGAAATTGTTACAAACTACAAAATAATGAAGGAAGAAGCAAAGAAGGTTGTAAGTGAAGCCAGTGCGAAGCTTATGAAGTTTTATACAAAAAACTTGACTCGAAGGCAGGCCGGAAGGATATATTCAAATTGGTCAAAGCAAGAGAGAAAGATCCTTTGATATTTCTCAAGTGAGATGCATCAAGGATGAGGAAGGAAATGTGTTTGTTACTCAAAAGGATATAGAGATTAGATGGAAGGAGTATTTTTATAACCGTTTCATTGGGAAAGGGAATAAAGAGATTACTTTGGGAGATCTTGCTCGCAGTGAATGTTACCTGAATCATGCAATGTATAGATAAATACAAAGGAAGGAAGTAGAAAAGGTTTTAAAGGTTATAAAATCTGGAAAAAGGGGTAGGGCCTAATGGCATTCCTATAGAAGTTTGGGTATTTCCAGGTAAACAGGGTTTGGCTTGGCTCACAAATTTATTCTATGTTATTTGACAAGCAAAAAATGCATAAAAAATGGAGGATAAGCATTATGACGCCTCTTTATAAGAATAAAGGAGACGTTCAAAAGTGTTCAAATTATAGAGGTATTAAACTGATGAGTCATACTATGAAAATTTGGGAAAGTGTTATCGAAAGAAGGTTGAGGCAAACCAAACTAATTGAAAACCAATTCGGATTCATGATACATTGCTCAATTATTGAAGCTATCCACTTGTTGAGGAGAATGGAGAGTTATGAAGCTAAAAAGAACCAAGGTTGCAGAAAACGGTAGTCGGTACTCGGTCGGTAGGGTCACCTACTAAGGATTAGTCGGCAGTCGGGCGACTAATCGGTCATTAGTCGGTTTTGAATTTTTTTAATTATTTTAAATATATAAATCATTTTTATACATATATTCTTATATATATACATATATTTGTACATTTTATATACCATCTTAATGAAACAAAAGAAGTAATTGACTTTAAATGTAAAATTAAGCATAATAGAATTTTTTAAAAAAAGTGAAAAACTAAAAAAATAAAAAAGGTTGTTGTAAAAGTCGGTCGATTAGTCGGCCGACTAGGCCGACTAGTCGGGTGGACCGACTAAAGGCCGACTAGGCCTACTCGAGTCGGCTACCCCCTCGACTCGACTAGTCGGACCGACTAGTCGGCCTAGTCGGCCGACTTTTGCAAGCTTGAAAAAGAACCTTTGTATGATTTTTACTGATTTGGAGAAGGCTTATGATTCAGTCCTAAGAGTGGTTTTGTGGAGTGTTTTGGAAAAGAGACAAGTACATGTCCTATTTATTAACCTTACAAAAGGATATGTATGATGGGACTTCATCTTGTGTAAGGATCCAGTTTGGGAAGACTAACTATTTTAACATCAACATCGGTCTGCATCAAGGTTTAACTTTGAGTCCATTCCTCTTTACATTGATTATGGACGAGTTGACTAGTCACATTCAGAATGAGTTAACCTCGGTGTATGTTGTTCGTTGATGATATTATGTTTATTGATGAGACAGGAGATGGAGTAAATGAGAAGCTGGAGATTTGGATGCATGCCTTAGAGACTAAAGGTTTCGTATAAGTAGGGCTAAGACTGAACATATGGAGTGCATATTTGATGGAAACAATGATGAAGGACTCGAGGTTAAGATTGGAGATAATAACATTTAGAAGAAATACTCGTTTAGACACTTGGGATCTATTTTGCAACGAGATGGAAAAACTGATGGAGATGTTACTCATATAATAAATGCATATTGGCTAAAGTGGAGAGGAGCCTCAATTATTCTTTGTGTTAAGAAAATCCATTTGAAAGTCAAAAGGAAGTATTGCAAAGCAGCTGTGAGACATGTTATACTTTATGGATCAGAATGTTGGTTTGCGAACCATAGACATGTGTAGAGAATGATAGTAGTAGAAACAAAAATATTAATGTTGATGTGTGGTCATCCACGAAATATCGAATTCAGAATGATGCAATCATGAGGAAAGTTGTTGCAGGTCCAATAGAGGATAAGATGAGAGAAAATCGCTTACGATGATTTTACCATTTGCAAAGGAGGTTAGTTGATGAATCAATTAGAAGATGCGATATTCATGATGTTGAGCCGGTTAGGAGGGGGCGAGGAAGGCCCAAGAAGTGTTGGAATTGGACTATCTGAAGGGATCTTAGTTATTTGGATTTAAGCCCGAGAATGATTCAAAATAAATATGAATAGAGGTAAAAAATCTATATAGCCGACCTTACTTCATTGTGGGAAAATGCTTTGTTGTTGTTGTTGCTGCTGCTACTGGACACAAGACTAAACATGTGTTAGATGGATGGCCTAGAAAGGTTTATACATATGGTCTAAACATAATAAAATGAGGTAGTTTATAGATTACTATTAATTTGACAATTTCCTAGTAAAACCTTTGACTCACTTGATGGTTAATTTCTTCTTTAAATTCAATCGAAGAGTACTTTCTTTTAGGTTACTAATGTTCAAAGATTAGTTTTTTATCAATAAATAAATAATTTTAAATGTTGGATGAATCTTGACTAAATGTGTTAGATGGAAGAAGTTCAAAAAGAGTCCATACTTGTTGGTCCAAAGATGATTAAGTTCAGTTCATAGATTTAATAGATTTGGCATGTATAGTAATGATTTATGTACATAGAGTACTTTCAATGGAATACACATGTTTAGTTCCCTAACCACATGTGTTGATGGCAAGTTTAAAAAAAGTTCATACATTATGGTGTAAAGATGATTAAATTCAGGTCATGGACTTAATAATGTTTGCCCAAATAGTAGTGATTTCAATAGATGGAGTACTTTCAGTAGATTTTTTAATAGTAGAATCGGTGATTTCGGAGGTCCGAAGCATCCTCTTGAGATTCAAATCTGGATCTTTTAAGGTGTAAACACACTGTACTACCACCATACCACTTCTTGAGTTCTACTTTCAGTGGATTGCACAGTTAGTTCACTAAATGCATTACATAATTAATTCATGGAACACATGTTGCTCGGCTTAACAAAACATGCTTGTTGTATTGGACACATGCATGCTTGATAGATTAAACACGACATGGTTAATTCGTCACAAGTTTGTTGAGTTTTTAATAAGCTTGCAGAAAATGGTCGATTAGGTTGTTTAGTCGAGTCAGGAGGTTGTTTACTCGAGTGGTGGTGTGTGGAGGGGAGGACCTATTAGTCGGGCTAATAAGTACAAAACCGACTAAAGTCCTACTATGTATGTTTAGTCAATTAATCATTAGTAACATGCCTGATTGAATATCAACTCTTGTTTTCATAATTTAGGTACAACCCATTAACTCAAGGGATGACTCGACTTTCCATAAACTTATTGTGAGAAGGCTATCTGATGCTATAGATCAATCCTTAGTCAATGTTACAGTCGACCAACCGACTACTGACTTTTGACACCCTCTTATACATGGGAGGTTCTACCAGGGAAGCTAAGGGTGAATCGATGTTGGTTGATGTTTTTAGAGGGTATCCAAAGCTATAGATCAATTGTGAGAAGTCTATCTTTACACCATTTTCCCCCTTATTAGAGTTAGAGATACAAGATTGTGTTTGTTCTTTAGGGTTACAATTTTTGGTCTACCTTTGATGCGCATGAGGCTAACCTTCGACTAAAGAGCAGCTTGGGGTGAAAGATAGGGCCCCGATATCGGTGAAGATGGCGTGCAAGCTGGTTACATGGAAATCGAGATGCTCATCGAGGTGTAGGAGATTTGTTCTTGTGAATTTTGTGCTCTTTACTATACCTTTGTGGTATTTGTTAGTGCATATAGATTAGTGGTTGCGGTTCTTTAGAGATTGTATTCTGAGTCAAATGTTGGACAAGATGGAAGGATCATGTGCTCATTGATCAAGGCATAATAACATATAACAAAACATTCAAAGGAGAGAGGACTCTATGTGCTCTAGCTAGAGGAGATCACTAAGGCGTTGTTTATGAAGTGGGCGACGAGGTTAGGGGTTGAAATGGAGGGCTTGCTTCATAAACTCGGTGTGTCGCCGAGGAATGTAAGGACTCCTCCCCACTTTAGAGGGGTATTAGCTCCAATCTTCCACAATCATTACCCTAGTTGAGATCAATTCTGGGCGACGGCATATCTTTCAGATTTCGGAGAGATTATTGGATGCAATTGTTGCTCTTTGCAGTCGCTTCACACATTTGTTTGGATAAACAAACGACGAGGCGATAGTAGCATATTGTTGATTGAACTTGGAGGTTAGGTTCCAATCTTCTCTTCACATCTTTCAGATCAAAGGGATGATGACCTTTCAAGTGTATTGGATGGGCTGAAAGCGGCGAGCGCCCCTCCTATGTACTCTAAGGTCTCTTGACTTGGGGGATAAGTTGCTCGCTACGTCTCAACCTTAAGACGACGGAGCTCTCTCGTCAAAGATTGCAGATAGATTTGGGACAAAACTAAAAAATCTTTGTAATTCTCATAGGGGACTTTCAGTATAAACACAAATCATTGACGCATTCTCCGGAATCGAAACAACATTCCAAATTTAGCACATACATCATCTGTCAAACGAAGAAGACGTGTATGTGAGATAACATTCTCCAAAGGAAAAGGGACAAAAGAAGATAGATAGAAAGAGAGAGAGAGATGTCCATTGATGGTCACACATATCCTATGTATGTAAGGGGTTGTTGCTGTCTATCTTCTTAGATCTGGAAGGAACCAGACGACCGCAACAACGATTGTGACATAAAGAGATCCAAGACTTGACCTAAGTAATGTGACCTTCTTTGTCCTATTCATGGACTGTTCTATTCTACCTACGATTCCTTCTCAAGAAATGGATATAACTTTATTCGATCCCCCTTCTTATCAATTTTATATAGATTTTGATACACCGAATCTATTTTAAAATACATATGGATAAATATATAGATATCACTTTGATATTCGCAAATATTTATATATGTATATCTGTTTATATATATATATATATATATATATATAGTATATATTTATTTGTACTCATATGTAAAACATAAATTTATATCTTTTTCACCATATTTGAAATAGTGCTATGAAATAAATACTTCTAGTGTATCTATATCATGGGTGTTCCATTTAATACATCTATATTTAACTTAATCTATAGTCTTTCTAATATTATTAGTATCTAATATATCTGTTTTTATGCATGCATCTATTTTTTAAAGATGTAGTAATATAGTTTCCATATCCGTCAATATCCATATCTACATATGTATCCGTTCTTAACCATTTGTAAAGATTATTTTTTTATATTATTAAAATGTTCTTATATCGTAAAATATTCAGTTTTAGCATTATAGAAATACATATGTACACACATATATAGATATAGGGGCCCTTCAAATGAGACATGGTCTTTCCTGAGTTAAGGAAAGTGAACCTAATTTTTTTGTAAAAGCCATCGGCAATTTAATAAAAATAAATAAACGATTTGTAGCAGTTTATAATCTATAAACTGTACGTTCTAAATTACAAAACTGAACATTGTAAAAACCGCACATCGTAAATTACAATGCCAATAGCAATTTAGTCTATCGTTTTTTTACATTTGGACGCACGTGTGCGCACCCGCACTCCTGTGCGCGCACACACACATACACACAACAGACACTTCAAAGGAAACATGGTCTTTCCTAGTTAAGAAAGACCGAGCTCATTTTGCATATTTCTAATATGTTTTTTTTGTTAAATTTGGATCTAATAAGTACTAGTTGAGCAATTACATACATACATATGCATACATACATCCATACATGCATATGTACATACATGTATATAGATATACACATATATTATACAATGTGTGATTATGTAATTTACAATGTATGGTTTATAGGTTACAACCCGCTACAAATAATTTACTTATTTTAATACGATCCCATCTTTTGTTTTCGATTTTTTTTAACTTGACGAAGTTAGAAATGAAGGGGTGAAATCATTCTGAATTTTGTAATGGTTTTTTTTATCTTTTCTATAGATTATAGTCTCTACAATAGGGAGGAGCATTTAATAAGTTACAGAGTGGCCCAAGGAGAATCTTTTGGAAAACTTATCTCAGGAATGTAACGGAAGTGTAAATGAGATATGAGAGGTGATAGCATCTTGTATCCGAAAGGTAGCTAAAGAGATGTTAGACAAGTCCAAAGGAGGAGTTTCAGATCAAGAGGAGGCTTGGTGGTGGAGTGAATGGGTGCAAGTGAAGCATAAAACTAAAAAAACTTGCTTAAAAGCTATGTAGAAAGAGGAATAGGGGAAAATGTCACAAACTATAAAATAACAAAGAAGGAAGAAAAAAACACTGTAAGTGAAGTCAAGACAAAATCTTATGAAGTGTTATACAAAAAGCTGGACTCTAAGGAGGACTACATGGATATTTTTCAGATTGGCCAAAGCAAGAGAAGAAAGACCAAAATATCTTATGCAAGTGAGATGCGTTAAGGATGAGGAAGGACATGTGCTTGTTCCTCAGAAGGATATATAAAATAGATGGAAGCTGTATTTTCATATGTTTTTTATCGGGCAATGGAACGAAGAAATCACTTTGAGATATCTAGCTAGTAGTGAAAATTACCTGAATCATGCAAGATATAGAATAATACAAAGGAATGAAGTACAGGAGACTTTAAAGGTTATGAAAATTAGGAAAGTTATAGGATATGATGACGTTTCTACATAAGTATGGAGACTTCTTGGAGAATGCAGTTTGACTTGCTCACAAATTTATTTAATGTCAACTTACGAAGTAAGAAAATGCTAGAAGAATGGAGGAAAAGATTCGTGATGCCTCTTTACAAGAATGAAGGAGACATGCAAAGTTGTTTGAATTACAGAAGTATTAAACCGATGAGTCATATTATGAAAATTTTGGAATGTGATTTCAAAATAATGCCAAGGAAAGTCTTAAAAGTAATGGAAAATCAATTTGGATTCATGACAAGGCATTTAACTATTGAAGCTACTGAGGAGAACAATGAACATTTATAAAGTTAAAAGAAAAAACTTCGATATGATTTCTATTTATTTGGAAAAGGCTTATGATTTAGTTCCATGGGTGATCTTGTTGAAAGTAGAAGAGACAAGTGCATGTCCTCTACATTAACCTTATAAAAGATGTGTGATGGGATTTGATCTTGTGTTAGAATCCAGTCTAAGAAGATCAATTATTTTAACATCTGCGTCGATTTGCATTAAGGTTCAGATTTGAGTCCACTCCTTTTTACTTTGATTATGAACGAGTTGACTAGTCATGATGAGATGCCTTGGTGTATGTTGTTTACCGATGATATTGTTTTGGTTGATGAGACTGGAGGAATAAATAAGAAGCTTGAGGTTTGGAGATATGCCTTAGAAACTAAAGGAGTTCGTATAACTAGGGTTAAGGCCATGGTTTAAAAATCAGATCGGACCAGTCAGTCGGATCGGTCCAACTGGGAAACATGCCCAATCCGATCGTTTCAACGGATTCTATAAAAGTTAAAATGAAAAAGGAAATTAGATTCGACCCGTTGGCTAGACCGGTTGAACCGAACTGGGTCGACCTCAATTGAACCGATTTGATGGATTCCACTTTGGATTTTGATATTTAGGTAAAAGAAATAGTGATGGATGTAAGGATGTAAACAAGAACGAATTTGAATACGAAAACAAGTGTTATCATATTCTAATTTATTTTAGATGCAAATATAAATCCGAATACAGATATTGACATATATGAAAACTATATTCTCATATTCTTAAAAACGAATAAAGTTGTAAATTGGATATCGATTGCATACGAATAATATTAGGAATACTATATAAATTAGCTTAAATATAAATGTATTAGATGGAATGCACATGATATAAATATAGTAAATATACTTATTCAATTATTGACGAGGTTGTAGATTTTTATATCGATGTAACGGGAGTTGAGTTGACCATAAAATCAACTTGTTTTAATACGATTGGGTTGCTCGCGTAAGCAATCGAAGTTAGTGGAAACCCCAATTGGACCAGGTTGAAGGTCCGAATAATGACTGACCACGAGGCTTTACACACTAAATCTTCATGTCACTTGTGATTTGATTTATTACAATTTCGTCGATAAGTGTTAAGAAATGTTGGTATGGAAGATGCTTGCTATTTTTTTAGGATCCATTAAAATGAATATTTTGTTTACACATTGCACATTGTGTGTTATTTAAATTTCTCAAAGCACGTATTTTTCTTGATTTTAAGATGCCTTCTTCCTTGTTTGAACTTTCTATTAATATATGTATATAAGATAGATCTACACACACCTTTATAAAAAAACCTTTATATAACATAAAATTTGTGGATAATTAAGCATTACTCGGCAATTCAAATTCAAAATCAAAACAAAATAAATAAAAAAGTAAATTACAAAAAAGTCTCTGAACTATACACCTGATTTCAATGTCATACCTGAACTTCAAAAAGTAACAATGTGGTACTCGAACTTTCAAATTTTTTTCAATGTGATCCTTCACCATAGAAATTTAGTTGATTATTTCGTCATTTTAACCTTAAATTTCAATAGTCAGGGAAAGTTCGGGTACCACATTGTTACTTTTAAAAGTTCAGGCACGACATTGAAATTAGGTGCATAGTTCAGGGATTTTTTTGTAATTTATTCTAAATAAAATATGAATAATAAAAAATTAAAAGAAATCGGATTTGGATCGATATAAGCACATTCTTTTCCGAGTCTGATCGAACTTGGATTCAAAAGACATATAAGAAATGTAATCGGATTAAATATAAATTAGAAGGTACCTTATCTGATTAGCACCATTTCTTTAAACCAACGATTCGGGTCAAATCCAGACCCACTTGTGCTTCAAGTGTATGTATAATTATCCTATATTTCTAGAAAAAAAAGTCCAAAGAGGAATCTTTTTTTTATTATTCTTTAAATGCCAATTGCTTTAAAAAAATACCAATTGATAGTGAAAAGAATATATCGGACACAAAACTCCAAATTTGACTGAAAATGAACCACTCGGAGGGTGCCACGTGTCAGCGCGTTAGGCGATAAGGTCAGCCATGTCAACGTGGAGGACCAGTCGTGAGGGGAAAGGGGGTTTTGAATCCGTCAACGCTTCTTTGGTCGGTCCCATTAATTCCAAAGTTTAGGACTTTAATGACGTCATCACGTACGTCATTGATCTGTTTTTGTCCTTCATCTCTCTCCATTATTTGCCATTTCATGTAATTGTGAAATTAGAATGTCCAACAGCGATAGCTTGATGCTATTTTATGGACCGGATATCGCTACTACTCCAGTATCCATATTCGCTTACGAATATAAAAATATATGCGTCGAATGTTCGTCGAAGTGAATCCGTATCGAATAAAGAGCGAATTCGAATATGGATCGAGCTAAGATCGGATATTGGTATCTATTGAATAACGATAGCTTACAATTTGGATCAAACCGGTATCGAGTATGAATTAATTTAAAGAAGATCGCATTAATAGTTAGTGAGGAGCTACCGCCTACATAAGGCATGTTCATTTTAAGATTCCTAAGAAATCGAGACAAAGATGTTGGAAGCTGAGGGGATGTATGGATTTGGATAAGGAGAAAATAAGTTTGAGTTCTCAATTGTTTATTAAAAGAAAATAACGATGGGATATTTACACCTATAATCTTGAGTAAATTCGTAATTACAAGCATAACTCTGTATAATTGTGAATTATATGAGAAATCCTGAGTAATGCTTAACTCTTACATGTCATAACCCATGTGTTATGTTCCCATTGAGATGTCCGGTATATGTGAGTTTCTATTAAAAAAAGATAAAATTACCCCTAATGCTCATTCTTATTTGCAAATCATGCCAATCTTATTCTCTCTCCATCATCTGGGAGGGGCTGGGAGGTGGGGGCAGAGAGGGTTGCTGGGAGGAGGTGGTTGGCACGGGGGTGGAGGTCACAGGGAGGCAGAGGCCGAGGGAGAGGGGACTGCTAGAGGAGGTGGTTGGTGCAGGTGGTGGGGGCACTAGGAGGCGGAGGTCGAAGGAGAGGGGGCTGCTGGGAGGAGGTTGTTGGCGTGGGGTGGGGGCGTTGGGAGCCAAAGGCCGAGGGAGAGGAGACTGCTAGAGGAGGTGGTCGGCACAAGGTGGGGGCGCTAGGAGGCGGAGGCTGAGGGGAAGGGGGAGTAGAGGAGGAAGGAGAGGGAGGGTGGTTGGCGGGGGTGGGTGGGGAAGCTGGAGAAGGAAGTGAGGGATGGGAGGGGAGTCGAGAGGAGGAAGAGGGGACTTTTTTGCTTTTAATTATAGCTGTTAGTTATAGGATTGGTTAGATTAACGGAAGGTTATGAATGTAGGATGGGACACTTATTCAGGATTTCTCATATAATTCATGATTATACAGAATTATGATAGTAATTATGAAATTACTCAAAATTATAGATGTAAATGTCCATATTGATATTGTAATATAACACGGAATTCGGATATTCGAATCGGATCCGGAATTTTTTGTTATCATATCTATTATAACTATTATGATATTCCGAAAATTTCTACAACACACCACCCCTACCAATATTCGAATCATATTTTACTATTATTATTCAAATTAGTTTGTCCATATTCGATAACTAGTGCAAGCCCCGTGCAATGCACGATGTATGACTTAGAAACTAAATAGATATCGAAAAAATAATAATGGAAAGAAAGTCAAATCTTATTTCAATCAATATCGTTCTCGTAGTCAAATGTCAGTTACGTATTCCTTTCAAATGAAAATTTACAGTTTAACCTTACTCGGCGGCGAGGAGGGAAAATTATTTCCCTTTTAAGCTGACGTGATCGGACGATCAAGGAGGGATTGGGGTCTTCTTCGGGGTTCGGGATTACAGATTCAAGGGAGAGGATGGATTGAAGGGGTGGCGTGCAGCCTAGTGAGGTGTGGATGTTGACGGTCAAACCATATCGATTCGCTCCTACCCATCCTCGATTCTTCGCATTGATCGTTGGTAAACTCAATGAGAGAGTGCTTTTTCTTATTCTTGGAAGCCTTGGCAGCGACCTTTAGACTATATGTTTATAGTTTCAACTAATTTTCTATCAATTCTTCATACAACCAAATACAGACTTTTAGTTCAATTTTATGAGGGGGACTATCGGGAATGTTGTAAATAGTGATGTATCTCAAGGTGTTACACACACTTATGTATTACTCTACTTTAGCAATGCTCGCTTTATATCTCAGGTGACACTAAATCTAAAGATGAGGTACGGATGAATCTTGCATTCCGGCAATGCAATCTATACAAAGAAATTAACTCGTGAAATAGCTAAATAATGATCTTAAAATCTGTTGCATAAGGATACAATCAAGGAGCAATGATTTCCACAAAATCTATACATGAAAATTGTGATACTATATGTGTGGTAACCTTAGCAATTTGCATTCTCAAATAAATCTGAGAAATTAAAAATAAATCCAAATATGAAATCCATCAAGATTTATAATAATATTGACTAATAGATTACTTCGATATGTACTAGGAAATGCAAAATGAATTAAAGGATGTTGCCATGAAGAATAAGATTATCCAGTTATCCAACTACGTACTCAACTATATCTATAAACTCAAAATACATCCAAATATGAAATTCAAGAACAGTATCATAACATTTAATAATTAATTAACTCGATTTTTATTACAGGATGACGGATGAATCAAAGTATGTGAAGTTACAATATTGCATAAGATTATCCATCTGCGAGCTGAGCTTGCATCTTCTCATGAAATTAAAGTAATCATGTGTCATGCACGTGTAAATCTACCAAAATCATTAATAGCATCATTACCAAATAAAATAAGTTACTCGATTGGGATTTGGGACTGCCGGATCCTCCGATGAAATCAAGATTTTCGTAGTCATAAAAGTGAAGGTGAGTTGAGGGGAGGGGAGGTGTAATAGAATATCGATTTGGATTTATTAGAAGCTAATCCTAACAGTGAAGATGTAACATTATTACACATGAAACACAAAGATATTTCAGATAAATATTTTATTAACAACACAAAAATTAGAGGAAAAATTGTTTATTTTCATATAACAGGTTGTGTCTTTAATATGGTACAACTCCATAGCAGAATTCTGCTATGAAAGAAGAATTCCTTCTAAAACATTTATGTTGACCATGAAAACCTCGAGAGCAATAAAAATTTATATCTTTAATATGGTAGAACTCCATAGCAGAATCTCATCTGAAAGAAGAATTCCTTCTGCAACATTTAAGTTCACCATGAAAACCTCGAGACCATGAAAACCATCTGAAAGAAGAGGTAGATGAGATATAAACTTTAAACAGGCCATGTGCATGAATAGCTTTTGTAATTTTGCATTCAGAGACATAGATCCACGTACGTCGAATATCAAAATTTTATATGTCAAAATTAATTCCATATTCGTGTTAGGAAACTCCAGGGATATGGAAAAACAACTCCTGCTAGGAATGTTTTGCTGACATAATAAGGGATATAGTGATGAAAATATATTTTTTTCTGAAAAAGCGAGAGAAAATGAGGTAGGAGGGTTGCTCCAAAGGAGCATGCCATCTTCTCCTTAAATTATTCGTTTTTGTTAAGAATAACTAAATTCCATAAAAAGTAATCATCGGTTTTATATGTTGATATGACAACTGTGTTTCGTAGTGGGAAATAAGAAGTGAGTTCTAGGTTTTAGGTTTAATATGAAGTTGATTTGTTATTTCTTCATTTGGAAGCATGAAATATAGCGATAAATTATATCTATAGTGACTGTTTTTTATAAATCATTGTATCATCTGTTGTTAAATATATAACGACGATACTTGCTTGCATTTTTTTTTGTACTTGAAATTAGCAATGAATGATATGTATGTTGTTATATCATTAATGACAACGTATATACCAACACTAATCTCTGTTATTTTTAAAAATTTAGGATCACTTTTCCATTCAAATTTAGGAAAAATAGTGAAAAATTTTGGAAAATAGTAGTGGATAAATATTGCAATATAAGAAGTCATTAATTCTATATCAATGAGTATGGTATTTGTCGAAATTTCAAATATAAAAAATAAATCATCAATTAATAATATTGTCATTATATATTTAATAATAAACTATACGATGATATGTTTAAAAAACTTCACCATAAACCTGTTTTGTTGTAGCAGGTAAAAAAATAACTCGGATTTTCTCATCGCATCTCAAGTTTTTTATTCCTTTAAGGGCTATTACTCTTCCTCATCATGTAAATGATATTATTTGTCCCCTTTACACTGTATATTCCACAATAATTGTCGCTTATTCCACCAGAACTATCACTTACATCATATTTCAAGTAAAATAAAGAAACAATTAACGTGAACCACTCCTCTTATTATAGGGTCATATAACAATACAACCCTTTGTGATTTTATAATAAGGATTTTATACACGTATACCCTTAATTAATAGCACTTATGTTTGTGTATTCTTACAAAATTCACATTACTATGCTCTTATTTTCTCTTTTCTACAGGAGCACAAGTAGGGATAAAAATGGATTGAATACAGATCGGATATACCTATTTTTATATCCATATTCACTTCATCTCTATCAAATACGAATACGGATATGTATATGATTCGGAAATGCATTAAGGAAATCATATCCTTAAAAATACGGATACAAATCTGAATCGGATATTTATCGAATCCGAATACGGATCGAGTAAAGATCAGACCCGAATATGGATCGAACAAAGAGTTAATCCAACTATGAAACAAATAAAGAGTGAAATAAAAATATGAATCCGATAAATATGGGATCCGAATACGTATCAGATAAAGACCACATACAAATGTGGAATTGATTTTTTTTATCTAATGATTTTAAATAACAGTAAAATATAAATAAATGGCATAATGACAAAATAGAGCGTCAAAGTGACCTTTGTTATTGACTGGAAGTAAAAAGATGAATTGAGTTTCGTAACTTTTGTTAATGTCCATCCCCAACCAAAAAGAAGTTTACTAATATCATTAATGTATTATATTATATAATGTATAATACTAATACAATAACAAAAAATTGTGGCTTATATTATATTAACTAATATATAAAATAATATATGGTGTATTCGGATAAATGGATCTGGATCCGGATATTCAAGCTATTACAATTTCTATATCCGTATCCGAAAAATTTTTAAAACCCATATCCATTATTCGATCTGTATTTAATTAATATTCGGATGCGGATATATGTACTGCAAGAGTATACATTTAATCTTAGAATACCAGAGGAGTACGAATGTAAAAACCCTTCCAATACTTACCGAATCCCCGTGCCAGTCCTAGAGCACACGAGAGCACCGCCTATCGTTTATATACCCTGTATATAGAGAATGACAATGCAGATAGAATCAAGAAGGGTAAAACGGAGATTTTCGTGGCAAAAATTAATGGGTGGTCGGTGGAAGTGCTCCTGCTCATATATATAGGGGGTCTTTCAAATAGGATGCAGTCCTTCCTGAGTTAAGGAAGGCCGCCCATTTTTTGTATAAAACATGGCACTTTAGTAGAATACGTATATAGTTTGTATTATAGGTGCACGTTATAAATACAAAGCCGCATACAAAACTGCGCATTATAATACAAATATTAAAACTGCACATTATAATACAAAACTGTATATGTATTCTACTAAAGTCATCCTGTTTTATATAAAAAAGGGGCTGGCCTTCCTTAGCTTAGGAAGGACTGCGTCCTATTTGAAATAAATCCTATATATATATATATATATATATATATATATATATGTTAATGGATATGGTAAGTGGATATATGTAGTAGGTTAATTCTTGCCGGAAAAGTTAACCTCATGTTGATATTGTTTTTTCTTGGAATTTCTGTAATGACACGTAGGAGGTCGTGACTTATATGACGTGGATTCGGGATTTCTACGTACACTAAATAGGCAACAGAAAGCAAATGCAAATGCCGATTTAGATTTAATGCAATTAAATGGTTACCGGACAAAAGCAATAATTTGCAAATGTCACCATTACGTATCCTTCTCCTCGCTTCATTTAATCAATCAAACGCAAATTTTAAAAATCGCGATCAAATATGTCCTTGTACCTGAAAGGTTAAGGGGGGAAATTCGAAATTAAGTAGCATTATTTGTGGTTCTAATCCCCTAATAATTTATTTATTTATTTATTTATTTCGTAGGAAATGCCCTTACTTTAACCCTGATTTAGAGAGCACAAGAGAAGGAAAGAGAGATTTAAGTATGGCGAAGGCTCCCGACACGAAACATGTTTCGGATCTACAAATTTCCCCTTCCTAGAGGAGGTGTGTTCATATGCATGATTTCTCCAACGTAGCCGAAGTGATCAAGTTTTCTACATTCTCATTATTCGTGTAATGTGTGCTAGAAGATAAATTTTGCGAGAATCCTTATTCATAAATAATACTTTTCGTTTGACTCACACGTTCTTGTTAATTATATAGAGAATAAATTACCAAGTCACTTGTTGATATACAGATTATGTGATTTTCTATTATGTCACTATATCATGTATATAGTGATATTGGATCTCAATATACCTTTGAAAACTATTAGACATACTATCAATCAAGTTCTTGAAGATTGATTACTACAATATGTTTCAATTGGTCCCTTGACCAATTCAAGGATTAACTTTTTCAAGAAAGCCCTTAATCCAAATAATTAGTGGTGGCCATGCTACATGTAATGTTTCGATCTCTTGCATCCGCGTATGTCTTGATGCACATCCTCGTTTCTTGTTATCCCAATATATGCTTGCTCCACCAAACACACAAAGGAGATAATGTAGATCTCCTATCATTATGTAATCTGTATCGAAGTATCCTACTACATCAAATGAAATAGATTGATACATCATTTTTTATATGTAAAGTTACTTTCAGATATAGTAGAATCCTTTTTACAACTTTCCAATATGCTAGCTTGAGATTGCATTGATATCTACTAACTAAGCTTATGTTTAACACAAGCCGTGTCAAGTGCACATCACTGCATAGATAAACGTCCCACCACTTGTGCATGTGGAACATCTAAAGATTTTTTACACCCCTTCTGAGGACATTTATTCTCATTGATTTTCTTTCAAATAATAAGTGGTGTAGAAGATGGATTGTTGTTCTGCATTCTGAATCTCATCAATACAATAGGCAGGTATTTTCTTGACTAAGAGTCAATACCCTTAAATTTTTAACCTCTTATTATTTATAGTCCTAATGGTTAGCTTCATTTTCACGAGTTAGGTATATGAAACTTGATTCACCCATGACATAGGCGAGTCATCCGAGTGGGTACATCTTCTATTATTATTATTATTATTATTATTATTATTATTATTATTATTATTTAAATTTCTAAAACATATGACGATTCTCCTATATCCTTCATGAATCGGATTTCATCTACCTAACATGTGAAAACTGATCTAATCACTAGAATAAGCGCATGCATTTGCATCTTAATACTGCATTCTTAGAATCATTATACTGTAAATGATAGGCACATTTTAACATCCAGGAATACATAAAAAGTGTGCAAAAAAACTCAAAAAATAAATCAGAAAAGGGGCATGATGCATGCATGAATGTGTGTGCAAGTTGGACACAGAAATCAAACTGATTAGACATGTAAGGCTAATTTACAACATTCACCAAAAGTCAAGGCGCTATGTCTCGATCGACTCAATAAAGAACAAGAAAAATAAGAAATCAAGTAAAAAGATACACAAAATACATAAAAAGTGATAAAATACACTAGCGCGTAACATACACAAAACTTCAAACATTTCTTTCTTATAACTCCAACTTATTTAGTTCTTCCTATATTAATTCTTATATATATAATAACATTATGCATATTTGGAAAAAGAACCCAAACCATAATTCCCACAATGGTCGCATTCCATATTTTTTATCTCATTTATATGAACTATGATTTGACCCTATTAACCTTCAAAGTTGTAGACTAAATATACTTTGAAATTGAGTCAAGTCTATTTGTGAAAAGTTATCTTTGAGCCATGTTGTAACACTATGCATACATCATGAATATTTTCCATAGAGTACATTTTACATCATTTTGACTTGTTTAATATTATTATCCTTCTTCTATATCCTACTTGTTCTTAAAAATACAAAATTAACTAGAAATTTAAAAAATTTTAAAGAAACAAAAATAGATTGTTGATCCAAGAATGATTCAAAGTTTGTTGGATTCATCGTTTCAAACTCTACATTCAATATAAATTGATTTTTTAAAGTTATGTGAATTAATTATGAGAATTTTATTATATGTACCATTTTGAATTATTTAATTCGTAGTTATTCAATAGGACGGTATTTTGACTTAAATTTAATTTGGGTATTGTATGCATCTCCAAATTGTTGTGTATCTACTTACTCCCCAAATATCATGCAAAATGGTTGACATTTGAGCTAAGACGAATTTTGAATGCTTATTTGAATTATTTTAACATTATCTTGTAATAATTTTGAAAACCAAATCTAGATCTAGCTCTATATTCGAAATTTTATTAGGAATGTTTTACTGCTATTTTATAGTCACGAAAAAAAATCAAAAAGTGCATTTAGCATTTCTTTGATTTTAATTTAGTTATTTTATTTTCAAAAACTCACTACAACAAAAATCGGCTATAGAAATGCCTTTTCGAAATCCATTATACCACGACAATTTTATTCGTTGTGAGACTATTTTTTATATTTTAAATTTGAGATGAATATAATATATGTCGCTCTATAATGGTGATGGTTCATATATCTATGCTCATATGTTGCTATTTTCATATTTTCAACTAATCGTTGCTAAATTTTTAATTGAAATTTAGTGACAATTAGTTAAAATTTTAAAGATAACAATGGATAAGCTTCTCTATATAGACAATTGCTAAAGATATCGTGATGGATACTATATTAGTCGCCAATTTCAAGTATAAAAAAATTCACAATGAATAGCATTGTCGGTATATATTTAGTAACGACTAAATTAATGACGGATTTTGAACAAAGTGTCACTATAGCCTATTTTTTGTAGTGACTAAACAAAGGGTAGATACCTTTCTTATGCAATGTAACATATCCAAAAATTAAAAAACCAATTATATTTTTACCCTTAAAATCACAAAAAGATTTGGAAATTTTGGAAGTTCACTAAAACCATGTATAAAATCAAAGGACAAAAAAGAATGGTGCATTGGAAGCTTAGAAGCTCTACTTTTCGGAACCACTTACTTTTATTCCTCGTTTGAGTAAATACCCTAATCACATCTTATTTCTCATATTAAATTTTTTCAAAAATGTATTTTTTGTTTACATGTATTTTCTATTGTTCTTAGATTTAAAGTACCTTAGATTATAACAGTTACAAAACTATTTTTTCCTTATTTTTATTATATTTTTGGTATCTTTTTCGATTTATAAGAGCCATTTTCTATTTTCTTCCTTCTTTATAGATATTATAAATTATTTTCCTTTTATTTCACTTTTATTTTATTTATATTTTATAAAATAAAATAGAATTAAAGATTAAAATCCAATATAGAAATTAAAAGCACCATGAAAAGACAAAACACATAGATAAACATAAGCAAGTGAGTTAGTAGACTCAATGTGTGAGTTGTCTCCTTGTGTTTGGTACATTGTACATTTACCTGGTTAATATTAAGTGCCGAAAATAAATTTATTTGATCGATGAGTAGAGCATGTATTTTTCCATGTTTTAAAAGTGATGGATTATGTTGCAATCGAGTGCAAATATTGTGATAAAAACACACAAATAATATGTGAAAGTGATGTGGTTAATTTATTTATTTTACTTGCCTCGGCTCAGTATATTCTCATTTTAGTGTGCAAATTATCTCCAAGTATATCCAAATGCAATGCAAGATGTTTGTGATTTTTTATGGAATTTGAACATTTTTATAAGAGTTTGTAATGAGAGATACAATCAAACAAAGTAAATAAAAAACACAAATGCAATACACAACAATCAGTTTTCAAGGGGAAATTGATCAAATCAATAAATTCAGTTTTAATCCAAAATTAGGGGTGCACATGGATCGGATTGGATCGGATTTTGGCTCAATCTGTGTCCAATCCACACTTAACGGATTTTTTATTTTTCCAATCCAATCCAATCCATTAAACATGCAAATCCAATCCAATCTGATCCATCGAATTACGGATTAGATCGGATTGGTTCGGATTTTTAATACTGGGGACGAGGTGGGCATAGCTGAGGACGAGATTGTAGACAGCTAAGGTGGAGATCTGGCTACACGTGCGCGAGAGAGGTCTGGTCATGCGTACGCGAGAAAGATTGGGTTGTGCATGCACGCAACTAGGGACGATGACAACATCCGGCGAAGATGTGCGTGGCTAAGGGTAGAGATGTGTGCGACACAAGAGGATGTCTTGTTTGGAAGGATCCCAAGGTTGTTTAGGATTAGGTATTATTATTTTTAAGAAAGGTGTTTTGTTTGGAAAATTGGAAGGGCTCGAAGGATATTGTGGGTAGGTAATGTTTTTTCAAAACCAACAAATGAGGTAGGTAAGGGGGTTTCCAGCAAGTGGTGTGGAGTAAAGCTTGAGTTGGAATAAATTTTAACAGTAAATGTAGTAGCTTGGATATTTAATATGGCTTTCAAATAAAATTAAATATATAATATACTTGAATGATAAGAAATAAATTATTATATATTATTTTTTATCAACGGATTAACGGATTGGATTGGATCGGATTTTGATAATAATCCGATCCAATCCATAAATGAACGGATTTGTAAAATTTCAATCCGATCCGATCTACTGAACTTATAAACCCAAACCAATCCAATCCAATGGCAACGGATTGGATCGGATTACGGATTTTATCCGATCCATGTGCACCCCTATCCAAAATGATACAAGTTATAAAAATGACTATTTTCCTTAAATCTTATTTTACGATAAATTTAAAACACATTTTTATGGATTTTTTATAAAGGAAAATTAAATATGAAAAGCATGATTTCCCGATCTTTTCCAATTTTAATGACAAAAGTGTTCGAATAAAAAAGAATAGGAGATGCACAATGACGAAATGAACCTATCGCATTTTTTTGTTTTTAGAGATAATATGAATAAATTAAAAATGATGGAAGTTCATATGTCCGTGATATTGTGTTTTTCAATTTAAAGCATACCAAACCACATCCAAAAATTCCAAGAAAACCATAACATGGTGAATTCAGAGAAATCTACGATATTTTTATTTTCTATAAATATTGCAAAACTCGCACTGGAAAATCAAGTAATTATTTATCCAAATTAATTCTACAAGGCATATTCTGAAAGAATTTAAAAAATTGCTGATAACAACTGTACATCAACAACGTGCACTCTATGAAAATCATCGTAATAGGAAATTAAACGATGAAAAAGACATACCCATTTTATTAGTCTTAAGTTGAGATTATAGGAAAGTAAAACATTCAAAAAATAGATTAAAAATGGGTTTTTTTATCACTTGTGCCCCTCTGAGATATCGCAATTTCAGTTATGCCCCTATCTTTTTGGTAATATCAATTGTGCCCCTCACTTCTTTCGCTATTATCACCTGTGCCCTTCCCTCAGATTGACCATCAATGAGTTAACTTAACCATGATTTTTTCAAACCTTGGTGCAGTTAAGAGGGGTATTATTGTCCAGACTTCTTCATCTTCTTCCTCCTCCATTTATTCTTCTTCCTTTCTCTTCATAATTTCTCTCTCTTAGTGACACCTTCATGCATTCATCGAATCTCTAAAATTTTTACATTTTCACGGATATATCACTCATTACGGATCAAACGGTGAATTTTATTGAATTTTTTGATGAATTTTTATGAATCAATTAGTCAAAACTTTATCTTAATTTAACAAAAACTGAAAGCTCGACAGTTTTAGGGAAGGAGGAGACGTGGGGACGACCTGGGCGTGGGGAGCGATCTGAGCGCGGGGCGGCGGGGGCAGGGGAGGCGCGGAGGAGGAGGAGGCGTGGGGGGCGACCTGGGCGCGGGGGCGGCGGGGGCAGGGGAGGCGCGGGGGAGGAGGAGGCGCGGGGGGCGGCGGGGGCATGGGAGGCGCGGGAGAGGAGGAGGCGCGGGGGGCGACCTGGGCGCGGGGGGGCGGCGAGGGCAGGAGAGGCGCGGGGGTGGAGGTGGTGCGGGCGACCTGGGCGCGGGGGGCGGCGGGGGCAGGGGAGGCGCGGGGGAGGAGGAGGCACGGGAGGCGACCTGGGCACGGGGGGTGGTGGGGGCAGGGGAGGCGCGGGGGAGGAGGAGGCGCGAGGGGCGACCTGGGCGCGGGGGGCGACCTGGGCGCGGGGGGCGACGAAGTAGGGGAGGCGCGGGGAGGAGGAGGCGCGGGGGGCTACCTGGGCGCAGGGGGTGGCGGGGGCAGGGGAGGCGCAGTGGAGGAGGGGTACGCGAAGCAGTCGTCCCCCTCGTGCTGCTCGAGCCTCGCCGACGTGGTCAAGTTGGAGCCACAGTGCCTGTGCTCGGTCATCGATGGCAGCGGGGATGCACGGCGTGGGGGCAGAGGGAGGCTGGAGCGGAGGAAGAGAGCATTCTGGGGGTGGGGGAGGAGTTCCTGGCGGAGAGGGAGGAGGAGGAGGTTGGAGGAGGAGGAAGAGGATGGGGGGAAAGGAGGAAGAAGAAGAGGATGAGGAAGAGGGTGTCAAATGACCATTGAACCATTTTTTAAAAAATTAATTCCGTTTATGTTCTCAAAGTTAATGTCTGTTTGCACTGTGGATGGAGGCAACTAACCCAAGGGGCACAACTGATAAAACGACAAGAAGTTGGGGCACAACTGATATTACCAAAAAGATGGGAGCTTAACTGAAATTGCGATATCTCAGAGAGGCATAAGTGATAAAAACCCAATAAAAATACATGATGTTGAGAATATGTGTGCGAACTTAGCGGATAAAGAGCGGGAGAGAGACCTCGATCCAAAACGCTTGCGATAGGAGGTTGTTGTGAGTATATGGAAAGCCTTACTAAACCAAATACAAACCATTGTGCGTGCAAAAATGAAAAAAAACAATTGAAATTATAACATGGAGCAATTCAGTTGGAGGCATATCTCTCTTCGTGCTTAAAAAATAGAAAGCACTTGGTGCAAACTACGTGAATGGACGACAAGAACCCAAATAAAATGAATAGTGAAATTAAAATGAAACCTGGAGGTCTCTGAAAGGTCAGACGGAAGCATGAATTAAATGATTCTGAAAGGGAAAATAGGTAGAGACAACACTCATTCCCATAGCATGTAGGGAGGATGGTATGTTGCTTTGGATCCAATCGGCGATGATGCACAACGGCGGCAAAGGGGGTGTGGGTGGCAACGTGAGGGACAACAGGTTGTGGGTCAGCCAGTGGTGATGCGGGGAGCGACCGGGCATCACAGCTGGCGGCTGAGTTGTGTGGCTAGCAGTGAGTTTTGGGAGAGATGGTGGTTGTCTGGACAAGGGGGAGTGGTGGTGGGATCGAAGTTGGTGTTGGATGATGGCGGAGATGCGTGGGTAACTGAGGGAGGGAGGCGGCGGTGAGTTTGGGAGAGATGACGGCTGTCAGGACAAGGAGGAGAGGAGGGGGGATCATAGGTGGTGTGGAATGGTGAAGGAGTTGCGTGGGTAGTCAGGAGAGGGAAGTAGTGGTGAGTTTGGGGAGAGATGATGGTGTTGACACAAGGAGAACCCATGGCGACATTGGTGGTGTTGGAGTTGCATGGGTAGCTAGGAGAGGGAGGTGGCGGTGAGTTTCAGGGGAGAGGGTTAGGGTTTCTTATGTGGCAATACAACATGGTATACAACAATCGACGAACGTCTATTGTCCCTAAAATATATACGAATGTCTGATGAACGCAAAATTCGCCTCTTTAATAGATATAAATAACGCTGTAGCACAGGAGGCGGATTTTGTTCAGCAAAAACCACAGTCTTTGAATGCTGTGGAATATTTATACTTGGTAAGTGTACCAAGGTCGAACACAGGGACACAGCTGCTTAATTATAGCTTTTGAATTTTGATTCGTGAAGTTCAATGTCAATTAATTCTCAATTTCAGGTCCATATGCATTTTATGAAGCACTATGCTAAGTGATGATATGATGCATGTATTTTTATCGGTTTTTATGCAAATTAAAGTGATGCATGGGCAAACAATGCAAAGGAACATGCATGATGAATCAAATGCTACAATTATACCCTAAAATAAGAGCAACACAATATAGAATGAAGTTAGAGCCATTTTGAACACATCATTAAAAATCGGTCATGAAATCAAGCAAAACAAGTAGAGCTAGGTCCCATTTTTGACATAAAAAATCACTTAATTTAAAACATTGTCAAATGAGACAAATAAGTATGCTAGATTGTAGAGGACAAAACAAGGATCAAAACGACACTAAAATCATGCAATTTGGACCTACGATGCTCAAGTTATGCTAAAAACAGTGCGAGGGCATAAATGTAATAAAAATGCAAGAAAAATAAAGGATAATTATTACATTTAGGTCCCTGGAGGGACCTAAATGCAAATATGGAAAACCGCCTGGGCCTGTGAGTAATTTTCCCAATGCGCGCAAGGGCCTTTTTGCAAATCTTCAGAAATCAGAGGGCCTCCCCGAAAAATACCCAGGCACGCACGTGAGGCACGTGCCTGGGGACCAAAATATAAATATCTGATCTTTCTGGGTCTATCCTGCAATTTGCCCAGTCCTCACGTGCGAGGCACGTGAAGGCCCAGGCTCGGGAGGCGGCTTAGGTTCGGGCCACGTGGCATCATAAGGTGGCTTGATCCGAGGTTCGGAAGCCCCGGGCGATAGCTTTGGAAAGAGGTTCGGTACTCCACGTGGCATCATCTCATCCATCCGATCGGTTCGATCGGACGGTTACTGTAACTGTCCTCTCCTCCGCAGGCCACCGGAGTAAGCGGGGCTCCGGCGACCATGCCATAGCTCCGCCGCACTCCCAGTGCTTGCCTGAAGGTCAGGCCATGGAGCTGAGCGGTCCGCGATGAAGCTGGAGAGCTGGCGAAGCTCCAGAGATGTCCTGCATGGCTGAATGGTGGAGGAGCACCTGCGGCGGAGAGCGGAGTTGAAGCTCCGGTACCACGTCCGGCCAGTGAAGATGTTTGTACCTGCATTGGTTAGAAGTACATAGCCGAAGCGTGCGGAGTGTGTGCGTGCGAGTGAGGAGAGTGGAGGCCGTGTGGGGCGTCGGGAGTGAAGGCCCAATGCTCCTTCTCCGGCGAGGCATAGGAGGAGGTGGCGGAGAGTGGTTGGGGTCTTGGAGAAGGGAAGGTGCTGTCGGAGGGGGTTGGCGAGGTACGGAGTGGACGGGCGGAGCTTAAGGGCTGGTCAGATGGAGGTGGAGGTGACGATCGGAGGAGGAAAAATTCGAAGAAAACGCACCTCACCGGAGCGAGGTGTTGTGGAGGCTGCGATCTGGGCTCGAGGTCCTCATCGGACCTCGGGGTCTTCGCCTCGACCTGGTCGATCTTCCAGGAGGCTCGGTGGTGCCCGGAGGTCACCGTGACACGGCCACATCGGCCGTGGGTCGACACCGGACTCCAGCCATCGTTGCCTCGACGTCCCGCCCTCTCCGCTGTCACCGGAGGGGCGGGGGAGACTAGGCTGGAGCCCCGAAACGGTGGACAAAGGTCTCAGGTGGCGGGGGAGGGGGTTTTATAGGATGAGGTGGTCGGAGGTTGTGAGGTGGCGGGGCGTTTTGGAATGGAGTTTTAATGGCGTGGGAATGATGGTGGGGAGGGGTGGGGGTTACGCGAAGAAGGCGGAGGTGTGGGCTACGTGAAGCGACCGTTAGGTGGTGGAGAAGTGATCGGAAGCGTGGGCTAAAATGGAAGGGGGCGGAGCGTCGGCGAGGCGTAACGGCTGGGAAAGGGGTTTACGCGAGGTGGAAGAAGACTTTCTGACCGGTGGATCAGTGATCCAACGGTTAGGATGCGAACATGAGCGGTCGGTGAGGATCAGATCCTAGGATGTGATCCTGTGGTGGAGGTTAGGGCGCTAGGGAGCGGCCGGGATTGAGTGATGGAGGAGATCTAACGGCTGATGTGAAGATGCAACGTGGTGCGCAGGAGGCCGTAGGATAGGGATGGAATCGGAGGGCTGAGAGATGTAGGCGACGTGGCGCGACGATAAGCGTAGGATGAGTGGAGATCGGATGGTTGAGGTTTAGGCGCTGATGAACGGTTTGGATGAAGGGCGAGGGTTGATCTATCGGTGAGGGATAGAGGGATGACGCGGAGCGAGGAAGACCGTTGGATGGAGAGGGGATCGGAGGGCTGTGGTTTAGGCGCCAGTTTGCGGTGGAGATCTGATCTGAAGATCAGATCAAGCGGCTGAGAGGAGATGCGGGATGAACGGTGAGGATGGGGGCTGGAATGGTGCGATCCAACAGCCCAGATTGGGCGCCAGGTGGCGGGAAGGAGAGCGGGCCACGTGGGCGGCCCAGAGGGCGCCACGTGGCCCAATCAGAATAATTCAAAAGTAAAAACAAAGAAAAATAGAAAAGAAATAGTTAGAAGCCGAATTTGGAAAAAGTCAAAACATGAAAGTTGCTCGTCTCGACGAGATCTACAACTTTCATGTTGGGCAAAAAGCCAAAAGAGGTCATCTGTACAAAAGCTATTTTTGGGGGCATTTTTAAGGGGATAAAAACACCGGTTTTGTGGTTTTGAGTTGTTTTTGTATTTTTTAGCTTTTTAAGGGTTAGTGAATTATAGACAATTATTCTACCTAATTTTTAGGGGTTTTTGAGTGATAAAATATTTACAGAAAAGTAAGGGCAATTAAATACACAATAATTAAGGGTTAATTATACACAATATTGTACAAGATAAAAATAGAGATTTAGAGGAGATTTTTATTGGTTTGTTTAAGCAGGGATTTTAATAAGGACTTTTTAGCATGATGAATACGGGATTCATCAATGTCCCACCTACCTGGATGGGACGATAATACGACCGTCCCATCTTGCGTTGTCCCATCTACACGGTTGGGATGGTTTAAGTGATCGTTCCATCACACCAATAAGAAGGGGTGGTTTTAACCGTCTCATCTCCTCTTCCCTAAAGGCGATGAGAAAGGTACAGATGGACCCTTCCTTATCGACTAGTTTACTAGAACGCGACCTGAGACACATACTTTTCACTTTCGATTTGATGAGGCGACAGTTTCATTGCAGATATGAGAATGATCAGTGGGTTGAAGGTAGATAGTTAGGTTATTATTAGTTCGGATGTTCCGACAGGGGGATGTGATGCCCTATGTTTAAGCTTGTTAGATGTTATACCCACTCGAGTAAAGAGTGGTAAGGTGAAGCTATCTTGGATAAGGGATATCTTCTTTAGTGATGAAGATCCACTATTAGATATAAAAGATGAACAAGAAGCAATGTGCAGGGTGAGGACACTAATATTTTATCACATTGGATGTAGTGTTCTAAAAGATAGCAGCGGAGATATGCCCCCCTTAGGTAAGCTTATGAAATCATTAAAATACATGGATCTTTGATACCACTATTGATTTATTACGACTGATGAACGTGAAATCCGCCTATTTAATAAGCGATATTTGTAGTATAGGAGGCGAAAAATGATTCAGTAAAAACTACATGCGTTTGAATGTTGTGGAAAATTTATACTTGGCAAGTCTACCGAGGTCAACACAGGGACATGAGCTACTCTATATATTTATCGAATTTCGGTCAATTAAGAGCATGATTTGCAGGTCTCCATGCAGAATGTGGGATGCATGCAGATTACAATGCAATAAATGATGCATGCATTTTTTGTTTATTTTCATGCAATTATAAGATGCATGATAATAATTCAAGGTTGAATGCAAGGAGTAAACGTGCAAATAGTGAGTTACAAATATGCTCTAAAAAGATCATTAAATTGAGCAACAGATTATAATTTAAAATCAAAGTCATTTTGAGCATAACATCATGAGTAAGCATCTATTTTATGACAAAGCATTTGAGAAAGATACATCATCTAACAATAAATAAATCAGTTCATTTAAAATGATGTTAGATGAGAAAATTAAACATGCCATAAGATAGATGAAGAAACAAGGATTAAAACGACACTAAAATCATGCAATCTAGACCTACTATGCTCAAGTTATGAAGAAAATAATAAAGGGGAATAAATGTAAATAAAAAGTAGGAAATAAAGTGATAAATAATTACAAATAGGTCCCTAGAGGGTCATATTTGCAATTTGCAAAAACCGCCTAGGCCTGAAGGTCGGAGAAGAACGCTGATGCCCTGGTGAGGAGGCTGGAGGTGCGACGAGGCCCCGAGGATGGTCAGAGCTGCAGATCGACGAAGCCTCACCGGAGGAGAATAGCTCGACGGAGCTCCAATTCAAATTCCGGCCAATCAAGTTCCAGTAGGATCAGTGTAGCCAAAGCGTGCGTTTATTACCATGGGTGAGTGCTTGGTGAGTTAGATGGAGGTCGTGGAGGCGACGGGAGTGGTGGCCGGTAGCTTCTTCTCCGACGAGAAGAAGAAGAAGAAGAAGGGGGGTCGGAGCGGAGTGGTTTTGGATAATGGAAGGGGGTCAGCGTCGATGACTGATGTGTGGCGAAGCTTAGGAGGTGGTCAGGCATGGGTGATGACGAAGGTGGTCGGCGAAGAAATTCAGAGATAAATCAAAAAAATAAAGAAAGTTACCTGGCCGGAGCAAGGTTTTTGGCAGAGGGATGGTTGGCTTGGGCTGAGCTCCATTGGAGCTCGGGTCATTGTTCTGACTCGGGCAGCCGCTTCGAGGAGCTCAACGACGGCGGAGTTGCCGCAGCACGGTCGGGGTTGACCGTGGGTCGACACCTTGCCGGGAGACGTTGACGACCCCCATCCACCTCCGTCTGTCAAAGGGGGGAGGAGAAGGGCTATGGTTTAGGTCATCAAAGGTGACTGAGGGCAGAGGAGCATTTTTTATAGGTGGAGAGTGCGACGTAAATGGTGATGGTGAGGGGGTTGTGAATGGCCGTGATGGAGGAATAATGGCGGGGGGTAGTGAAGGGTGCGCGAGAAAGGTGGATCTGGGGGCAACGCGTTGGTGCGTTACGAGAGGGAGAGGTGACCGGAGATGCTTTCCAAAATAGGAAGGGGGTGGCGTGGATGCTAAGTGAAAGGGTTGGAAGGAGGAGGACGATGAGAGGAGGCCGTTGGATCTTGCGATCCAATAGCCCCAATGTTGGCGCGGTTGGAGGGCTACGATCAGATCAAGGATCTGATCGAACAGTTCAGATCTGAGCGGAGGTGAGCGATCAGATGGGAGTTAAGTTCTTATCTGACGGTGGAGGGAGAAATGGCAACGTGGAGGATTGAGAGGCATTGGATGAAGGGAGATCGGTTGGTTGTGATTGGAGCGGAGGCAGGAGATGAGGATTCAATCTGGGAGAAGATCAGACGGTGGAGGGCGAAGTGGGGATGGAGGGATGAGATGAAGGCAGATGAAAGAGGATCTGACAGTCCAGGAGAGGTTACAGGTAGAGGAAGGAGGGACGGCCACGTGGGCAGCCTAGCAGGCGCCACGTGGCTGCACCAGAAAATTCAAGAAGCAAAAATAAAGAAAAATGTAACAGAAATAGTTACAGGCGGACTTAGGAAAAAGTCAAAACATAAAAGTTGTAGATCTCAATGAGATCTACAACTTTCATGTTGGACAAAAAACAAAACGAGGTCATTTGTACAAAACCTATTTTTGGGGGTATTTTTAAGGGGTTAAAAACACCGATTTTTGGGTTTTGAGATTTTTGTAGTTTTTAGTTCTTTTAAGGATTAGGAAATCATGGACAATTATTCAACTTGATTTTTATGGGCTTTTGATAATAAAATAATTATAAATTAAATAATAGTTATTATATAAAATAAGATGATGGGGAGCTTGCACCAAGGTGCATGTAACTTTACATGCACCGGCGCTTATATCTTCCACACTTTTTTATTTTTTTGAAAAATACCACATGTATATTCATCTATGTATCCCTCCAATTTGTCATTCGAATTTCGTCAGAAACAGAGACTCCTATGACCTCCATCCAGAACAGGTAGTTTTAACGGTCTTAGAGTTGCTGTAATCGACCTGTTCTGGATGGAGGTCATAGGAGTCTTTGTTTCTAACAAAATTCGAATGACATATTGGAGGGATATATGGATGAATATACATGGTGGTATTTTCCAAAAAAGTAAAAAATATGGAAGATATAAGTGTCGGTGCATGTACAGTTACATGCACCTTGGTGCAAGCTCCCCATCCTCATAAAATAATTATAGGCTAATTATACACAATATAATACAATATAATAATGAGGAATTATTGGTGATTTTTATTGGTTTATTTAAGCTAGAGGTTTAATTAGTGACTTTTAGCATGATGAATACGAGATTCATCAACGACTTATTCAAAATACCTTATTTGCCAAGTAGATACATATTCCATTTACGTGAATTAGAAGAATGTGCTCAATTTGCTTGGGGATGTTGTTTTAGCACACATGTACTCTGAGCTGGACAGGAGTGCAAAGATAGGAACGTTCAGAATTTATGGTTTTTTCACGATTTTACAAGCACGTACGATATTGCATATCGCATTATCTCGATTTATGATGATTAGATAACATTGATTTTGTGCAGGTTTGAGCATGGGAGCATGTTCACATAGGAATGTCAATTGTGGGGGATCGTGTGGGGATCCAAAGAGAATCATTAGCATTGAAATGGATAGGTGTCCATCAGCTTTGTAGAAATCTCATCATGCAAATATTTAAAATAATAACATATTTACTAAATCGAGTGAATGATTACATGTCTTTCTTTTTTATTAAACGTAGATTAATTAGATGTCCTACGTTGATACAGAAATTGCACAGTTACATCAGCTTTGTAGAAGTGGTCATGACGTTTGGACGAGTAGAGTACCACTAATCTTGTACGATGTCATAGGTATGCACGTACCCGATCGTATAATGTGACAATTTGGGTTGCGACTACATATCCTTGCCTCCATTGAGAGGATAAATGTTATCTTTCAACGCAATAAGACAAGAAGTACCGACATCCCATAATGATTTATTATACATCGACAATACGTAGACCGTTGGGAGGATAGAAAAGCAGCAGTTGTATTTGAGCATGGGGATGCAAACAACGATGTCTACATGCAATGGTACTAGAGTACTACAAGAAAGTAGATCCATACACAAATTTCACCTACTATAATAGCTTACCAATCACACAGACCAATAGAAGATGTCCGGTATGTTATATTTAATTCTATTATTTTCACTATATTCTAATAACTTATTATATCATAAATTAAATAGAAGATACGATTCCACAAGGAAGGAACAACTTGCATGAAATTAGACGATTAACAGATTTGCCTTCAAGTACGAAGATAAAAGTTGAAGAAATAAGTACTTACTTTGATGATACAATCAATATGTCCTCTTTGATGTATCCATCCCAGCAATATGACTGGCCACACATGCCATCACAAGAGCAGCATACTTTTGGGGCATCGGTTTCGTTATTTTTTTGCTATAGCTTTAGATTAAGTTAGTTCTCTTTTGGACAACTAATTTTTATAATTATATGATGCAAATCATATAGGTATGAACTTGCAGAATATAGCAGGGAAGGGTCACAACAACAATCATCGATACTTGCGACTTCAGGTTGCAATTAATTCTTTATCTATCAATAGCTCAATTTAATGTTTAGTTTTTTTTAGTTTTTAATATAATGCAAATGTTTTAAGTATGAGTTATGCAAGATACAGTTGACATGAGTTGTCACAAGAACAACTAATTTTGGGGACTTCACGTTGCAACAAATTATTTATCTAATTTTCTCAATTTCAATATCTACACTATTAAATATTGAATATAATGAAAATATATTGGGAGTGACTTTTGCGGGATATAGCAGACAAGGGTAGTACCACCAAGATCAACTAGGCTTCGAAGCTTCAAGTTGTAATAACTAATTTATGAAATTATATCATTATCCTAATAATTATTTGATTTATATGACATCTAATATAAGGTAAATCTTTCATGTATGGGCTACGTAGAATATAGCGTAGTAGAGTCGCAATATGATGAAGGTAGATTTGGACCTTTAGGTTTAAATAACTAATTTAATTGAATGACTCTTTTTAAAAAGTTCTGTTTATCTTCTGCAATATTAAATACAATGTAATTATCTCATTCTCGTAGGATATATAGAAGCTTCGAGTTAGTCACAGTTTGTAAGATCATCATTTGATGATCCTTCAAGCCAATTTGACTCTGAGCCCTCTCAGCTCACACCACCTACTCAATACAATTTGAAAGCCCTTCAAGCTGAATTATTTACTAGTGTTTGCTAAGCTGAGACAACAGACTTCGAGATACATTCTTTGGTACTCCCATGATAATACCACAACATCCTTCATAAACGTCTCGAAGACCCTCGCTAGGAGTAAGAATCAGTGAACCTCTTCCATCAAAGCTACCACGACAATCAAGAAGCGTAAGGAGCATGAGAGATCAAGATACTCAAGCAACTGAACCTCCACGAAAGTCATCAGTTATGTTGCAGTTGTAACGAACCCGATCGTCCGAGAATGTTGCGGAAGCGAGAAACTCAATGGACATCTCGGGAACGTTACTCATAGCATCAATCATAGCATAAAAGAGCAGTAAAGAACCAATTTAAAAAAAACTTTTCCATAATCATAATAAGGTCACAATTCCAAGAGTTCTTAAATTAAAGATAAATAAACTAGACGAAATCGTATCCACGATTTCCTTATTCCAGTGGGCATAAAGGCGTCCTCCCAACAAAAACGTAGTAGTTCCATACCGCTCCTACTTCTTGAAGACTGTGTCGTCTCCTTTGAACTGTTAATGATCTAGTCCTCACGTTCTCCAGAAAAAGATTGACAATGCATGTTATGAGCATAACGCTCAGTATGTGCCGAGTTGGGTTCAAGCCGGCTAGCGTAGAAAACAAGTCACAAAAGTCATTATCATATAAATCATAAATCAACTTATTTAATGCATATAACTAAATTCCCTTCATAACCATGAATCACATAACATATTTGCACATCTACCTGCCAGTTTTTCCATATTTGCATGTATGTCCATAATATTCACATAAATTGCACATATGCACTTAACAATAACATAATTGCACATGTACCCTTAAAATTTCCATAAATAGCATATACGTACATACCGTTAACATAATTTGCGTATATGTCCATAACATTCACCATAAATTGCATACGTGCACTTAATTTTAACAGAACTTACACATATGTCCATAACAATATCATAATTGCATATATGCACGTAATATTAACATATATTGCACATATGCCCTTGATATTTTTCATGTTTAGAGTGGTCTTGATTGTTAGTTCTTAGGCGGCTTTGATGGCTTTGCTGGCTTACCGCCGGCACAAGCGGTTCATAACAATACATAACATGACAGTGTAGCTACAACTGTAGAGAACTTATCTTTTGCCTCAAGCCCCGGGAAGGCATTGGCCCTTTAGGCCTTACGACCCCTTAGTTCGAGTCGGTGCCAAGATCTTATAATTATCTCGAGAACTTAGGCATACATTGTTTCTTTAACGGTGTGACTGCGGATTTTGTTGGATCTGTTTCTTTGTAATTTCTCTCATGTTTTGTTGAGTACATTTTATCTTCGATATAAAGGTTACATCCTTTTTCTTAATTAATAATTCATAACCAACCAGTCACACTCATGTTGTTGACGTTCGCAAAACTAGATAGTTATATAATCATCTAATTACATTAACTTCAACACGGTGTAATCCTAAGATATAAGAACATATTAAATAGATATAGTAGTGGTACGTAGATGTTGATTTAGAAGCGTAGATTTACTATACATTAAAGAAATAAAATAATACCACATGTTTGGATATATCATATAATCCTGTTTCTTACATAAACGGAGACATACCTCTGTTTTGATCAAAAAAATTAAGAACATTTTGCTCACTTAAGAAACTTACGTAAATCCCACGATTAGGATACAATTGGTTGAACTTGAAATATCATATCCCTTTAAAAGATGAAACCTTAATGTTTAAAAGGTACAACAAAAATTATAGCACATGTAACAGGAAAATTTCAAGTCCATAACAAGAGGATGAGGCAAACTTAAACCGTGAAATCTTCATAATGCTCATAAAGAAACTTATGCATAATGATCTTTAGTGCCATACATCCCATGTTACCATACTTGTTGCTTAATCTTTATAATCACCCACATGCCATGGAAATTGAAAAGACGAGTTTAATTATCTTCGTAACCTCGTGATAATTTTATTTCTCATGAAACGTGCCGGGTGATTCATGTACGTATGGTTGGAACAAAGATAATATGTAATGCGCCTATGGGCTCGACACATACATCTATAAGTCATAATTTTAAACCAAGGATCAGCAAAAACGTCACTTAACGATCCTATATGTTCGACACATACCTTGACGGACAAGAAGTCCGCCCTCAATGATTCTTCCTATCCGAACCTTCGTCGACCACGTCGTTGCTCTGCCTATTTCATCGTATCAAGACTTCGATGCCGACGAAGAAAGTCGACGTTGCCGGATTCAAGAATGACGCGATGAAAATATCGCCGACGACCTCTCTCTCTTTCTTTATCTCTCTCTAGAGCTATCTCTCACATTTTATTAGAAGATGAGGAGATTAATGGAGTCTCATATATTTATGGGCTCAATCAAAGAGATCATTAGCAATAATAATTTGGATTTAATTAATGGATAATAGTAATAACTAGATAAGGTTGTTGCTAATTTATCATCTCTTTTTTATTAATATTAATCTTGTTATTTGATTATCTTATCAAAGATAATGTGGGGATTTTGTTGTGGTCTCTTTTTTATTAATATCTAAAAAAACAATCCGTTACAGCGTCCTCCTGAGTACATACCAATGCATTCGTAACGGGAGATCAAGAAGAAGAAGTAGAAGAAGACAACACATGAAGAGAGCCACAAGAGAACAAGAGATGGTACTAAAGGAAACGACAGAGGAGGAGGTGAAGGAGGAGGAGGATTCCTGAAAGGATTATTAAAGATATGAAAATCATAGAATGTTGTAAAGTATTTATATTATTTCTTGGAAATTTGTTATAATTCGATGATTTCAATACAACAGCTGCATTTTTCCAAAATGATTAATGGTATAATGTGCAATATTGAGCTTATGTATATCATTATCCATGTCTTTATATTCGTTTTCTATTTATTATGATCGTTATGAGATGTTGAATAAGAGATATTCTAAACTTACATTATAAATAATAATAAAATTTGTATAGAATATTACATCATTCTTTTATGATATGATTGTTAATATAATAAATTTAATTCAATCTTGGAATTCGATATTTAGTTTCTATTGATTATTTATATTGTAAAATACACAAATTACAAATTTGTTATCGGGTACTTATGAGTTGTATAAGTATTTTAGAATTATTTACAAAAGTTGAGGGTCTATAACAAAAATAGGAAAGATGAGAATAAATATGCAAAATCAATCAAAAGGGTCTGCATTATATATATATATATATATATATATCGGTTGATAACTATTTTTCAATTTTCCTAACATCCTACATATTTTATTAATTATAACTATTTTAATAATTATTTAAAAAAACCCACAAAAGGTGACCATATTTTACCCTTAAATATAAGGGAGTTTTACCCGACAGACTCCATAAACTTACTAAATGACCTCTACGACCTTTGAAACATCGTAATTCCTCCCTCGACCCCGTAAACTTGCTAACTCTTACCGTATAGACCCTGCAGTTAACTCCCATCCATTTGGTTGTTAAAACTAACCGGATTCCGTGAGTTTCATTTCCATAATGCCCATTTTATTTCTCAAAATTACAAAAATTACATCCCTTCTCCCTTACTCCTCCAAGACTCCTCCACGACATCCCCTCCTCCCATCCCCGACCTCCTCTCCGCTCGACCTCCCCTCCCCTGACTCCTTGTCGCCTCCACCCAACCTCCCCTCCCCTGACTTCCCCGTCGCCTCCTCCGGACCTCCCCTTCCCTGACCTCCTCTCCGCACGACCTCCCCTCCTATCGTCGGTCTCGACCTTACACGGCCTCCACGACCCCTTCGTCGGTCTCGACCTTACGCGACCTCCACGACCCTCAACCACTTTCAAGAGCCATACATATCAGGTGAGCATCTCATCCGACGAGGGACTCCATCCATCCGGTCAATCAAAACAGACTCTCAAACCACGCGGGATGGGGAAGCCACCTCTGGAGAGCTGACAGAGAAGCGTAAGCTTACAAGAGCTCGAGGCTTCGTGCCGTAACTAATGCCTCACAGAGAGATCCCCCCACTGGGATTTGCAAGCGGAAGAGACTCCTCAGACAATTCGAGCACCTTCCCTTCATCGTCCAGCAATGCCAGGCAACAAGATTATGACCAATTCTCAATATGGCATTGGACGGAATCGGAAAGCTCGAGCTCCGAGTTTACGCCATCGTCGGGAGGGCGCAACTACAGGGGGTTCCCACCCGAGCACCCGCGGGCAGCATCGAACTTCATGGATAATCACTATGAGTCGAAGAGAATGGATGACATACGAGAGCAAAGGTTGAAGACTCAATTCCAGAACATGGATGGGATGAGAACGTTTGTCAGGAGCAATACAGAATCGAGCTGGTCGTCTGGGCTCGACAACCGCGGCCAACCAGCACAGACTCCGCACTGCTGCCTGCACTGCAGATCGGACATTTGCCTGGCATTCACGTTCTTGCCGGCGGGAAACTACTGCGATAATGGCAGATGCATGAGCTGCTCCCACTGCTGTTGTTATCCCTCCACCGCATCTGGAAGGCACTACCACGCAGATTCCGATCCCTATCCTCCTCGCTCGTCTGTGTCTTATGATTCCCAGGCAGGGACACCGATCGGCAGGGATGGCAGCCTGACGAAGAAGCGCTCGCGACTCTCACCAGTTTGGGAGGGCAGATTTGAGGCATGCCGGGCTCGTGACCCTCACCAGCATCGTGTTGGGGTTCGTGGTGGAAGAGCCGCAACATGTGAGGCTGGGAAGTGGGATGACACCCCTCTCAGCTTGGACCAGATCAAACACATGTGTGTCAATGCCTTCATGTCCCTGGAGATCGTCCCCTCCTCGTGCTCCACCATCGAAAGGGAAATGAAGAGGAAGAAGGAGGAGAGATTCTCGAGATGGTGAAGATGGCATCGATGGCGGAGATCGGATGTTCCTCGAGATCCAAGGCCTTCATCCCCAACATATGTCATCATGTGCTTGGAGAAGAAGAGGAAGAAGATATCCACCATTCGGTTTCCATTGATTGGATTAAATCAAGGCTAACCCAAGCAATTGAATCAAATAAAATTAAAACTGACGGCAGGGTTTGTGAGGTAAGACGAAGTAAGTCTACGGAGTCGAGACGAGAATACATTGTTCCAAATTTCGTGGAGGTAAGTAAAATTCCCTAAATATAATTTTACTAAATTAGTAAAAAGTAAACCGCGGCCGTAACTCCCACGCCGTTCTCTCCATCCTGACCGCAGTTGGATATATCCAAAGCAGGGGACTGGGGGAGACAACAAGCGTCACATGTCATGTCAATACGCGCTTCTCCGTTTCCCCTCCGCCGCTTTAAATGGCCCCTCCTCCCTTCCCTCCCCCTCACACCACTCCCCCTTCCTGCTCCACCCCCTCTCTCCGCCTTCAGATCAACAACCCGCCCGCCATGGCAACTACGTGGATCGAATCCGGCGGCTCACTCGACCTCTACGACTCGCAGCTCTCGGAGGGCTTCTGGACGCCCGGAGCCCTCGCCTTCGAGGCCCAAACCCTAACCCGCGCCCTCCAGGTCTCCATCTCCTCGCCGGAACCCTCCTCCCCCGCCGCCTCCTTCCCCGCGTCCTTCCTCGTCTCCGATTCCGACTCCGCCCCCACCCGCCGTGCCAAGAGGGAGGCGCCGTCCATCTTCCCGTCGCCTTCGCCGTCTGTACCCGTCGCCTCCGGAAGGATCGCCAAGCGGCGGCAGAAGCGGGTGTCGAAGAGGACGCCCATCACCTACATCGAGGCGAGCCCGGCGAACTTCCGGGAGATGGTGCAGCAGATCACCGGGATACAGATGGTTGAAGGGGCGGTCCCGTCTGAGGTGAGGGCCGAGAGGCCGAGGCCGGCGCCTGAGTCAGCGATGCCACAGGGGCTCCTTCCGACGCTTGACACGTCGGCGTTCCTGCTTAATATGCCGGCGGAGGGCTGCGGCGTGGCGGAGGTCGGGGACTTCTCGTACTTCCACACGTTCGACCCGTTCGAGGATCTATGCTTTTGAGCCGTCGGATGGGGATCCCACGATGGTACTCATTTGTATAGCCCGGTTTCGGGGGTAGGGTATATGTCTTATATATGTATTCTATCTGTTTAGTTACTAGTAATTTTCTTTGTTTTTCCTTTTTTGTAGTTTTTTTTGCGGGGATCTTATCCTGCTCCCTAATCTTGTTCTTGGTTCCCTTTTTTCCCCATCACGAAGAACTTAATAAATTTTTTGCTTTTCGAGAAGATTATGGTTGTTGTTGTTTGGTTTGTATCACGGGTGGATACTCAAAACAAGAAGCAAAAGATGCATCTCATAGATTAGATAACCTTTACCATCATTTGGATGAAGGTCCACTGTCTACATATTACATGGGGTCAAATCAAACATGAGTTGTATTTATAGTGTTGAAAATCTATATACATGGTCATTGTATTTCTGCGTTTTAAATAATATATTACCCTTTTACTTGAAAAAAAAGTTTCTATCATTTTAATTATGTTAGAGTAATTATGTTATTTGTTTCTTTTAATTGTCCCTTTTCTGTAATTTACCCATAGAGCTTTTCTCCTATATAAGAGAGCTCTAGGGTTAGATTAAAATCATCTCATTCATTCCCTTCAACATGGTATCAGAGCGACAGTCCTAGGTCGAAGTTCTCGAAACCCTAACCCTAACCCACCCCACCCGCCGGCCTCTCTCTCCCTTTCTCTCTCTCTCGATCGGCGCCGCCGCACGCGTGCCTCGCGTGCCTCGCCCTCATCGCGTGCCTGGAGCCCTCGCTGGCGATAGCGTTGTGCCTCCATCTCTCCTAGCGATCGTGGTGTAGCCATCGCACCTCGCCTGTGCCTCCATCGTCATCGCTTGTAGCCTCCTGACATCGTGCCTACATCGCACGCCATCGCCTCCAGACATCGTGGGGTGCATCGCCTCCTGCGCGACATCGCTCCTGCCTGGCTTTCTCATCTTCTGTGCGACATCGCTGTAGCGCCTTTCGCCTACCTGTGCGCCCGAGCCCTGTAGCCCTGTGCGCGAACCCTGGCGACCCCATCTCGCCATCTCGCCATCGCTATTCCTGTAGCGCCTGTAGACCAGTAGCGCGCCTTTCGCCTAGCGCCTAGCGATCATCGCCTAGCGCCTTTCGCCTAGCGATCATCCGAAGCCATTGCCACTGTGCCTGAAGTCTGTAGCGTGCCTGAAGTGATTGCCCTAAGTCTGTAGCATGCCTGAAGTCCATTGTCCGAGCGCATGAAGTCCTGTGCAGATCCTGTGCAAGTCCTGTGCACGCATGTGGTGTGCACTATATGCCCTAGCCGTGCTTCCTATGCTTGAATGCCCTGCTTATCTATGTGCGAGTGCCCACGTTGAGTCTATGTACGAGTAGACATTGTCTTCTGATTGTGTAACCCCAGTTACAGGTTTTTTGTTGTCGACAGTGTTGCAGAAGACGGTATTCGGTATTCAGTCGGAGGGGTCACTGAATAGAGAATAATCGGTATTCGGGCGACTATTCAGAATTATTCGGTTTTGTATTTTTTAATATAAAAATTATTTATAATACATATATTCTTATATTTTTATACATATATGGTCATTATTTAACATGAATCCAAGATAAAAGTACCAATCAATATAATAGACATATAGAATTTGACATTTGTGGCGATACCGTGGTAAAATGTAACCCATAAATATTGAAAATTGAAAATAAAAATATAAAAATATGAAGAGTCAAGCTCCAGTCGGCCTCATAGTCGGGCTAGTCGGCCGAATAGTCGGCCGACTATTCGGTCGGGCCGACTATTGCCCGACTTGGAGGTCTGTTCAGTCGGGTACCCCACCGCACCTCATAGTCGGACCGACTGTTCGGTATAGTCGGCCGACTATTGCAACACTGGTTGTCGTCATGTCAGACAACAAGGTAGATTTTCCATCTCTGGGTGCCTTCAAAGGTCCAGCACACGTTGTGAAAATGGACGGCACGAACTATGAACTGTGGGCCATGCAGTTCATGAGTCTTATGCAGTGCAATGGCAAGAAGCATATCCTCACGCAAGAGGAACCTGTTGACAAGACTGGGGTTAACGCCTCATGGGAGGCTGACGACGCCTATGCGCGTGTTTGGCTATCCGGTACTGTGACTATGGAAATAGCCAACGACATTCTGAGTCAACCCACTGCGAAGGCGATGTGGGATATCCTGGCAGCCACATATTCTTCGGCAAAGAACGAGTCCAAGATCTTACAACTCCAGCATGACATCTTTACCTCGAAGAAGAACATGCGTCCTCTCCATGCCCTGTACACCTCTCTGAGGGGTATGTTTGAGAAGCTACACGGATACATTCCATTGACAGCTACACCGGAGCAGCTCAAAGCGTACAGGGAATCGGTGATGACTGGAGTGTTTTTAGCAGCCCTTGATCCGGAGTATGATGCCGCCCGAGCACAGATTCTTATAGATGCCACCATACCACCTATGGAAGAGACCTATCGCAGGTTGAGAAGACTCTCCATATCGCATGGTGGAGTTCCGACACCTTCAGCCATGGCTTCTTCTCGCGGCAGAGGAGGCTACTCCCATTTCAGAGGTAGAGGTGGTCGTGGTCGAGGAGGAGGTAACAGACCTCCTAGACAGCCGTGCACCTACTATCGCAGGACTGGACACACTGAGGAAACATGCTATTCTAAGCATGGGTTTCCTACTACTACGGCACGTGTGGCGGAGCAGGCTCAGCAGGAAGGAGGTCCTTCCCTAGTTGCGGATCAGAGGTTTGAGGAGTTAGTATCGAGACTCCGGGAGATCATGCCTAGCCAGGGATCAGCTGGTACTTCAGGATCTTCAGAGATAGCCGGCTCAGCATCAGCATCCTCTTCAGGTACAACGTATGCACTTACTAGTTGTTACAGAGCAGATCTATCAGAATGGATTATGGACTCAGGAGCATCTCACCATTTATGTGTTGACAAAAAGCAATTGGATGATTTTACTGCGACTCAGACAGGACGCTCCGTGGTAATTGCTGACGGAACACACTCTCCCATTAATGGTCAGGGGGACGTGCAATTGACCCCTGGGATACGACTTCAGAACGTTCTTTATGCTCCTGATTTTTCCATGAATCTACTATCCATTAGTCAAATCACTAAAGATTTACATTGTCGTGCCATATTTGACCCATCTGCTCTTGTGTTTCAGGACATACTTACGGGCAGAGTGATTGGAACTGGCTGTGAGCAAGGGGGTCTTTATAGACTGGTGCAATCTCTTTATGCTGGTGTCTCTTCTATGAAGGCTGGATCGGTGTCACCCTACACTTGGCATCTTCGATTTGGCCATCTTCCATTGCAAAAGATGGTCCATCTTCTTCCAAAGATTTCTCCCAAGTCTAATTTTCAGTGTGAGGCATGCCAACTTGGCAAACATCACAGGTCGTCATTTCTGAGTCGTATAGGTCCAAGTCGTCATGGTCTGTTTGAGCTGCTACATTTTGATATTTGGGGTCCCAGTCGTGTCCCTGATCTTCAAGGACACAGGTTTTATCTTGTTGCTGTTGATGAATTTTCTAGGTTATGTTGGGTTTTTTCTACTTAAAAATAAGTCTGATGCTGCGTATGTTATCCAGTCTTTCATTATTGAAATAAAAAATATTTATTCTGCTCGAGTGAAGTTCATACGGTCTGATAATGCTCTTGAATTATGTAGTTCTCATATCTCGAAATTCCTTATGTCTCAAGGAATTGTGCATCAGAAGTCATGTGCTTACACTTCCCAACAAAATGGGGTAGCTGAGCGGAAACATCGTCATTTGTTGGACATTACAAGGACCCTTTTGATTCAGAGTCGTGCCCCTCACTCCTATTGGGGGGATGCGGTTCTAACTGCTTGTTATCTGGTCAACCGTATGCCTTCATCAGTGTTAGGAGAGAAGATCCCATTCTTGACTGTGTTTCCCGAGAAGGATCTTTTCTCACTAACACCTCGCATCTTTGGCTCCGTTGCATTTGTTCATCTCTTCTCTCCTGGTCTTGACAAGCTCTCTCCCAGAGCTGTCAAATGTGTTTTTGTGGGTTATTCCAAAATCCAAAAAGGGTATCGGTGTTTTGATCCTGTTAGACGACGGTACCATGTTAGTGCTGATGTCACCTTCTTTGAATCCATTATGTATTTCTCTCCTACAGGTGACAACCTCACACATTCAGAAGAAGGAGATGATATCTATGTCCCTCCACCACCATCTATTCCATGCTCTACTCTGCCGCCACCACCACCACAGCCTATACCACCACCACCTCCACCACCACCTTCTACTTTTTATCCTCAGGTCTATCAGCGTCGACCCTCTGCTCATGTGCCTCCTCCATCATCCAGCACGCCCGAGGTATGTAATGAACATTTGAGTACTACTAATGGCACGGGTGATTTTCATATGCAGACAGATGTACAGGGCACAGATGATACTACCATTACTCCATCTGATGATCTTGATCTTCCTATTGCCCATAGAAGGCAAAAGCGTGCGCGGACAATGAATCCCAAATATGGGATGGACTTTGCATCACAGGCATGTTTGGAGCGGTTGTCCCCGGAGTTTCGCAAGTTCGTCCTTGGGTTATCAGCAGTGGAAATCCCAAGGTCATATCAGGAGGCACTACAGAGCAGTCCATGGCGTTTGGCTATGGAAGAGGAGATGGCGGCATTGCAGTCACGTGGTACGTGGAGTGTTGTGCATCCTCCACCAGGTGCGTCCATAGTCGGAAGCAAATGGGTTTTTACTGTTAAGCATAGGGCGGATGGTACGGTTGATAGATACAAAGCCAGGTTGGTTGCTCGTGGCTTCACCCAAACATATGGGGTGGACTATCAGGAGACGTTTTCTCCAGTAGCCCGTCATTCTACCTTACGGATTCTCATTGCAGTTGCTATTGTCCGTGACTGGCCCCTGTTTCAGTTAGATGTCAAGAACGCTTTCTTGTATGGTGACTTGCAGGAAGAGATCTATATGCAGCAGCCACTAGGGTTTGCTGCTGAGGGGGAGTCCAGTATGGTGTGCCGTCTTCATAAGGCCATATATGGCCTGAAGCAGAGTCCACGGGCTTGATTTCAGAAGCTCTCGGAGTTAATTGAACAGAAGGGCTTCGTCAGATCTACAGCAGATCATACTCTCTTTGTAAAGAGAGACCAACAAGGTATTGTGATCATCTTAGTGTATGTAGATGATATTGTTATCACTGGTAGTAATAAGCAGGGCATTCAAGCGGCCAAAGATTTTTTTAGTGAGCAGTTTGTTACGAAGGATCTGGGTACACTTCGTTACTTTTTGGGATTGGAGTTTGCAATAAATGAGCAAGGCATGGTAATGACACAGCGGAAGTATGTTATTGATCTGTTATCTGAGACAGGAATGGCCGAATGTAGACCAGCTACTACTCCTATGGATCCTAATGTCAAACTCTATGATGATGACTCTGAGGAGGTGGACAAGAGACGGTACAGAGAGCTCGTGGGAAAGTTGTTATATGTCACTATTACCCGACCAGATATATCCTTTGTTGTCAGTAGGGTAAGTCAATTTATGGAGCAACCCAGACAGGCTCACATGAATGTTGTTTTTATGATCCTGAGATATCTGAAGTCGTCCCCAGGTGCTGGTCTTCTGTTTAGGAAAGATACCTCTATATCTGTCACAGGATGTGCTGATGCAGACTATGCTGGGTGCCCTAATGATAGAAAGTCTACTTCAGGCTTTATTGTATTTGTTGGCAGCTCACCAGTAGCATGGAAGAGTAAGAAACAAACTGTTGTGGCTCGATCCAGTGCAGAGTCAGAATATAGGGCAATGGCCCAAGGTAGTGCTGAGATGGTGTGGGTTAAATCGGTCTTGACTGATTTAACTATTGAAGTACCTCTTCCCATGCATCTTAAATGTGATAATCAGGCAGCCTTGTTCATAGCCAATAATCCAGCCTTCCATGAAAGGACAAAGCACATTGAAGTGGATTGTCATTATACACGGGACTTAATTCAAAAGGGGCTTATTTCAACTTCTTATGTATCATCAGGAGAGCAGATTGCAGGCATGTTCACCAAGGCTCTCGCTAGAGGTCCTTTTCATCTGTGTTCCAAGCTGAGCATGATAGATATATATGCTCCAGTTTGAGGGGGAGTGTTAGAGTAATTATGTTATTTGTTTCTTTTAATTGTCCCTTTTCTGTAATTTACCCATAGAGCTTTTCTCCTATATAAGAGAGCTCTAGGGTTAGATTAAAATCATCTCATTCATTCCCTTCAACAAATTAATATATTACCTTTTACTTGAAAAAAAAGGTTCCTCCTATATATTGTTTTTTGGAATATCAGTTGTTGACTTCATACACCTCAGTTGTGCCACTTTGGCTGTCAATGAGTTGAACTACAATATGGCTTATTCAAACTATGGTGTGGTTGAGATGGACATAATGGTCAAACCCTCTCATTCTTCTTTTTTCCTCCTCCCCCAGCTCCTCCACCCCGTCCTCCTCTCCCACTCCCTCTCTCGCGCGTCCTCTTTTTTCCCTACTGTGTGTCACGGCAAGAACAAACCCTATTTGCAAGAACAATTGGACTAGTAATCAATACCCGCACACATTTACCTATTGCAATGTTTTTGAGTTGTAAACCTGATTGATCTGATAGGGCTTATCAATATCTGTTTCAAACAACAAGATCGGTTTGCAATCTGGTTCATTCCTATGCATTGCTGCAATATAATTGATATGTGTTTTATATATGATTTGGAATTTGGATGAGAACTTGATTGTGTTGCGTATTGGGAACAGTTCTCTTATGCTTGCCGTTGATTGGAATCATGTTATGGATGATATCTTCCCAGAGTTTTAGATTTGAGTTCAGCAAAGCCTCTTATGAGTGTGTCATGTTTGAAGATTAACTTATTCCGATTCATAGGGCGCGTTTGGTTGGGGGTATGGGTTGGGTTGGGGCAACCCTGTAAGGGTGGGTTGGTAGGGTGGATAGCCCAGTTGTAATAGTAGGTGTTTGGATAAGAAGAGGGTTGGGTTAGAGTTGGATGTGACAGGATGTGATGTATTGATGGATTGGAGTGGGGTTATTTATGATTGAGTTATGATTGTATATGATTGCAAATAAAAAAAGAATTCTTGATTTTTTGAGAGTGTGATTTTAGTCACATGTAGTGGCGTTTTTGCAAAATTCAACCTAGAAAATTTTGTATTACGAATGTGGGATAAGCTTAAAATTGACGAGCTTAATTATTTAGCAGGGGGTTTCCCTGCATACGATACGATTACATTATCTTCCTCAGTTTTCCTTTGTCGCGCATTACAAATTCAATCATTCCACGACGTGTTTGTCGACTACGTCGTCGTCGACGGTGGAAATTCCTGCGTCGTGCAACTGGAGTCGAAGAGTGTCAATCGTTTCCTTCATCGTCGTTGTGCGTTCACTTTCCTCATCCAACTCAGAGTACATGAAACTCAGCTCTAGCTCTTTATCCTCCAGTTCCTTCCTGCAAGCGTCCACTGTCAAAGAAAGCTCCCTGTTTAATTTTTCTTGTTCCCAAAGACGGTCCGCCATGTAGAAGAATTCATCCGCTACTTTCGGCAAACTACGATTAGCACGCGTGTACTTAATCCTTGTGTCATAACGACCGGTGGAACAAATATAAAATAGGCGTCGGCATGGATGGTGTGGGCCCTCCTCGTATGTGAGAATCATCGGATAGCCACATCTGCATTTATCCGCTGCTGGATCCATATGTTTGCACCTATAATTGGAGACGAAGATGTAATTAAGAGGCATATATTAAATTAAGGAAATATTGAACACATATCATGTTTGGAATGCGAAGATAGTTATCGAAGAATATCAAGTAGACAACGGTTACGTAGTACACATCATCAGTACAAACAAATACAAGACCAAGTGCACTATGATTGCGTCGCTCTTCTATTGTTCCACATTGCGATAGCAATTCTATCGCGCAACAGCTGTCCTCGCCTAATGTCGTCCCACAGTATGCCCACAACACGATGATGCTCCTCAATGGGCTCCTGAGGCAATACCTCCTCCTCGTCATCATCGGATGTCGAATCTCCCCCGTTGAGTTGTATGAAGTTATGTATAATGCATGTAGCTCTAACGACATCTCTTTGTATGTTGAAAGGATATGCAGGCATATCACGAAGGCAACGGAATCTTTTCTTCCAAACACCAAACGTTCGCTCCACAACATTGCGGAGACACGCGTGGCCATGGTTGTAGAGGTCTTTGTGGTTTTCGTACAAACATCCACGAGCCCTCCATGCAGGAAGGTGATAAAGGGATCCTCTGTAAGGAGCTAGGAATGTGTCAGTGTTTGCGTAACCACAATCAACCAAATACTTGCATCCTTCTGGGACGACAAAGGAACCTGTCTCCACAGCATCTCGCAGCACCGTCATATCTGCACAAGAGCCCTCCCAACCCGTGACGACATAAGTAAAACAAAGTTTGAAGTCAACAGCGGCCATAACGTTCTGTGCCGTGAATAACTTCATGCATCGATAAGCTCCTTGTTCCTGGGGAGCGACCTGAGCCGGAATGTACGTCCCATCAATGGCACCTATAACGCCCTGTTGAAAGATGCTCACGTAAGTTACCTCCATCGAGCGCGAATATAGAAGCAAAGGATGTAGGTATTTACTTTAAAGTATGGGAAGTATCGTGGGTTCGATGTGATTATATCAGCCGTCACAGGGGGTGCAAGTCTGATATATTCTCCTTCCAAGGTTAGTACCTTGGAAAGAACATTCCTTATATGTCGCGATATCGTCTCAGCGCTATGTTGGAAGGCCTCTTGAATTACTCTGTTAGAGTGCGCGTTAGCGAACGCATACAAGAAGATGCAGACCTGCTCCTCGACATCCATGTGTCTAGTCGGTGCTAATCCATGCTCCGTAAGGACACGAGCAAATCTTCTGAGCATACTGGGGTTCATGCGGAAATTTTGATAGGCACGGTCGTCATGACCATCTAGCATCTCCCTTATCCACTGTCCCCCGGTGAGCGGCCTCGTATGCAGAGGCCGGGGGATTTGTCTTCTGGTTGCTTCCCACTCCTCTATGGCGATAGCTCCAACTATCCCCACGCACGCAGCAAGAATTGTGTCGCCAACATCTGCAAAGGGATTGTACGACCGAGTTGACATGCCTACGGAAGTACTAATACGAATCAATGGCCAAGCATAGGCAATAAAAGGAGGGCATCACACGTCGAAAAATAAGTACATAAGAAAGGCATTTTTACATTAACCCTGCAAACAAAGTATTAGACTTGCAAATTGAAATTGGCAGCAAGAGAAGCAAATGGAGTCCAATATATATTACATAGCACCTGTACTTTACGATGGCTTAATTGTCAAGCCTCTATAATAATCCATGTATATACCATTTGTCATTATTGGCAATTCACATCATATCATGCACTGTCAACGTATAAAGGCAGCCCTGTTAAAAAATATTCTCCTGCAATGTAGCTAATGCCCTATTTAATGCCCTGTTTAAGTGGCGGCCCTGTTTAAAAATATTCTCCTGCAATGTCAACTTATCTATTGGCAATTCACATCATATATAATGCCCTGTTCAAAGCCAGCCCTGTTTACAAATTTCTCCTGCAATGTCAACGTACATGTTTAAAATATTTTCCTGCAATGGCAACCAATGAAGGCAACCCTGTTATGGGAAATGCATTAGTTGCAAACCACCTGCAATCATAGGTAGTTGTTTGCAACCCTGTTATGTGAATAAAATTCTGTATGACCTGCAGCAGAGATGGTTAGTTCAACTGACCACTTGTAATAGAAAGTTAAATAGTCAAAGTTGTAAACTAGTACTGACAAAGCGATAATGTTTTAGGAGTTTTAAGAGTACTGCTAAATGGTTTGAGAGCTCCAAGACAATTTAAATGGAAATGCAGTTTTTTCGGTCTTCAACGAGAGAGAATCCTGTCGATCCACGACTTCAGCTTTTCCGGATCAGAGCGGGCGATCATGAACGCATTCCTTCCAACAGATGTTGCCAACCTCTCAGCAATTTTATCTATTTCATCGGCAGCAAGATCTTGTCGCATGAGACCTATTTCCGTGCATGCGGCAAGAGCTACATCCTCTGGCCCGTTCTTGCTCGCATTCAACTTCTCAGATAAAGAAGAAAGGACGTCGTTAAGCACCTCCTGGCCACCTACAGTCCGCGACGGTCCGCTCTTCGTTTTCTTGCTCATGGCGCGTCCACCTGTCGTGTTCCTCTTACGGGACGGAGTTGGTGTCACATCCTCGCTAGGTTCGAACTCATCCCCCGGTTCTTGCATACATTCGTCGAGGTTCTCGTCGAAGTTTAACTCTCTCTGGCTTGGAGGGGAAAATGAGGTCGGCGCGCCGAACCCAGGAGTATCCCTCGGCGGTCTAGACGAGATTGCGTGCACCCCTGTTGCAATGTCTTTACTTAGGAAGCGCTGAATGTCTCCAAAGTAAAGGAATGGCTTGTTGTGGTACTTGCGATACCTATCAGGCAGCTGCGAAATATACAAATTAGATTGCTCGCCACTAAAAAAACAAGAAGCAAACTACGGGAAAATGGACTTGTAGGTTACCTCAAACCAAGCCGATTCAGACGGAGGAATCGGTCTGTTGTAAATCCCATCCCAGCCCCATCCTGACTTGTTGCGCAGATATATGTACGCTGCGTAGTCTTTCTTTAGATTTTTCCACCTATACAACAATTGAGCCTTCGTATAGTGGAGACAGGCCACATGATTGAATCTTGTCATGATCATCTGCCATCCAGGCACTGTGAATGTGCTTCCCGCCCAGGAGGTTTCATGTTCAAGCATAGCATCAATGAAAATCCGATCCAAACCAGGGTTCCAGTGGGCATTTTCACTACTGACGTTCCTCGGGCATTGTGTTCCTTCCGATGCAAGCCTTTCCCCTTGTGCGAATCTCCCCGCCATCACGCTTAATTTTATACGCAACCAGTTGAGTCATATACTATATTACGATATAAATAACTTGCGTTCAAGCGAAAAACAAGACGACCCTTCACACACAAACGCACCATCGTAGACAGTCCAGTCCACCATTAAAAAACAGACAGTCCGTCATTAAAAACTAAATCGTTAGCACAAACTACCACAACTTATACTAGCACAATGTATGTAACATGAATTAGCACAGAATCGTAAACATGACGAATATTCAAACCATTACAAATTGCAAACATCGATTTCATTGAGGGTATAGAAGTAACCAATTCAACCGGTATTTTATTTATCAGAATAATAGCAATGATGTGCACTTGAGTGCATAGGAGTGTGTACTTATGTTTTAATCGCTGTGAGGAATGTGAATCCAAAATAAGACAAGTATAGGAGAAATATATCATGTAGAGTATTTCATTCACTCGCTGTGAAGAATATATCATGAAGAATATATCAGTCACTCGCTGTGAAGCATTTATCTTTCACTCGCTGTGAATAATATATCATTCACTCGCTGTGAAGAATGTCAATCCAAAATAGGAGTTATATCTCATGAAGAATATATCAGGAAGAATATATCATAAGAACAAATATGTTCAACCATTCACTCCCTGTGAGGAATGTGAATCCAAAGTGAGACAAGTATATCATGAAGAACAGGAAGAACTTAAACAGGAGTATCCCTCGTTAGCACCATCAGACCGAGATAAGAACATATTTATGTTCAACCATATCAAGAAGAATCCAAATTAGTACAAATATATCATGTATCATTATATGTCATGAAGAGTAGGACAAGTATATCATGAAGAGTATATCATTCACTCGCTGTGAAGAATATATGATGAAGAATATATCAGCCAGTCGCTGTGAAGCATGTGTCATTCACTCGCTGTAAATAATATATCATTCACTCGCTGTGAAGAATGTAAATCCAAAATTGGAGTTATATATCATGAAGAATATATCAGGAAGAATATATCATAAGAAAAAATATGTTCAACCATTCACTCGCTGTGAAGGAAGTGAGTCCAAAATAAGACAACTATATCATGAGGATTAGGGAGAACATGTCGAATATATGATAAGAACAAATATATGATAGAGGACCGCATTCAAGCAAAAGACAAATTAATCTGGGAGAATAGGAATGCTGTGTAAATTCCCTTCATCAATCCTAATATGAGTTAAGGAATTTAATGGCCGCAGGCAAAATTTAATTAAACGTGTGAAGAAATAATCACAAGAGAAGAGCTTAATATTCGAATATACAGACATCGAAGAAAATGACATGCTTTGTTTACTCTCTATGCTTAATATGTGTATTTAATCTGGGAGAAGAGCTTAATATGTGTATTTAACTCTCTATGCTTTAATATAGACATGCTTTGTTTACAAACAAGATCCGAAGAAAATGAAACTGGGTGGCAATCAAATCTCACTCCATTTTTACGAACAAGATGCCACGTTTTTCCTTGTTTAACAGTACCCAATCTAACACACCGTAGTCAAAACAGAGATTATACACAGAAACAAAATCAAGCGTGGTTGCAGGTCCTTTCAAGATATAATACAATGCAGTTTATACACAAGGGCTAAAGCTCGACTTGGAGAGGCCCTTCCATAACAAGAACATGGAAACAAAGATGAGTTTGGTCGACTGACCTGCCTAGTATTCTCGTAATCACTCGAACCACTGGCTCTACGAGCTCCACCGCCGGTGACACGCCAGCCGCTGCCAAGGCCGAAATCAGTATTGCCCCCAATTTATAGGGCCACAGATCGTCGACGAGTTGCAGTGGTCTTCTCCTCCCGCCCCTCAATGGTAGAGGGGATACCGAGGGCGCGGTTGACTCACATGAGGACGGGCCTTCCTCCATTGAGTGCCGATGGGATGGAAGCGTCAATGGAGGATGCAATAGTAGATGGATGCATCACGGATTTCTCTTCTGAGGACCTCGAGTTGTCTTCTCCAAGGCGAATAAAGGGCTGAAAAAGCTGCCGCGAGATGGGCGTCGATGGAGGAAAGGGAGAGGCATGGGCGGATTTGGGGGAGAAAGCCTGATGGCGTTGGCTTCGAGATGAAGCCCTCTGTCTGAAATCGATGTGATGGAGCCACTGCCAAGCATTAATTCGGCTCAGAACTCACATGCTGCAACCCTCAAAAACACGCTAATACACGATATCGCGCACAGGGTTGGGAGGGGGTGACCCCCATCGACCCGGGGCACACCCCCAACCAAACGCGCCCATAAGGAATCGAGAAGATGATCTCATTTGCAGGTAGCACCGTTGGGAGAGCTTAAAGGGGAACCCTTCAAGCATTCGACAATGATCTACGACAACCGATGCGCTTAATGAATGCCAGAGAGTTCCATTCCCTTGGTCATCGGGTGAGACACCATCAGAGCAGAGGACCGTCTCGCAGCACACTCCTCAACCCATTCGTGTGTCAGCCAACATCTTCAGGAGGTGGAGCGGAGGAGGATGAGGAAGGCTAAGGAGGTGAGGGGCGACGGAGGAAGGGGCTAGAGGTGGAGGACTCGGAGGAGGAGAGGCCGGATTGACTATAGGTATTTCTTTCTACTTACCCTTGTTAACGTCCTTCTAAGACGTGGATGGATGGTAACTAACTCGAGGGGGTGTAAATGAAAATTGTGCAAGAATTCATGAGCACAGTAGATATTTTAGAAAAGAGAAAAACATAACTGGTATTGTAATATATAAAAAAAAAGAAGAGAGACCAAGCAAGTATATGACACTCAAACATGCTTCCATGTGAGACTGTTGTGTGATTGCTGGAGTAATTAAATGCCCCTTCCGAGTTGACGAGGCAGACGAGAGAGATGTGTACCACTTAATAGTGTATATTCCAATCTCATGAGGTGCAGGATAGCTTTCCAGTGCAATTAATCACAAGCGTCTTCAAGCCCAATTAAAGGGAAAAGGGACCAACACGTCAGAACCGCGTGGGGTCTTAAGATGGAGGAGCGAGATATAATATACATCCGCCATCTCCCACGGATAGAAGTTAAAATAAATAAATAATAAAAAAGCAAGTCAAAGAAGGCGGCTCTCCCGAATACGTACACAACTAGTTGACCACTTGCTTCTCCAGGATTTAATTCTCTTGCGACGCCATGTGAAGTCCGGAACATCTAACATGGTGGTTCTCCAGTAACCTCATCTTTTTACAGGGATAAGAATTTATAAGTTATAGATAAATATATTTTGCCGTAACGTCCGAATATCAGCCCCCGTCATGTGCTAGCAATATTATATATAGAAAAGAAAATGGAAAATTGTTAAGCTGCTTTAGTATAAGCTGATTTGTGGAATAAGGGCTGCCGATTTTCTTTATTTCGATATAATAATTGTTTTTATATATTTCACATTATTCAGCTTTTCCTTATCCATGGCATTTAATTAATGATCCTCAGTTCGCACTGTATGTTGCATACCAAATACCAGTTATTTTAGAATAACTAATCCAGATTCCTTAATACTAAGGGCCCGTTCGGTAGGAGAATAAGCAGGAATGAGGATGGGGAATAAAGGGAATAAGGGTCTATTCTCCGTTCGGCTGGAGGATAAGAATAAGGAGAATAAGGTGAAATAAAGGTAGGTAAGGTGGGATAAAGATATGAATAAGAGTGAAATAAGATGAAATAATGAGGAATAGTCGTACCATGGGGAAGCGTGTTGGGGGCTTATTTCCCTTATTCCATTCCTCCTTACAACAAACAAGCAGGCATGACTAAAAAATAAAGGTACTGTTTAAGCCCCTTCAAACCTATATGGCTTGTCATAAAACCACTGCATGTATTCAATAGCAAGGTTTGAGATGATACATGTGATATGGAGTGTATAACTTTCTCATGCACCTAACCTGTTTTACGAATAAAATGGGTTCATATGACATGCATGAAATATAATATGCACACACAAAATTGACTATGAGTCACTGATTAAGCGATAATGTAATTGCTTAATTTAAGTTAAAATGATAAGAAGAAAAGTTGTCTATATATAAAATATACAACATGGATTTTAAATGTTCGTAAAAAATAAAAGGCATGTTTCTGTTCTCTTAATATATAAAGATGTATTCGATTTTTCTTTGAATGGAAGATCTTTGAAATCAAGCTTTGTTTTGGAATTCTTCCTGAATTCTTTATGCATCATTGCTATCCAACTTGCTTGTTCTTTCACATCATCTCTTTATCATCTTCTGCATCTTCTTCCTCTTGTTGTTGCGTAGAATTCTTCTATGATCTAAATAAAAAATTAGATAAGTAAAGGGAAATCAACAATGATTCAAATTTTACATTTACATCAAATTCTTGATATCATCCCGCAATTCTGTCATCGTGTCTTTCTTGATATCTGAGATTGCATTTCTAGTGTATCACGATATAGTGGAGGGGGTGTAAATAGGAGGGATGCCCAAAATAGGCACCAGAATAAGTTGGTCTAGAGTGCTCCACGTAGTATGAAGGAAGACCTCCAAATATATGCTTCATCAAGATAGAACCTACGTCTCTCTCATATAATATTTATGTTCAACATATATTAATATACATAAATACGATATTTAAAATAACAAAGTCAAATGTATTAACCAATAATATACATGCTTCCACAAGCTCTATCAAAACTAGCCGCATCATGACCATCCCATTTCTGTATAAAAAGAGATAGATATCAATCTTGAAATGTAATTAGAAAAAAATTATTATAGATAATATATTACTTATAAACAGGTATTGCCATATGATAATTACAGAATACTTAGTAAAACAACTCCTCAAGCTTCCTCATTGTCCTTCCCAAGCATGTGGGTGTTGTAACTTAGCAACCTGTAAAGAAAACTTATGTAAGAAAAAGCAATATATATATATATATAGGGAAAAGGGAGTATGCACCGGCGGGTGCAGCTAACTAGCTACACCCGACCATTTTTCTTATTGGTTTTTTTTGAAAAAAACTTATGGGGACTTACTTAGTTTATTGACAAGAATATGTGTTTCAAATTTTCTACAAAACAAACACTCCTAGCATGCCCATCTAGATAGGGTCAACTTCAATAATTCTGAAACCGTTAAAATGTCAAAGCATTGATGGACATGATAGAAATGTCAAATTTAGTTGAAATTGGTATGATATCATGGTGATATATGGTGATTTAAATCCCCCTAAGTTTCATTTCAAAAGCACAAAAAAAAACAATGAAAAAAGGGCCGGGTGCAGCTTCCCCAGCCCACATATATATATATATATATATGAAAAACTTGAATTGAGATGGAGTCTTAATTGAATCACGGTACGACATCTATTTATACCCGTCAGATTGCAATGGACGGTCTCAGTTAAAACCACCATTAGAGAGCCGAAACCACTAAGACTCTATTAGTGAATTTGTATTTATAGGAATTTACTATATTCTATTAATGAAGACAGATATGTTGTGATTAAATTGAAATCCACATTTACCGCGGATTAGTTATGGTCTAATTGAATTCTCTTTCTTCCTAAAATATGGTTTTTTTTCATTAACGTTCCATTGCCCTACTATTCAGAACTTCTCGACATATCTCTAGTTCTTTTCAAATATTTCTTATTAAACTCCGTGATATTCAATGGAACTCGACGAAATAGCAGATTCCGAATTTTACAGAGATAATGCACAGGTAATGTACGTTTTTCATTTCCCTTTAATCGATATGTATGCAAATTACGAGAACTATTTTAATTTTCGTTGAAAGACGAACTGGTTCTTGAATCAAAGTCGTATGATGCGTTAATATTTTGGGCTTTTATATATTAATATGTGACATTATTATATTTATTTCATCCAGTTATCTGACGGAGAGGGTGAAGTTATTGGAGTGGGGGCACGAACTGATGATAATTTGCATCAACCAGGTATGCTGAATTACACAGATGTTTCAAAGCACTACAGACCTTGTTCATTTATATGATGTTGCAAAAAAAAACTTTTTATTTTACGTAAATTCAGTATATTTGGTGGTATAGTTCATCATTTTACATCAATGAACTATAATTTACACTTTTGAACCTCATTTTACATTATAGGATATGATGTAATATCGCCCTGAATGATGTTAATACCAGTCCATTATTTGATAAATTACATATAAGTGCATCATTTTACATTTACTTTCAATATTTTACATTTATAAGTAATAATTTAAATTAATTATAAATAATGCAATTATCTTTCGAATGAATTTCAGATAACTACTCAATCAGTGACCCTGTCAATGGTATCACACCTCATATAGGCCAAACATTTCTATCTATTCAAGATGCATATAAATTTTATGAGGCATATGCAACAGAGATTGGATTCAATGTTAGGGAAGCAAGCTCTAGAGTTGGTAAAGATAAGATTTCCAAGGAGCGGATAATTATATTTAAATCTTTTGTTTGCTGGAAAGAGGGGTTCTCTAAAAATACAGATAAAACACTGTCAGTGGACAATGCAAGAGGTGATGAGAGCGATGAATGTATTTTTTATAAGGAGGAGCGTCGTGTTGGCATATCACGGACTGGGTGCAAAGCTTTCATGTCAGACTCATTTAGGCATGATCTCAATGATTGGTTTGTATCGAATTTTGAAGCTGAACACAATCACAATCTCGTTTCTCCATCTAAACGCATATACCTCAGACCAAATAGACGTTTTCAAAAGCCACAAAAATGCTTGTGAAGTCAATGAATGATGTAAACATACCTGTATCCAAGCAGTCAGCTTTCATAAACATGTCTGGTGGTCAAGTTGGTAGTATTGTTCGAGATATTTACAACTTAAACAGAAAGGAGAAAAAACAACGTATTGGGATGGATGTGCACCTTTTAATTGAACATTTTGAAAGTTGTAAGGCCAATACCCGTGATTTTTACCATGCTTACACAACCGATGATGATAACAGGCTTACTCAGTGTATATGGATTGATAGTGCCTCGATTGAGGATTATAAATTATTCGGAGATACAATATCGTTCGACACAACATATAGGACCAATGAATACAATCTGGTATTTGGATCTTTCTGTGGTGTTAACCATCACGGTTACACAATTTTCTTTGGAAATTCTTTCATGAGCAGAGAGACAACCGAGTCATTCTCGTGGTTATTTGAGAGATTTCTAAAGTAATGAGTAAACATCCAGTTTCTATAATCACAGATGAAGATCCAGCAATCTGTGCAGCTGTTAGGATATGCTGTCCACATATTGTTCATAAATTCTGCACTTGGCATATAATGGCCAAGCTTAAAAGTAAGCTTGGAAAGATTAAAGATATAAATGAAGTTCTATCAGCGTTTTCCATAGTTGTATAGAAAAGTATAACTATAAGGGAATTTGAGCAAAGCTGGTGCAAGATTATTGATCAGTATGATTTATCATCTAATGTCTGGTTGAATGAGAAGTATAGTATAAGATTTAAATGGATTAGTTTATATCTTAAGGAATATTTTTGGGCTGGTCAGCGCAGTACACAGAGGAGCGAAAGTATGAATGCATTTTTGCAACACCACATCACTAAACAGAACTCTTTGCTTGAATTTGTCTATAGATTTCAAAGTGCAATTCAACGACGCAGGGAAAGAGAGAATAACATGGATAACATCGGTGAAGTTTACACTCCAAAATCAAATTTCAAATGGAAGATGGAAGTACAGATGGTTCGTATATACACCAAGTTCATATTTTACAAATTTCGTTTTGAATTGAACGAAGTGAAGGAACTTAATGTTCGAACTCATCTGAACCTGCATTACTGTCAATATTTTGTGTCATATATTGGGAAACCTAACGAAGAATTATGTGTTTCTTCGTCAACGAAAAGCGACTTTCTTGTTTGTGAATGTAAGAATATGCAATTCTTTGGATATCCATGTAGGCAAATACTTGCAGTTTTGAAGATACAGAATGTGGAGCTTATGAATGAGGAATATATATTGAAAAGGTGGACAAGAACCATTAAAAAATCAGGAAATTATCCTATTTAGGGTTTGTAGCAGTACTCCATCATCCATACCTGATACATTGGTTTTATTATTATTTCTTTTTATTGATAACATAATAAAAAATATTTTCAAAGTACTCACATATAAGCAGGCAACACATCCTGTAAGGTAACCAAGTGTTACCCATGATGAACCTGCTCTTCTCTTCTGAACTCTACTTACTACGTCATCCATGTGGAACAGTATCATCCTTGCTACAGCACCAGACCAGTTAAAGTATCGTGTATCTTCAAGTGATTCTACATAGTGTAACAAATCTTTCGGAAAAGAATAAGAACGGTCTGGGAAAAGGAATGTGGCAAACATCAAAAGTATCAAGCATGTAACATAAATAGAGACCGAGTTGTCATCATCTCTATTGTAATAGTCCTCGAGAATGTTGTTCAACTTCTTCATATTGAAAATCATTCCTTCTTCAAATATTTTGTGAGATATAAAAGATTTCCATTGAAGGTGTCTTCCTCTCACTGTGATTGAGAAACCAGAGCTTGGTAGGCCCAATATTGCTCCAACTTCTTCATCACTGAAACTCACCACCTTATTTCCAAATCTGAAATTCCTCCCTCCTTGGTATTGTTCAACCAACCATTGAAGGTTTTTTCGTTGTATTTTAACATGGCCAATGTTAATTAGCTTCCCAAAAGCCGTCTTTGTCAGAAGTGCTTGTTGTTTGGGTGTGGGTCTATGGTTATCAATGAATTGAACAAAATGTTCAATGTAGCATCTGTGTTGTACATACCTTTTGCTTAAAAGTAGAGACAAAAAAACATTTTTGTGGTTGCAATGATCAATGATTTTATTCATACAAATTAAAAATGCAATTTATATTTAAATAAACATAAATCTTCATACTCCCAAAATCATTATCAAGCTTCAGAGGATCCTTTCAACGTCAAATTCTTTTGTTTTGCTAACTGGTAGTTGTGTTCCTTCTGTTCATACCATTTACCAGAGATATAATTTCTATAAAATTGATAAAATATTCTTATTAATTTGAAAATGTACTTACTTTTGATATTTTGCTTCGGTCGATGGATCTGGAGTTCTAACATTGTACCTTCACCTGATCTGAGTCGTCTTCCCGTTCCCTCATGGGTTCAACCAAGTTCGATTGCATCTCCTCCATCGTCGCCGGATGTCGTTCTTTTCTCCTTAGAAAGCGATTTCTCGAGTGGAGATTCTCTCCTCAATTGATTCGCTAGAAGAGCGCCTGCTTTACCGTCGTCACCTGTTTGCGGTAACCCTCTTCTTGCTTAATTTCAGATTAGGTTTTATGTAACATTATTATATGAATATACTTCATATTTTACTTTCTTAAAATTCAATTTCATTAATTTATAGATCCTGAATTTTGATTTGTTGCCAATGTCGTATTATTCACAATTAAATAGGAGCTTGTTTCCGGTTTTGACTAAAAATAGAAAGAATTTAAAATTTTAAATTATAAATTGATTTAACTTAATCAATGAGTTATCATTAATTTGGTAATTAATTATTACTCGAAAACATCATTTCCCTTTTTTTCTTTGCTCTTTAACCATTGTTAGCTATTGTATCCGTTTGAAATTCATTTCTACTTTATCAGTTGTACATCTAAACAGGTTGGTATTTTATCTTCATTTACATACTATGTTTATTCTTCTTCTTATTTTCATTTGTTACAAATTCATGTATATGTTTTCATCAATATTTCTGCACAATTTAAATTTCCAAGATACATGTTTGCTTTCAGATTTTGTTTCTTTGAATAAGAAATGTGTATGCTTCTTTTTCTCGCAAGAAAATATTCAAAGCATTTGCAATCTCATTCTCTAGCGATTTTTTCCAGTTATATATAAAATCAGTAATAGAATTTTTTAAATCCGTAAAACAGACATTTTATATATATCATTGCTTATGTTCTTTTCTGAAAGTATGAAAAATTACTAAAAGAAAATTTTAAAAATGTTATATAATAGTAATATCAACATGAGAGCAGTTACATTGTATATGTTCTCATTTTATTTGTAGAATTATAAATATCAGTCCAAGAGAAATATCGAATGGTAGAATAGAAGACAACGTTATAATTATAACTTGGTTGTTTAAAATATAAGCTAGTAAAGTAAAATAGAAGCAACATTGTCTATAAGTTAATGCAAAATGTCATTATATCTCAGTAAAATTCCATCAATTCTTGTAAAATAAATTGTTCCTTTGTAATATATTAATATAAAATAATAATTATATCTCATGTCAAGAATCTAAGAATATAAATATACCTTTGTATACGTAATGTACATATCTTAATTGAACTATAATTTTCTAAAATATAGTATCCTTTAGTACAATATAGAATGTATACGTAAAATATGATAATTGTTGGTAAACTAGTTTTCAATTTTGCATTATTTTTTCTCAAGTTATCATAATATCGTTGTAAAATATAAATCAAATTTGTAATTTCGATCTTATATTTTGTAAAATAGAGATATATAATGTATTTCATATTCTCATTTCCTTATATCTAAATTTCTCATTTTGTATATTCGTATAGGAGAGTTTGCAATGTGTTGATCAATTTCGTATTTAATTACGTAACCCAATGTAATTTTATGAAACTTAATATGTGTAAAATTCAATTGAATAAACGCAAAATGTCACCGTATTTAGGCTTTTTTCTGAATAATCGGTAGATACGATGTTGTAAAATATGAACTGAAGATGTAAAATAGCACAATCATTTGTATTTTCATAACAGATTATTCAAAATGCGGTGCTTTATTCAATTAAATGTTTCTGTAATGTTGTGTACTTAAAACTGCTTATTTGCTAAATATAGAATGTTTAATGATGTGTATTACTTTTATTTAGCATTAATTTAACCATCCCAAATTATAGAAGTGTTAGGTGGCACGAAAACCACATAGTGGTTTCAATCTCCTTCGTACACTATACAGAAGTGAGAACATATACAATGTACGAAGTGCACTTGAATTGAGGTGGCACCTTTCCTTGATTATGGAAAGGTTTCATCTTAGGCCGTGGGATGAAGAGTGTACTAAGGAGATTGAAACCACTGTGGTTTTCGTGCCAACTAACACTCCTATAATTTGGGATGGTTAAATTAATGCTAAATAAAAGTAATACACGTCATTAAACATTCTATATTTAGCAAATATGCAGTTTTAAGTACACATCATTACAGAAATATTTGATTGAATAAAGCGCCCCATTTTGAATAATCTGTTATGAAAATACAAATGATTGTGCTATTTTACATCTTCATGTCATATTTTACAACATCGTATCTACCGATTATTCAGAAAAAAGCCTAAATAGGGCGATATTTTGCGTTTATTCAATTGAATTTTACACATATTAAGTTTCATTAAATTACATTGGTTACGTAATTAAATACGAAATTGATCAAGACATTGCAAACTCTCCTATATGCATATATAAAATGAGAAATTTAGATATATGGAAATGAGATTATGAAATACATTATATATCTCTATTTTACAAAATATAAGATCGAAATTACAAATTTGATTTATATTTTACAACGATATTATGATAACTTGAGAAAATTAATGCAAACTTGAAAACTAGTTTACCAACAATTATCATATTTTACGTATACATTCTATATTTTACTAAAGGATACTATATTTTAGAAAGTTATAGTTTAATTAAGATATGTACGTTACGTATACAAAGGTATATTTATATTCTCAGATTCTTGACATGAGATATAATTACTATTTTATATTAATATATTACAAATGAACAATTTATTTTACAAGAATTGATGGAATTTTACTGAGATATAATGACATTTTGCATTGACTTATAGACAATGTTGCTTCTATTTTACGTTAATGGCTTATATTTTACATAACCAAGTTATAATTTACAACGTTGTCTTCTATTCTACCATTTGATATTTCTGTTGGACTGATATTCATAATTCTACAAATAAAATGAGAACATATAAAATGTAACTGCTCTCATGTTGATATTAGTATTATATAACATTTTTAAAATTTTCTTTTAATAATTTTTCATACTTTCAGAAAAGAACATAAGCAATGATATATATACAATGTCTGTTTTACGGATTTAAAAAATTCTATTACTGATTTTATATATAACCGGAAAAAATTGCTAGAGAATGAGATTACAAATGCTTTGAATATTTTCTTGCGAGAAAAAGAAGCATACACATTTCTCATTCAAAGAAACAAAATCTGAAAGCAAACATGTATCTTGGAAATTTAAATTGTGCAGAAATATTGATGAAAACATATACAAGAATTTGGAACAAATGAAAATAAGAAGAAGAATAAACATAGTATGTAGATGAAGATAAAATACGAACCTGTTTAGACGTATAGCTGATAAAGCAGAAATGAATTTCAAACGGATACAATAGCTAACAATGGTTGAAGAGCAAAGAAAAAAAGGGAAATGATATTTTCGAGTAATAATTAATTACCAAATTAATGATAACTCATTGATTAAGTTAAATCAATTTGTAATTTAAAATTTTAAATTCTTTCTATTTTTAGTCAAAACCGGAAACAAGCTCCTGTTTAATTGCGAATAATACGACATTGTCAATAAATCAAAATTTGGGATCTATAAATTAATGAAATTGAATTTTAGGAAAGTAAAATATGAAGTATATTCATATAATAATGTTACATAAAACCTAATTTGAAATTAAGCAAGAAGAGGGTTACCGCAAACAAGCGACGAGGGCAAAGCAGGCGCTCTTATAGCAAATCAATTGAGGAGAGAGTCTCCACTCGAGAAATCGCTTTCTAAGGAGAAAAGAACTATATCCGGCGACGATGGAGGAGATGCAATCGAACTTGGTTGAACCCATGAGGGAACGGGAAGACGACTCAGATCAATACAGTGAAGGTACAATGTTAGAACTCCAGATCCATCGACCGAAGCAAAATATCAAAAGTAAGTACATTTTCAAATTAATAAGAATATTTTATCAATTTTATAGAAATTATATCTCTGGTAAATGGTATGAACAGAAGGAACACAACTACCAGTTAGCAAAACAAAAGAATTTGACGTTGAGAAGGATCCTCTGAAGCTTGATGATGATTTTAAGAGTATGAAGATTTATGTTTATTTAAATATAAATTGCGTTTTTAATTTGTATGAATAAAATCATTGATCATTGCAACCACAAAAATGTTTTTTTGTCTCTACTTTTAGGCAAAGGGTATGTACAACACAGATGCTACATTGAATATTTTGTTCAATTCATTGATAACCATAGACCCACGCCCAAACAACAAGCACTTCTGACAAAGACGGCTTTTGGAAAGCTAATTAACATTGGCCATGTTGAAATACAATGAAAAAACCTTCAATGCTTGGTTGAACAATACTAAGGAGGGAGGAATTTCAGATTTGGAAATAAGGTGGTGAGTTTCAGTGATGAAGAAGTTGGAGCAATATTGGACCTACCAAGCTCTGGTTTCTCAATCACAGTGAGAGGAAGACACCTTCAATGGAAATCTTTTATATCTCACAAAATGTTTGAAGAAGGAATGATTTTCAATAGGAAGAAGTTGAACAACATGATAACACGGCCCGATCCTAGGGTATAAGGTACAGAAATAGGTCGTTGTGACCCAAGCGATCAGACGATGTGTATCAAGAAAAATGAACCACTCGAAATGGATAAATCGATCAAAATACGAAAAGCGGTCCTGCTATGTGATTAACCTGGTATAGCATCCAGGGTCGAACTCAAGGAGCACAGGTTGGCCGAGAGGCCTACGAAGTAGTAAAAACAAATAAAATAAAGAAATAAAATCTTTTTAGTGGTTTTTAATTATTTTTATATTTTTTTAGATTTTTAATCAATTAAGAAAATAGGAAAAACAAATACAAGCACACTTCAACAATTTATTTAAAGCAACAAAAATCAGCCAAAAATTAAGACAAAAATATTTTTATGTGTTTTATATTTTTTGTGTTTTTGGTGAATTTTTTGAGATTTTTCGGATGTTTATTTTATTTTCTAAAAATCAAACAGTAGCTAAAAACAGTGCTATTGTCCAGCCAAGACAAAAGTCCCTAGATAAAATATCTAAGGGCCTCAAAACGGCCTGGAGGTAATTTTCCTATAAAGTAGATAAAACAAGGAAAATTCAGATACCAATTTTATTATTTTTGGATTTTTAATTTATTTACTAGAATTTTTATGGGTTTTTTAGTGTTTTTAAGTTTTTAGTGTTTTCCAGTAATGAAAAATAGCCAAAATTGGCTAGAAAATCAAACACACTAAACTAAATAGTAGACAATTTTTGTGGAAATTTTAGGTGAGTTTTTATATTTTTTTGTGAATTTTCAAACTAGACAGTGACAAAATAAGAGTTTTTGAATTTTTAAAAATAACAAACAAAATCAAAAATATCCTCAAAAATCTACGAAAATTCTACACCATGGCAGGAGCCATGTGTCAAATTTTCGTTGGATTTGGAGGTGATTTGATATTTTATTCAAAAATAAAGGTGGGGCACTGTGCACAGGGACTGAAAAGCAAATACCCAAAGTTCTGGGGGTCCAAGTGCAATTAACCCAGCAAAACACGCGCCACGCGCGTGCCTGGGGCACTCAAGGACCTAAATGTAAGAAAAATAAGTCCCGAGGACTTATTGGTAACAGGTACCAAAAGTCCAGGGGCCTTATCTGCAATTTACCCTAAATATCACGCACATGCGGAAATAAAACACGCACAGGGGTATAAATGCAAATATTCAAAAACTTTCATTCATTTAAGAACATCCAGAACTACAGGGGCTTTAACTGCAAATACACCAGAATAACACGTGACGAAGCACGTGGCTCACAACAGGCAGGGGTATAAATGCAAACACACTAAAGTTCATGGTCCATTGTGCAATTTAACCTAAAACTAAACAACTGATTTTAACATTTACAGGACTAAAATGAAATAAAACTAAAAGCGGGGCCTAAGGGTAATTTACCCTTTATTAAGCAGGGGCGTTGGATGCGCTCCACGTGGCGATCTGTCGGCTGCGGATGGTGGGCGCTCCAGATGACGTCTCCTCGGATCTGACGGTGCTGGCTGCTCCGGATATGAACGGCTCAGATTAGAACTGGAGCGAGGGATGAAGATCAACGGCGCGGGAGGATGCTGGAAGAACAAGGCCCTGGCGAGACTCGCCGGGTTCGGGTGTGCGCTAGGGTCCTCCGGGGAGCCTTCTGAAGGTCGGAGAAGAATCGCGGAAGGCCCCTGCGTCTGCCGATGGGCTCCGATGACCGAGCCGAGCTCCGAGGAGCTCTGGCGAGGTCGGCGGAGCTGGGTCTCCTGGCCGGAATGACCGAAGCCCCCAGATGGGCTCGGTTGCACCTGCAAAGTGGACCAAAAGACTCGCGGGTCGAGGGCAAAGTGCCTCGACCCAGTTAGGCGAGGTGGGGGTGGCTGGTGCGTCGGGACGGCAGGCTCCGGCGAAGGTGGTGGACGGAGGAGCCTGGTTCCCAGCTCCTGTGCGAGCTGGGTTGAGTGAGTGGGTGCAGAAGGTGCATCGGAGGGAGGCGGTGATGGTGGTCGATTCCGATGATCGAGGAGAGTAACGGGGTGGTCGGAATCAGAGGAATACAACGGCGGAGCGATTTGGGGATAAACGAGAATCAAAGAAAATGGCAGGGCTAAGTGGCTACCTGGGCGGTGGAAGAGACTGTGGCGGAGCTGGGGAAGCTCCCGGTCTTGGCCTCAAGGGACGTCTCAGCCCGAGGCTCGAAGCTCGCTCAGGTGGCGGAGCTACGACGGCTACGTCGCCGGATCAATGGAACCCTCATCCTCTCCTCGCTGCAACAGGTAAAGGCGCTAGCAGTCACTCTCGCAGTCTCTCTGGAGCTCACAGGGAAGGAGGCGAATGGCCAAAGATCGAGAGAGAAGGTGGCGAAGCAGCGGCTTTATATGGCTAGGGGTCTGGCTAAGAGAGGTCGGGGCGAGCAGCGTAGCGCGCGGATCCCCAAAATCCACCCCGGGCGTGGATCATGATCGATAAATCTCGAATTAGAACCTGGGGTTAGGCGGAGTGGTGATCGGGTCGAGCGGACAAAAATTGGAGAAATCGGGTCCGGAGCTCGGACCCGTGGGAAGTGGTCCTGGGGGGGCTAGTTGATCGGGCGGTCAACATCCCCAGGAACCAATGTGAATGGGCCACGTGGCAGGATCTTGGAGTGACAAATGGAGGTAGCTAGGGCCCGATTCAGCCAAAACTCAAAACATGAAATATTTTTCTTTTATTTTTTTCTATTTTTTAGTGATTTTTAATTAATTTTTGGAAATAAAAATAGGCTATATACATAATATGTACTATATATAGGTATATACAATATATATAGGGTTTTGATTTTTGATTTTTATATATTATTTTTATACAATTTTATTCCTATTTTATATTTTATTTATTTATAGAATAAAATAAGGAATAAAAGGGTGTTTTTATTTTATTTTCATTATTTATATACATAGGTAAAATAAATACATATATACATCTATATACAAGGTGTATGTACAATATCTTTTTGTATTTTTAATTTTTCTATTTTTATTTTGTTTTGAGTTTAATTGTTTTTTTATTTTATTTTATTTATTTACAATATATAACCTAGAATATTTACAAAAAGTTTGGAAAATAATTTACATAATTAAATAAATACCTAGATGTGGTGTATGTACATGATGAAAGGGATATTTTTGATTCTTTTTAATTTTTAGCTTTTTATTTTGTTTTTATATCTTTATAAGTATATACAAGTATTTACAGACATATTTTTGGTGAGGAAAAATTTTTTTATTTATTTAGATAGATATATACACAAGAGCCCCTATCTCCCTCTACTTGGCTTTTATGCGGTCAGGCCCATGCTGAGCCCTCCCTTGGGTTAGGTTGCTCAATATTTATTCTAAATATTTCCCTCTTTTTCTTTTTAATCTTTATTCTTTTATTTTTGCACAAAAACATGCTAATTATAAGTTTTTACACAATGCATGCTTTTGGTAATTATTTGTATTTACACATATCTACATGCATTTGCAAAGGTTTTTGTAGCTAAAATATAAGAATAAAGAGTGATGAATGGGTATTCATCACCCCCCTATACTTAACTTTGCTAGTCCCTTAGCAAACACTTATTTGAAAAAGAAGTGAAAAAGAAAGAAAGAAAAAGAAAAAGAGGAGGTACATGGATCAAGGTTGATTATTAAACTTGCCTTCATTAAATTGAGGTATGGAGCTCGATCAGATCTTTGGATTATTAATGTGTCGGAACCTTATTTAGACTTATGCTTAAAACTTAACAACCTCTAAGTTCCACTAATCTATAACCAAGACTCCTCAATGCTCCAGATCAGAACAAGTCATCAACCACAAACCCTGAAGACAATGAATCTTTTCTTGTCCTGTTGATGTGAAGTCTAAGCTCTCCACCTCAGAAATGGTAACTTGACAACCCTCCCCAACAAGGTAACTCTATGACCTCAATCTGGCCACTCTTTCCTCGAAGAGCAGGGTATTCCCTTTTAAGTTCAAGTGCAACCGCCACAAGAAGAGGAGGAAGAAGAGAATGGGTCAAGGCCAGTGTAGCCAAGTACCCTTGGGAGCTTGACCTGTGTAGCCAAGTCTCCCTGCTGCAAGCTACAACAGGTGGATCATGAAACCAAGCTTTGCTTATTGCACTCTATATACATACTCCGGTGGGATTATCATTTTCTCTCAGACCCACCACTTTTTTGGAGTTCTTTTCTTCTTCTTCTTCTTTTTTTCAAGTGCATCTGTACAACATATACATGTGCAGCATATATACAAGGAGTTTTTCCTCTTGAGCCAGTAGACTATCCCTCTTTTGAAGTTTTATTGCAACCCACAACTCCCGTCGTTAGACCTCATGGCAACCAGACCAAGTTGAGACACACTTCCTTCACTATAAGAAGAAGAGAGGTTCCGCCTAGAAGTACTACCCTCATATGCTACCCCAAGTCAAGGAAGACTGCCTCCTCACCACCTCATCCGTAGAGAGCTCGGTGCATAGTGCGGGTGTCCAAGTAAAGCCATAATCTATATGAGTCATGTGTTGTTGTTAAGTGCTCTACTTAGGCTCATTGAGATGACATGTGATCATAGCCTAGTGGACTCAAAGAATTAAGTCACCGTGGACCTGAAAAGCCTTAAACCTAAGCCCTATAAGGTTCCTCTTAGAAATTAGGTGGATTAAGATCTTAATCAAGCTCCATTTCTCAATTTAATTCCAGGCTAGTTTAAATGTCAACTATCATCCAAGAAAAACTATATACATATGTACAAAAGATGCTTATTTACACACAATTTACAATCATGCAAAATTTTTGAAAAATGTTTTGAAACCATGAATGGATGATGCATGAAGTGCAAGTTTTGCAAAAAGATATTTACACACATTTACACGAGATTCTTGCAAACTTTTTGATTTTCAAAATATTTTGGAAAAATTTCGTACTATATACATAATTTTGATACGAAAATATTTACACAAGCTTTACACAAAAGATTTTTGAAATCATTTTTACAAAAATAATTTGTACACTAGCTATGTATGTGCAAATAAAAGAAGTGTATGTACATGAAATTTTTTTTTAATTTTTGTGGTTTTTAGCCATTTTATTTATTAACACACTCACACAAAGTACGAGTTATGGCTAAAGTATATATGAAATATATACACACCCCCCTATACTTAGCTCGAACGATGTCCTCAGAGTCAAGAGCGATGAAGAAGACATAACTCATGCTAGGTATAGGAAAGTGAAAAGATAGGCTGTACAAGGAGGAAGAATGAAATAGAAAAGTCAAGAGGGTCTCGGGTCTTCCCCCTATACTTAGGATCAAATAATCCTAAGTATAGCAGGCTGTGTACTAAGGAAAAACCTGAGTGGAGAATGTACAGGGTCTACCCCCCCTATACTTAGGGTGAAATATCCCTAAGTACAGGCAACAAAAACGGGGGTAGACAGAAACAAAAGAAATACCCAAAAGGTCTCACATCCCCCCCATACTTAGGGTAAAGTGCACCCTAAGTATAGCATAATCACAAGATGAAGGAAGGGATGTGGGACTAAAGAATGTAGTGATATGGACATCTGGATCTATACAAAGCGGAAGATCAGTGAAACTCAGGCGTGAGATGCATTAGATGTGAGTCAAAGACCACATCTCACGCAAAATGAATAGGGGCAAGATCAGCGACCCGCGGCTCATGATCTAGAAATGGCTTGAGCTGCTGGCCGTTCACTCGAAAGGTACTCTCAGAAGACAACTCAGATATATTAATGCTACCGTTGTCATGTACCTTTCTAACCAGATAAGGTCCCTTCCATTTGCTCTGTAGCTTTCCTGGAAATAATCGTAGCCTCGCATAAAACAGTCATACTCTCTGTCCAATCTCAAAATGCTTGTGGCTGATATGAGAATCATGCCACTCCTTCACTTTCTCCTTATAATGTAGGCTGCTTGAGAAAGCTGCATCTCTAAGCTCCTCCAGGGCAGCTAGCTCTGCCCTTCTCTGGTCTCCCGTACCATCTGGATCCATAAGAATATCTGTGACTGCCCAAAGTGACTTGTGCCTCAGCTCAACAGGTAAATGGCATGGCTTGCCATATACGAGGCGAAAGGGAGACGTGCCCAATGGTGTCTTGAAAGACGTCCTATATGCCCACAAGACCGAGTCCAAAAGCTGTGACCAATCCTTTCGGTCAGGGCGGACGACTTTCTGCAATATAGTCTTAATCTCCCTATTCGACACCTCGGCTAGACCATTCGTCTGTGGATGGTAAGGTGTAGCAACACGATGATCTATTGAACTCGCTAGCAAGTGCCTTCACCTGGTCGTTGATGAAGTGAGATCCCCCATCAGAAATCAGAACTCGTGGAACCCCGAACCGCGTGATGATGTGCTTCCTCAAGAATCTGCAAACTGTCCTCGCATCAGCGGCTCGGGTGGGGATAGCCTCCACCCAACGACTAACATAATCAATGACCAACAGAATGTACTCGAATCCCTGACTCTTAGGGAATGGACCCATGAAATCGATGCCCCATGCGTCAAAAACCTCACAGAAGTGAATGGGCTGCATCGGCATCATATCACGCTGTCCACAAGTGCCCATCCTCTGACAGTCAGTACACCTCTTCACGAACTCATCTGAGTCCTTGAAGAGGGTAGGCCACCACAAGCCGGATTGGAACACTTTCTGTGCCGTTCTCCTCCCAGAATGATGTCCCCCTGCCTCAAGCTTGTGGCAGTAAGTGAGGACGCTATGGTGTTCCTCCTGAGGAATACACAGACGCCAGACGCTATCCCCTCCCTCGTGGTAAAGGATGGGATCCTCCCAATGGTAGGACTTGGCCTTCGCAAGGAAGGTCTCAAGCCTCTGCCTGGGCCAATCTTGTGGGACTTTCCCAGCAACGAGAAAGTTCACAATATCGGCGTACCATGGGAGTGAGGCGATAGCAAGGATCGCCTCATCTGGGAAGGTATCTCTAATAGGATCGATCTGCTCAGACTCCTCAGGCTGCTCTAATCGGGAGAGATGATCCGCCACCACATTCTTGACTCCAGGCTTATCCTTGATCTCAATGTCGAACTCCTGGAGTAGAAGGATCCATCTAGTCAGTCTGGCCTTGGCATCCTTCTTTGCCATGAGGTACCTGATGGCGGTGTGATCTGTAAACAAAGTCACTCTAGATCCAATGATATACGATCTGAACTTATCTAGGGCAAACACTACGGCTAGCATCTCCTTCTCTGTGACCGTGTAATTCCGCTGGGCGGAATCCAATGTGCGGCTAGCGTAGTGTATGGCAAATGGAACTCCATCCCTCCTCTGTCCCAGCACTGCCCCTATGGCAAAATCGGAGGCATCCGTCATGATCTCGAATGGGAGAGACCAATCAGGCGGCTGGAGGACAGGAGCCTCTATGACACACTGCTGGAGAGTCGCGAAGGACGAAAGACACTTGTCATCGACAAGGAACTCGGTGTCTTTCGTCAAGAGGTCAGTCAACGGTCGAGCAATCCTGCTGAAATCCTGAATAAATCTCCTATAAAATCCAACGTGCCCCAGGAATGACCGTAGCTGCCTCAAATTGGACGGCGGTGCGAGTTTCCTAATGACATCAACCTTGGCCGGATCAACCTCCATGCCCCTCTTGGAGATGATATGGCCAAGCACCGTCCCTTGAGTCACCATGAAGTGACTCTTCTCCCAAGATAAAACCAAATGATACTCGATACATCGCTGGAGTACTCGGTCTAGGCAGTCAAGACAGGAGTCGAATCCGTCGCCGTAGACCGAGAAATTGTCCATGAAGACCTCCAAGCACTCCCCTACCATGTCCGAAAAGATCGACAGCATGCACCTCTGAAAAGTCGCAGGGGCATTGAATAGCCCAAATGGCATGCGTCGAAAAGCATATGTGCCGAAGGGACAGTTAAAGGTGGTCTTCTCCTGATCCTCAGGAGCGATGGCCACTTGGTTGTAGCCCGAGTACCCATCCAGGAAGCAATAATGGCTCTTCCCTGCCAGTCTCTCAATGATCTGGTCAATAAAAGGCAGGGGGAAATGGTCCTTCTTGGTGGCCGGGTTGAGTCTCCTGTAGTCAACACAGACCCTCCAAGAGGTGGGTACTCGAGTAGCAATCTCCTCTCCTGACTCACTGATCACAGTTGTGATGCCCGTCTTCTTGGGCACCACATGCAAGGGGCTAACCCACTTGGAGTCGGAAATGGGATAAATGAAATCTGCACTCCACCATTTCGATATTTCCTTCATCACAACCTCTCTCAGGTTGGGGTTCAGTCGCCGCTGGAACTCACGTGACGGCTTCGCCCCCTCCTCGAGATAGATATGGTGGGAGCACACTGATGGACTAATCCCATGGAGATCTGCTACGCTCCATCCGATCGCCTTGCGGTTCTTTTCAAGAACCCCCATCAAACGGGATTCCTGCTCTCCAGTCAAATCGGCGGAGATAATGACTGGGTACATCTCTGGATCGCCCGCAAGGAATCGATACTTCAGCGAAGTAGGGAGCGGCTTCAGCTCTGGAATGCTGGGTGCTGGCAAATCTGGCTGCGGAAGAAACTGAGTGAATGCTGCTAAGTCTGCCAAATCTGCCTAGGAGAAGTGAAGTGAACTCTCGCAAACTGGATCGGGAGAAGGCTGCTCAACTGCACTGTCTCTGCTCTGCTCTGTATCAACCTCCTCCTCAACTGTAGGCTCGAATGGACTCAGGTCTGGCATCTGATCATAGCAATCGGCCCAATCAGACTCTGAATCCGAGGGATCAGTATAAACCGTGGTGGCATCAGTACCACCGTAACTCAAGGTGGCCTCAGCACCACCATCGCTAAACTCCGTGTCGCGATCAAGGACCGGCTTTGCTGCCTCTATGGTATCCTGAACCAGGGCTGTGCTCTCCAGACTCTCCTCTGCTATCATCTCGGCATCAGCTGTATCTGAATATGAGAGGATGGTCTGTGCTGCAGGATCTGTCCAAGCTGCCTCATCGTCTGTGATCACAAAATCACAGTCCTGGTGGATGTCTGGCTCTGCGTCTGTCAGCTGCTCTGAATCTGTACTCGCATCTGAGCGGGCTCTCTCTCTAGCTCTGTAGTCCTCGACCGTCTCTATTTGTATACTCTCGCCCTCGACGTGAAAGTACACCTTCCCGCTATCATGATCAGTCACCGCCTTGGCTGTGGCCAAGAACGGGCGACCAAGGATGATGGGGGTATCGGCCACTGACTCAGGGATCTCCATGTCCAACACTACGAAGTCCACGGGGAATTTCAGGCTCTGAATCGTGACGATAACGCCACGTAACAACCCCTTCGGCCTCTTGACAGATCGATTAGCGAACTGAAGGACTGTCCTGCTCTGTCGAAGAGTGCCCAACTCGAAGCGGTCGAGAAGGGATGCCGGAAGAAGGTTGATCGACGATCCGCTATCTAGTAGAGTACGGTCGAACCTCTGCTCACTAATCTGGCATCTAACATACGAGGCCCCTGAATCTGGCCTCTTGGCTGGCAGTCGGTTCTTGATCGTAAAACACGTGGCTTTTGTCAGCACATGGATCTCTGAAGTGTGGTTCCTCCTCCTCCTCCTCATGACTATAGTCCTGTCTCTCAAAGATCACTGGAGAAGGGGGATGTGCTGCAAAGCCTCCTGGAGGGTCAGCTGGATGTGGAATCGGTCTATCATGCTCTGGCTGAACTCCTCAATCTCTCTCTTTTTTGGATTTTCTTTTTTCTTCCCCTTCCCCATCTGAAGGGCTCTAGGGAAGGGGATCACAGGGTCCTTCGCAGATGAAGGACTAGGAAAAGGCCTAGACGGCTCGACGGCCGGATCCACACATACATCATGCACCACAGTGGGACCAGAAGAAACTAACCTTTTCCTTTATTCAAACCAAAGTTCTGAGATACATCAAGGCGAGGAAAGACAACATCTCTCTCAACACAAACACCGGTGGCCTCAGTACCACCACGGGCTGGCTCTGCTGCTGCTGCTGGTAGACGTCTCGCGGCATCAGTACCGCGGGCTGGCTCGGCTATCCTGGTGGCGTCAGTACCACCTCCTCGATCTGGTGAAGCGACGGCCTTAGTACCGCCGGTGGAATCAGCATCCTTGGTGGCCTCAGTGCCACCGTCATCATCTGGAGCGGCCTCAGTACCGCTCTCCTCCTCCTCCTGTGGCGCCTCTAAAGTATCCTCGTGATGAAGCTCAGATGAGGCGCCGCCGCCTGCTGGGGTCCTACCGCTCCTAAGTGTGACAAAATCAGCATCAAATAGATCCGAAGATGTATCATCAAATGGGTCACTAGGAGTGGCATGCTCAGTAGAAACTACCGGCTCAGACTTCCTCTTCAAGTTGTTCGGATTTGGCTCGATCTGCGCAGGGATAGCGGCCTTCCCTCTCACCAGGTCCCGCATCTCCTGGCGGAACTCGTCCATCTCCCGTCTGAAAGTGGCCTGCTGGTCCGTGAGGAGGCGGGCGATGTCATCCAAGGCGGGGCTCTCATGGGAGCCCGACGGGTAGCCTCTCTGGGGATGAGGCTGCTGGAACTGCTGCTGCTGAGGGGGGTAGGAGGTAGGGTGATGCTGGTATGCTGGGTGAGCCTGGTGCTCACGTCTCCACGACTGTCCCTGCTGCTGATAGGGATGAGGGACGAAGGATGATGGCTGGTGTGTCTGGTATGCTGGGGGCTGCTGCTGCGGCTGGTGATCTCTCTGCTGACCGTACTGCCCTCCCAATCCTGACGGCTGCTGCTGGGGCTGGGCACCACCACTCCCCCACCTGAATCCGGGATGGTCTCGTCGGACCCCAGGCTGGGGGCGGTCATACCAAATCCCGTTGACATCCATCAACGGCTCTGCATCGTAGGGGGCTGGCGGGAGTACTGCCAGAGGCTAGTCCGGCTGGTAAACCACCATCTGCATGTCTGGAGATGGTGGGGACTGGTAGGTGGGCTGCGGCTGCTGGTACGGCTCCGCCTGTACAAGATGAACCTGTCTAGGCTGCTGTAGGGAGCTGGAGCGCTGGGACGAGCTGCTGCTGCTGCCGGAGTCGCCTCGCGACTGAAGACGGGGCTGTGGAGCCGTCTGTGCCTCCTGGAGACACATGAGCTGTGTCTTCATGTCGCTCAGAGTCTGTGCCATCTGCTCCATCTGCGCTATTCCCTGACACTGCTTCTTCTCAATCAGCTCCATGCGGTCCAACTTCTCGCTGATAATGCCCATGTCCGCAGCGGACGAATCTGCCTGTGCTGCTGCGACTGCGGACGAACTGGATGGACCTGCATCGACCCGTGCTATCCGCTGGTACTGCACGGGTCCTGGCTGCTGTGGCTGGGGTCTCTGAGAATACAACCGGGTCTAGGACATCACCATGTAATTCTCATCCATCTCTTCATAGATGGCCCAGACCTGGTCGTGGTACTTGGCGAAGTAGGACCCGCCGCACGAAGCGTTCACCAGACCCTGAAGCTCTGGCGTCAACCCGCTGAAAAAGCTCTGAACTAGGTTCGGCTTGGAGATGTCGTGGTGTGGGCATCGGTCTAGGAGCTCTCGAAACCTCTCCCATGCCTCGTGAAACTGCTCGTTGGGGAACATGGAGAAGTTGCTGATCAGGGCCCTCGCTGCATTCGTCCGCCTGAGTGGATAGTACTTGTTCAAGTACTCGATGCGGAGCTGCTCCCAGGTGTAGACAAACCTCCCGAGATGCTTCAGCTAGGTGGCTGCTCTATCTACCAGTGAAAACGGGAAAGCTATCATCCGGATCGTGTCCTGGTCCACGTGGCGATCGTGGACAGTGCTGCAGATCATAAGAAACTCCTGGAGGTGGAGGTGGGGCTCCTCAGTGGCAAGTCCGTGGAAACGGGGCAGTAACTGCAGGGTGTTCGGGGGGAACTTGAAGTCCCCCACGATCGCTAGCACTACTACCCAATAATGCATGAGTGTCGATCCGGGGTTGTGCAACTCCCGCATCGGTCGTGGTGGTCCTCCTGCCGCGGCACCTCCCGCTGCGGCGGCGGCTGCTGCTGCTGCTGCTGCGGCTGCTGCGGCTCGTGCCTCTGCATCAGGTATCTCCTCAGGCTCGCTCTGCTGGTCTCGCTCTGCTCTGAGCCTCTCCAACTCTCGCCTCATCTCTATCATGAATGCCCCCTGATCGCGCAACTGCTGCTGGACTGTCTCAAGTGATGCGATCAGGGTGGAGTTGATTGCTCCCTGGTCTAGTACAAAATGCTCGGGCTGACGGGAGTGATCATCTGAACTGCCGGCTCCGGCCATGACGTCTGCAAAACCAAACGAGCCCAACTCAGGTGATGTCAAATCAATCAATCTCTCCTCGGGCTCGTGTCTCTCAGGTCGGACAGAAAGGGGGTCGAGGGGGAACAGGGCGGAGTCGTACTCGGGCTCGGAGAGCTGGTCTTGGCTCTCGCGGGCCAACCTAGATGATGAGGTAGACGTGCCCGAAAGCGGTGCAACCAGAGGCTACCTAAGAGACCGTCTACCCATCATCTCGATCTGGCGAGTAGTGCGGATGAGATCTGGAGAAACTATGATCACAAACAAACCCCCGCTTCACCAACGCAACGCGAGCTAAAGACCGTGAAAGTTTGGTCAAATTATCTTGTCAATTTTATTTGGTGAACACACAAAATATCAGAGCGCTTACGTGACCTGTTAGGATACCCGATGCTATCCCAACCGACTGGCCCGCACGGAAGAGTCGGTAATCAGTCGGGACTAGCACCGGAGGGCTCTACCTAGGGTACGGGTCACTCTCTCGCGCATCCAAACCATACAATGAGGGGGTTGATCTCCCCAAGACAAAATTTTTAGGGTGAGCGTATTTTAAGATCAATAGTATTAGCCAGTCCCAATTTTATGGTTTCACTTTTTAGTATTTTTCAAATCAAAGCAAAAGGCCTAACGAATTTTTCGGTTCTCCTGGTTATTAAGTCCAAAACAGGGGGGAGAAGACGAAAAAGCCGATGCGCGATGAAATCAATGATGCATGCTGAGTAAGAAATGCGTACCTTGTCTCCAGCACTCTACATGCAATATGATCCGCGCAGAATTTAAAGACTGAAAAGAAACTACCCTAAATGATGCAGCGGGAAAGCTGAGTCCTAGATGAGCAATTTCTAGCGAAGAACCGTCTAACCGGTCACTGACCTCCAAGCCAAAGAGTCCGGTCTTGGCCCGTCCCTCCTCTGTCCGACAAATCGGGGGTAGGAGAAAGCGCTTTACAGGACGTGCTGCGGCACGTAGGCTACGAAGGCAAATGAGTCGGTTATTTTTTATTAGTGATTTTTAGTAGGTCCAATTAACGTTCTATAGGAACAGATAAGCAGTTAGGTGTGGGGATCCTACGAATTACGACACAATCACCAAAAATTCCTAAGTCTAGGGGCTCGAGCAAAAACCGCGTAAACACCGGAAAAGGCAGAAATAAAAGAAAAAGAAAGCCGCGTAAAAACCGCAAAAAACTCCTAAGGGTCCCTCGAGCACACCGGTGCTCGGCGAAACAGACCCGCTAAGCAAGTATAGTCCAAAGAGTCCAAGTCCAATGTCCTGTATTATTACAATAATAATGAAATAAAATAAAAGCCTCGCCCACTCAACTCTCTCTCACTCTCTCCTGCGGCTCCGTACAGAAGGGAGCCGCCTCCGAATCCCGCGGTTGCATCGGCTTCTCGAAATCAGCCACCTCGATCCTCGGGCCCTCGCAAGAAAAAACAAAGTGGTCAGAACCAATAATCAAATAATAATAAAAGAAAAATAAAGGGAAATGAAAAATAAGGGTATATGTGCAAAAATGCAAAATAAAAAAAAAACACACAAAATAAAACAAAAATAAAAATAAAAGAAAAAGAAAATAAAACAAAATCAAACAAAAATGAAATATGAACAAAAGCCGCGAGAAGCCGTGAGCTCTAAAAGAGCCGCGGAAAGCCGCGAAAACAAAAACGAAAAGAAAAATAAAACTACTAAGCAGTGCTCCCCGGCAACGGCGCCATTCTGATAACACGGCCCGATCACTAGGGTATAAGGTACAGAAATAGGTCGTTGCGACCCAAGCGATCAGACGATGTGTATCAAGAAAAATGAACCACTCGAAATGGATAAATCGATCAAAATACGAAAAGCGGTCCTGCTATGTGATTAACCTGGTATAGCACCCAGGGTCGAACTCAAGGAGCACGGGTTGGCCGAGAGGCCTACGAAATAGTAAAAACAAATAAAATAAAGAAATAAAATCTTTTTAGTGGTTTTTAATTATTTTTATATATTTTTTTAGATTTTTAATCAATTAAGAAAATAGGAAAAACAAATACAAGCACACTTCAACAATTTATTTAAAGCAACAAAAATCAGCCAAAAATTAAGACAAAAATATTTTTATGTGTTTTATATTTTTTTGTGTTTTTAGTGAATTTTTGAGATTTTTCTGATGTTTATTTTATAATCTAAAAATCAAACAGTATTTAAAAACAGTGGTACTGTCCAGCCAAGCCAAAAGTCCCTAGATAAAATATCTAAGGGCCTCAAAACGGCCTGGAGGTAATTTTCCTATAAAGTAGATAAAACAAGGAAAATTCAGATACCAATTTTATTATTTTTGGATTTTTAATTTATTTACTAGAATTTTTATGGGTTTTTTAGTGTTTTTAAGTTTTTAGTGTTTTCCAGTAATGAAAAATAGCCAAAATTGGCTAAAAAATCAAACACACTAAACTAAACAGTAGACAATTTTTGTGGAAATTTTAGGTGAGTTTTTATATTTTTTTGTGATTTTTCAAACTAGACAGTGATAAAATAAGAGTTTTTGAATTTTTAAAAATAACAAACAAAATCAAAAATGTCCTCAAAAATCTACGAAAATTCTACACCATGGCAGGAGCCATGTGTCAAATTTTCGTTGGATTTGGAGGTGATTTGATATTTTATTCAAAAATAAAGGTGGGGCACTGTGCACAGGGACTGAAAAGCAAATACCCAAAGTTCTGGGGGTCCAGGTACAATTAACCCAGCAAAACACGCGCCACGCGCGTGCCTGGGGCACTCAGGGACCTAAATGTAAGAAAAATAAGTCTCGAGGACTTATTGGTAACATGTACCAAAAGTCCAGGGGCCTTATCTGCAATTTACCCTAAATATCACGCACGTGCGGAAATAAAACACGCACAGGGGTATAAATGCAAATATTCAAAAACTTTCATTCATTTAAGAACATCCAGAACTACAGGGGCTTTAACTGCAAATACACCAGAATAACACGTGACGAAGCACGTAGCTCACAACAGGCAGGGGTATAAATGCAAACACACTAAAGTTCAGGGTCCATTGTGCAATTTAACCTAAAACTAAAAAACTGATTTTAACATTTACAGGACTAAAATGAAATAAAACTGAAAGCAGGGCCTAAGGGTAATTTACCCTTTATTAAGCGGGGGCGTTGGATGCGCTCCACGTGGCGATCTGACGGCTGCGGATGGTGGGCGCTCCAGATGACGTCTCCTCGGATCTGACGGTGCTGGCTGCTCCGGATATGAACGGCTCAGATTAGAACTGGAGCGAGGGATGAAGATCAACGGCGCGGGAGGATGCTGGAAGAACAAGGCCCCGGCGAGACTCGCCGGGTTCGGGTGTGCGCTAGGGTCCTCCGGGGAGCCTTCTGAAGGTCGGAGAAGAATCGCGGAAGGCCCCCACGTCTGCCGATGGGCTCCGATGACCGAGCCGAGCTCCGAGGAGCTCTGGCGAGGTCGGCGGAGCTGGGTCTCTTGGCCGGAATGACCGAAGCCCCCAGATGGGCTCGGTTGCACCTGCAAAGTGGACCAAAAGACTCGCGGGTCGAGGGCAAAGTGCCTCGACCCGGTTAGGCGAGGTGGGGGTGGCTGGTGCGTCGGGACGGCGGGCTCCGGCGAAGGTGGTGGACGGAGGAGCCCGGTTCCCAGCTCCTGTGCGAGCTGGGTTGAGTGAGTGGGTGCAGAAGGTGCGTCGGAGGGAGGCGGTGATGGTGGTCGATTCCGATGATCGAGGAGAGTAACGGGGTGGTCGGAATCAGAGGAATACGACGGCGGAGCGATTTGGGGATAAACGAGAATCAAAGAAAATGGCAGGGCTAAGTGGCTACCTGGGCGGTGGAAGAGACTGTGGCGGAGCTAAGGAAGCTCCCGGTCTTGGCCTCAAGGGACGTCTCGGCCCGAGGCTCGAAGCTCGCTCAGGTGGCGGAGCTACGGCGGCTACGTCGCCGGATCAATGGAACCCTCCTCCTCTCCTCGCTGCAACAGGTGGAGGCGCTAGCTGTCACTCTCGCGGTCTCTCTGGAGCTCACAGGGAAGGAGGCGAATGGCCAAAGATCGAGAGAGAAGGTGGCGGAGCAGCGGCTTTATATGGCTAGGGGTCCGGCTAAGAGAGGTCGGGGCGAGCAGCGTAGCGCGCGGATCCCCAAAATCCACCCCGGGCGTGGATCATGATCGATAAATCTCGGATTAGAACCCGGGGTTAGGCGGAGTGGTGATCGGGTCGAGCGGACAAAAATTGGACAAATCGGGTCCGGAGCTCGGACCCGTGGGAAGTGGTCCTGGGGGGGGCTAGTTGACCGGGCGGTCAACATCCCCAGGAACCAATGTGAATGGGCCATGTGGCAGGATCTTGGAGTGACAAATGGAGGTAGCTAGGGCCCGATTCAGCCAAAACTCAAAACATGAAATATTTTTCTTTTATTTTTTTCTATTTTTTAGTGATTTTTAATTAATTTTTGGAAATAAAAATAGGCTATATACATAATATGTACTATATATAGGTATATACAATATATATAGGGTTTTGATTTTTGATTTTTATATATTATTTTTATACAATTTTATTCTTATTTTATATTTTATTTATTTATAGAATAAAATAAGGAATAAAAGGGTGTTTTTATTTTATTTTCATTATTTATATACATAGGTAAAATAAATACATATATACATTTATATACAAGGTGTATGTACAATATCTTTTTGTATTTTTACTTTTTCTATTTTATTTTGTTTTGAGTTTAATTGTTTTTTTTATTTTATTTTATTTATTTACAATATATAAGCTAGAATATTTACAAAAAGTTTGGAAAATAATTTACATAATTAAATAAATACCTAGATGTGGTGTATGTACATGATGAAAGGGATATTTTTTATTCTTTTTAATTTTTAGCTTTTTATTTTGTTTTTATATCTTTATAAGTATATACAAGTATTTACAGGCATATTTTTGGTGAGGAAAAATATTTTTATTTATTTACATAGATATATACACAAGAGCCCCTATCTCCCTCTACTTGGCTTTTATGCGGTCAGGCCCATGCTGAGCCCTCCCTTGGGTTAGGTTGCTCAATATTTATTCTAAATATTTCCCTCTTTTTCTTTTTAATCTTTATTCTTTTATTTTTGCATAAAAACATGCTAATTATAAGTTTTTACACAATGCATGCTTTTGGTAATTATTTGTATTTACACATATCTACATGCATTTGCAAAGGTTTTTGTAGCTAAAATATAAGAATAAAGAGTGATGAATGGGTATTCATCACAACATTCTCGAGGACTACTACAATAGAGATGATGACAACTCGGTCTCTATTTATGTTATTGATACTTTTGATGTTTGCCACATTCCTTTTTCCCAGACAGTTATTATTCTTTTCCGAAAGATTTGTTACACTATGAAGAATCACTTGAAGATACACGATACTTTAACTGGTCTGGTGCTGTAGCAAGGATGATACTGTTCAACATGGATGACGTAGTAAGTAGAGTTCAGAAGAGAAGAGCAGGTTCATCAAGGGTAACACTTGGTTACCTTACAGGATGTGTTGCCTGCCTATATGTGAGTACTTCGAAAATATTTTTTATTATATTATCAATAAAAAGAAATAATAATAAAACCAATGTATCAGGTATGGATGATGGAATACTTCTACAAATCCTAAATAGGATAATTTCTTGATTTTTAATGGTTCTTGTCCACCTTTTCAATATATATTCATCATTCAGAAGCTCCACATTCTGTATCTTCAAAACTGCAAGTATGTGCCTACATGGATATCCAAAGAATTGCATATTCTTGCATTCACAAACAAGAAAGTCGCTTTCCGTTGACGAAGAAACACATAATTCTTCATCAGATTTCCCAATATATGACACAAAATATTAACAGTAATCCAGAGAGTTCAGATGAGTTCAAACATTAAGTTTCTTCACTTCGTTCACTTCAAAATGAAATTTGTAAAATATGAACTTGGTGTATATACGAACCATCTGTACCTCCATCTTCCATTTGAAATTTGATTTTGGAGTGTAAACTTCACCGATGTTATCCATGTCATTCTCTCTTTCCCTGCGTCAATTGCACTTTGAAATCTACAGACAAATTCAAGCAAAGAGTTCTGTTTAGTGATGTGGTGTTGCAAAAATGCCTTCATACTTTCGCTCCTCTATTTATTGCGCTGACCAGCCCAAAAATAATCCTTAAGATATAAACTAATCCATTTAAATCGGATATTATACTTCTCATTCAACCAGACATTAGATGATAAATCACATTGATCAATAATCTTGCACCAGCTTTGCTCAAATTCCCTTATAGTTATACTTTTCCATACAACTATGGAAAACGCTGATAGAACTTCATTTATATCTTTAATCTTTCCAAGCTTACTTTTAAGCTTGGCCATTATATGCCAAGTGCAGAATTAATGAACAGTATGTGGAAAGCATATCCTAACAGCTGCATAGATTGCCGGATCTTCATCTGTGATTATAGAAACTGGATGTTTACTCGTTAATTCTAGAAATCTCTCAAATAACCACGAGAATTACTCGGTTGTCTCTCTGCTCATGAAAGAATTTCCAAAGAAAATTGTGTAACCGTGCTGGTTAACACCACAGAAAGATCCAAATACCAGATTGTATTCATTGGTCCTATATGTTGTGTCGAACGATATTATATCTCCGAATAATTTGTAATCCTCAATGGAGGCACTATCAATCCATATACACTGAGTAAGCATGTTATCATCATCGGTTGTGTAAGCATAGTAAAAATCAGGGGTATTGGCCTTACAACTTTCAAAATGTTCAATTAGAAGGTGCACATCCATCCCAATACGTTGTTTTTTCTCCTTTCTGTTTAAGTTGTAAATATCTCGAACAATACTACCAACTTGACCACTAGACATGTTTATGAAAGCTGGCTGCTTGGATACATGTATGTTTACATCATTCATTGACTTCACAAGCATTTTTGTGGCTTTTGAAAAACGTCTATTTGGTCTGCGGTATCTGCGTTTAGATGGAGAAACGAGATTGTGATTGTGTTCAGCTTCAAAATTCGATACAAATCAATCATTGAGATCAGGCCTAAATGAGACTGACATGAAAGCTTTGCACCCAGTCCGTGATATGCCAACACGACGCTCCTCCTTATAAAAAATACATTCATCGCTCTCATCACTTCTTGCATTGTCCAATGACAATGTTTTATCTGTATTTTTAGAGAACTCCTCTTTCCAGCAAACAAAAGATTTAAATATAATTATCCGCTCCTTGGAAATCTTATCTTTACCAACTCTAGAGCTTGCTTTCCTAACATTGAATCCAATCTCTGTTGCATATGCCTCATAAAATTTATATGCATCTTGAATAGATAGAAATGTTTGGCCTATATGAGGTGTGATACCATTGACAGGGCCACTGATTGAGTAGTTATCTGAAATTCATTTGAAAGATAATTGCATTATTTATAATTAATTTAAATTATTACTTATAATTGTAAAATATTGAAAGTAAATATAAAATGATGCACTTATATGTAATTTATCAAATAATGGACTGGTATTAGCATCATTCAGGACGATATTACATCATATCCTATAATGTAAAATGAGGTTCAAAAGTGTAAATTATAGTTCATTGATGTAAAATGATGAACTATACCACCAAATATACTGAATTTACGTAAAATAAAAAGTTTTTTTTACAACATCATATAAATGAACAAGGTCTGTAGTGCTTTGAAACATCTGTGTAATTCAACATACCTGGTTGATGCAAATTATCATCAGTTCGTGCCCCCACTCCAATAACTTCACCCTCTCCGTCAGATAACTGGACGAAATAAATACAATAATGTCACATATTAATATATAAAAGCCCAAAATATTAACGCATCATACGACTTCGATTCAAGAACCAGTTCGTCTTTCAACGAAAATTAAAATAGTTCTCGTGATTTGCATACATATCGATTAAAGGGAAATGAAAAACGTACATTACATGTGCATTATCTTTGTAAAATTCGGAATCTGCTATTTCGTCGAGTTCCATTGAATATCACGGAGTTTGATAAGAAATATTTGAAAAGAACTAGAGATATGTCGAGAAATTCTGAATAGTAGGGCAATGGAACGTTAATGAAAAAAACCATATTTTAGGAAGAAAGAGAATTCAATTAGACCATAACTAATCCACAGTAAATGTGGATTTCAATTTAATCACAACATATATGTCTTCATTAATAAAATATAGTAAATTCCTATAAATAGAAATTCACTAATAGTCTTAGCGGTTTCGGCTCTCTAATGGTGGTTTTAACTGAGACCGTCTATTGCAGTCTGACGAGTATAAATAGATGTCGTACCGTGATTCAATTAAGACTCCACCTCAATTCAAGTTTTTCCTATATATATATATATATATATATGAGGGCCCTTCCAATGAGGTGCACCTTTCCTGGGTGTATGGAAAGCCCATCACAAGATCTGTTACATCTCGATCTAGCGGTTCTTCATCCAAAAGAGTATTTTAGTCCATACATTTTCGTTTTAAATTTGAATTTAATTTCGAATTTGAAATTTATTTCGTCTTTATATTTTTCCATTTTTAGCGTGTCTGGTTTGGTATTTTTTGTTGCCTTTTAGTTACTGAATTTTCGCCAACATGGTAGCATTTTTGCGCAATGTAGAATAGCAGATTTTTTTGTAAAATTTCCCTTGATATTGTAAAACTGCATCCTACATTGTAAAATAAAATCACAATTAGTATTATTTATATTATAATAATTGTAATTTTGATAACACTATTGTAAAATATCATGGACGTTTTGTAAAATCTGTATGAAGATTGTAAATCCATCAGATCCTATTATGTGCGTTTTTCACAAATGCGAAGCATCTTTGTAAAATTCTAATCCCTGTTGTAATTTTGCATCCTGCATTGTATAATAAGATCACAGTTAGTAATACATTCAAATAGTTTTTGCCATATCACATAATTTAAATAAATGTAAAAAAACAGTCTGAAATTTGTAAAAAAATGATATGCAATTGTAAAATACGATCTGAGATTGTAAAAAAACTCGAGATTGCAAAACAGTCTGAGATTGCAAAATAGGTCATTTATATTGTAAAATACGATCTGGAATTTCAAAAAAACACTCGAGATTGCAAAATAGGTCATTATATTGTAAAAACCTGGGCACGCCCTCCATCTTCAGCATCCTCTCTACCCGCACCTCCTCCGCCCTTCTCCTCCACGACCCACCTCCTCCATGCACGTCCTCCTCCGCCCACACACCTCCATTCACGCACTCCTTCAACCGTCTCCTCCATGATCCACCTCCTCCACGCGTATAAATGTAAAAAAACATTCTGAAAATTGTAAAAAGATGATATGCTATTGTAAAATACAATCTGGGATTGTAAAAAGAACTCGAGATTGCAAAATAGGTCATTATATTGTAAAAACCCGGGCACGCCCTCCATCTCCAGCATCCTCTCTACCCGCACCTCCTCCGTCCTCCTCCACGACCCACCTCCCTCCATGCATGTCCTCCTCCGCCCACACACCTCCATTCACGCACTCCTTAAACCTTTTCCTCCCCTCCCTGCTTACCTTCACATCCACCAGCACGATCTCTGACGTTTGAACCCGTGGAATCGACCAGCCTCCTCCCACATGCCGTCATTAATAATCTTCGCGACGTAGGTGAACGTGATCTGTTGGGGAGGCGATGGAGGACGCTGGAGCAGCCTCCTCCCACATGCCGTCGTCGAGAGAGAGAGACAGGAGAGAGAGAGCCGTCGTCGAGAGAGAGAGGTGTGAGATAATTTAGGAGATATTTTGTTGCATTCTAAATATAGAATATACCAAAATGACCATAATGAGTTTTTCGACATTTAAAAAATATAGATAACGAGCCATTAATGATAATGTAACGGAACGGGCTTAGGTCCCCGGTCCGTTAACAGAGCATTACTGGCCCTAACAACCTCTTGGGATCGGGCCCATGCGGACCCGATTAACCACCCCCAAAATGCTTAAGCCGGGTTGTCAAGTAGTAATCTCGTCACTATTTATCCCACCCGGAAACTTCTTGTTCCACGGTGTGCGACTTTTTTTTCATTTTTTGGAGGGTGTTACAGATAACCATCAGATTGACTATGGATGGTTAGGATGGTGGGCTTTCCATGCACCCAGGAAAGGTGCACCTCATTGAAAATATTTCTTATATATATGTGTGTGTGTTAATTTTATTAATAAAATTATAAACATTAAAAACTCACCTGCTTAGCTAGGATTTGATTTTGGCTCTTTCAACCACGGGTCGATCTTATTTGTTGTTTCTGCTCCTTGCAAACTCAACATCAGAATTAACATCTTTAGAATTTATATGATTGTGAGAAATTATGACAAATATAAACACATTTAGAATTTATAATATAAATTTTTTCATTACCTTTGCTCGATGTACCAAGATGGAGGAAATCTAATCATCTCCTCAAAATCCATTTTCACTTAACCCATCTTCCTATGCAAGTCCCTCCAAACCTTAAAAAATGTGTAACGCATCCTTCCTCCACAATAAAGGTAAACACGCGATGATAGGACTATTTCCCCAATATTTGGCCAGAAGGGTAACTAACTCCGCAAATTTTGAAAGGTGCATAATATTTGAAGTTATAGAAGAAGATGCTAATTATATTGAAAATTATAACTCTTATTAAAGAATATGTCAACCAAACTCTTATACTCGGACTGAGAATATGATGCTATCTATACTCAATGTTAGTGTCATATGTCTTGATGATGCTCGTGATCTCTTCAGCAACCATGTTATTATTATGAAATTCTTATAAAAAATGTATAAGCTTACTTGATAGATATATAAGTGATTGAAAATAAATTAAGAATATGATTTACCTTCCATTGGATGCAAGTGATAGGACTGGATGGGAGTATGAAATATGTCCTCTTTCAGAAGGCATAAACACATTGATAGACTAACATGCACGAGAGGGAGATGCCGCATCCATAAATAGGCGCACTAGGGTAGTGGTGTGGACTGGCTTGTGTCCCACATAAGAAAGTGGCTTACCGTAGAAACCTCCACAAAATGGAGGCGAAGGATAATCAAGAGATTGATAATAAGCCATGAGCGTTTTCATCCTCAAAAGGAGGTCTTGAAAAGGAGGGATAGGTACATTATCCCCTAGGTAAAGGGGCTCTTGTGAACTGGATGGATGACCGGATCGCTGACATCTAAGTGAACCACCACGGCCAAAACATGTCATCGCTATTAAGAAGAATGGAGCATGTTATATAAAGTGAAAAGTATTTTTTAATAGATCGAGGTGTTTTTTTAAAATTTATGATGTATATTGGTATTAATATTATACCAACACATACCTACATACACATGCTAGGCATACACATATACCAACACATACCCACATACTATACATGTATACTTGACATATTAAATATATACATACATTCTAAATTACACACATTCACCTATCCCACACATCACTTATACACGCAGTACACACACTACATGACATTGGCATACTCAACTTCCCCATACACAAACACTACATGCACATACTAATACCCTTATACTGATAACAACCTACGATTTATACATAACACATATATACTAACATGTACATACCCTAGAATGCATATAATCAAATTATTTTTTGGAATTTGTACACCAATGAATATTTACACATATCTGAAATAGTAATTCTAGTATTATTTGTTTAGGTATTTCATCATACATTTTGCAAACATCATCATTTATGCATTGATTACTTTACCAAAATCAGTCATCTAAATCTTATCATTTCAAGGATGTAATGCACAACAAAATAATAATAAACTCGGATTACTATAAAGGATGTTATAATATTTACAAAAATCTAAACCCTAAAACCATTCAATATTACATATTGTGAACTGAAAATGACTAAAAGATATAGGCATGGTCGAAATACTTTAAAGAAGCAATGAGAGGGCATAGATGATGCAAATATAAGTTGGTAGAGGAGTCGGTGCGGAGGCGAAACCACTGGAGTAGGGTTTAGGGGAGAAATTTTGTGAGAAATGAAGAAGAAACCCAACGATCATTTTGTCTATCAGTGTTGAGGAGGATGCTTACGTCCTCGCTAGGTCCTCGTATGGAGCTCGCCAGTAATTTAGTCATGCGCAAGTGGAAATTCAAGTGGGTGAGGTCAGTAGGCGATAGCTTAAGAGAAGATAGGTCAGTGATGAGTTTGATAGTGGTCAAACGACATGGGTTGGTGATATTGGAAGTCGGCCACAATAGTTGGAGAGTAAGGTTGTTAAATGAATATGAAGATGAGGTTCGACGTGGTCGGAGGTGCACACTAGAGAGGGTCAAACATGAGATAGCAAGATTTAAATAATTTAGTATTATGAAATTTAGAGGTAGGCTTGGTCGATTTGGAGTTCATATGCTCAGGAAAATAATTTTTCGCATTTTTATACACTTCCATTAAATATAGGAGAAATAATTAGGTCATTTGGATTTATAGATAAAAATACAAAAATCGTGGAATTTTGTGTATGTTATTTACATTTTTTGTCATTTTATGTGTGTGTCTCTTGTGTTTTATTGCAGACTTCCTTATTTTTCATATTTTTTATTGAATATACCAAAATAGACCTTTAGGCATATTTTTTATTGTCTCTTTGGGTGAAGGTCAAAATAGACCTTTAGGCATATTTCCTTTGGCTTCTAAGACAACATGCATGTGCATTCATGCATCCTATCCTCATCCTAATTTATTTTTCTGTTTTTCTTTTGCATATTTTTATTCATGCATCATGTCATCATCCTTTATTTATTTTTCTCTTTTCTTTTGCATTTTTTAGTGGTTTTTGGATGCTAAAATGTGCATCTTATATTACATGCATGTATTTATAATAATTCTAATAATAATGCAACTATTTTCATTTCTTAAGCATGACAAGAAAAATTTTCTTTATTACTCCAATCAAAAAATAGAATTGGGCAGCTTGCACCAAGGTGCATATAACTGCATATGCACCGATACCAAAAAGGTCCATCATATATTATTTTTTAAAAAAATAAAACTTTGGAGAATTTACTTAGTATTATTTGTAGAATATGTGTATCAAATTTCGTGTAAAATGGACATTCTTAACATTTTCATGTGGACAGCTCAATTTCAATAATTCTGAAACCGTTAAAATTTGACAGTCTTGATAGATGGGTTAGAAACCTTGATATAAGTTGAACTTTTAATGACATCATTGTGATATATGGCGATATAATCCCACATGAATTCATTAAAAAAAATAATATATAATAAACGTTTTTGGCACCCATTTACATGGTGATATTAATTCAATGATATATGGACTTCTTCTCCTCTCCCCCATTTTCTAGACATGCATTATTTATTAGATCATACTTTAATTACTTCAATAATGATACGATGAAGTCTTATAATCTTTTATCGTGTTCAATCTTGTTAAATTCTTATAAAATTGGATTGATAAATGCGAAGCTATATACGGTCACTTCATCGGGAGAAAAGGTTGAAACGGAGGGCATGATATATGCAATAAAATTAATTTTCAAATTCCTAAAATTAATTTGAGTGGTGTTACTAATGGCTATTAACATAATGGTATTACATAAAATTAAGATTTTAAAAATTGATTCAAAATCGAGTTGGTCAGTCATCGATTTGGTCTAACTGGATATGGTTCATTCTTACTTCTATATGCTCGGCAATGCCTTACTTTAACAACTCCATTGGTTCTCTCCTCAACCTCGACGATCATTCAGTTCGATGCCAAGAACACCCCTACACTTCAGCTTGCTTCAGCTTTTGAGGCTTTCGTGTCTATGCCTTGGCATTAGTATTTTTATGAATTCAACTAGGTCAAGGCTACGTAGACGAATTCGCTATACTATATACATATATACCTTATTTTATTATATATTAAGGACCGTGGACATGGTACTCTTCACGGTCATGTTCATCATACTATATTTGCGTCCCGGCTTTCAATTGAGATTGTTGTTGAATCATATATAAAATTTTATAGAGATCTGATGGCCATCCTTATCTTTGCATTTGTTATATTAAAAATGCTAGATTCATAGTTTTGTCAATTGACATTATATATAGGATATAAGTTCATTATACTTATAGTAGAAAAGAAATAACACACTTCTCACAACAAAATTCGAATACTCATGATTTCAAGCATAATTCGATATGGAGGTATACATACTTTTACCTTCACGAGTTTGGATCCTCTAGGTAACTTTACATTTTTACCTAGAGTGGGTAATATAGCATGGATGAATGCCACCTCACCCCTTGTACATGTGGTAACCATCTAAGAAAAAGAAAAGATTGAATTAGTTGGAACATTAATGACAAACCTCTCCCCTCTTAATGTTAATTACTTTTTATAAAGTTGAAGGTTACTTTATATATTTCTAGTAAATAAATATTTTCTTATACACGGAAAAATAGTGACATATCACAACATCAAATCACTTTTCATCTAGGTAATTGCTTTCATATGCAAAAAAAAATACAACATCAAATATATTTATATCATAATTAACATCTAATGGTAAAAAACTATAACAGGAAACAATCATGTTATATGTATGTACCCATCAAATGAATTTTTCGAATGGATGTCGTAGCATATATATTTCCATATATTTGTTTAAGATGAGTACTTGTATCGTATGCATTAGTATCATTATATATCCATTAAAAATTACAATATCAATTATGGATTCATATTTTTGAGGATACTGATATCCATAAAAAATTGCCATATGGATTCACATTTTTTAGGATAGTGACAATGATATTTTTTTACAAATCAAAATGTGAAAATAACAGATGTCCTTTTACAAGTAGAGATGATTTTTTTACTACGGATAAGTATAGATAATTTGTGCGCATATGGATAATAAAGACACATGATTTCAACCTTAACATCAATATATGTCTACTATTAAATGTAATTTCGATAAAAAAATTAGGGCGCCATTTATTTGATATTGTAATTTTTAGTGGATATATAATGATACTAATGCATACGCTACGAATAGTCATCTTCACCAAATATAGAAAAATATATACGCTATGACATCCATTAGAAAAATTCATTTGATGGGTACATACATATAACATTATTGTTTCATGTTATAGTTTTTTACCTTTAGATGTTGATGATGATATAAATATATTTGATGTTGTAATATTTTTTGTGCATATGAAAGTAATTAACTAGATGAAAAGTGATTTGATGTTGTGATATATATATATATATCTATTTTTTATGCATATGAAATATTTATTTATTAGAAATATATAAAGTAACATTCAACTTTATAAAAAGTAATCAATATTAAGAGAGGAGAGGTTTGTCATTATTGTTCCAACTAATTCAATCTTTTCTTTTTCTTAGATGGTTGCCACATGTACAAGGGGTGAGGTGGCATTCATCCATGCTATATTATCCACTCTAGGTAAAAGTAAAATTACCTAGAGGATCCAAACCCATACTTTCACATTCTGTATGTTTATAAATGGCACCCGAACAAGTTCCTCTTCCGTTTAGGGTTTAGGATGCGGGCGCCGCCCTCACCTTCCCCTCGCGGTACCCACTCCAGCCACCCACCTTCCCCTCGCGGTACCCACCCCAGCCACCCTTCACCACCTGTCGGTAGATCTCACCCCCATCAGAACCCTGCAGCCCCGGCCTCCCCCCATCACCCGGACCCTCCCCACCCTCCACCGCCTTTAGTGGATCCCTCCTTTGACGCAAACATCCCAAAGGCTTCTTGGAGGGATGTCTGTGGCGCCCCTCCGGATCCTCCCCTGAGGCCCAGGCGCATGGCTTTCTCCCTGCCTATCATTCTGGAGGGCGAAGAAGTGGCATTTGTCTCCGAAGGCAAGTCCAACGTCCTGGATCAGATGTGGAAGTATACCCTGGTCTTCTACGTTCTTGGTAAGCGCCCTTACTACAACCACCTCTCAAACTTTGTGAACAAGGTCTGGAGGCCTTCTGGTGAGGCCAAGCTGTTCCCCAATCCTAATGGATTCTTCTATCTCCGCCTCTCCTGTGAGGAGGATTGTCTCCGCATCATCACCGGTGGCCCATGGCTATTTCAAGGGCGACTCGTGGTCATCCGCAAATGGGAAGCGGGCCTCTGTCTGGAGAGAGACCTTCTCTCAGAAATCCCACTATGGGTTCGTTTCCATGGTCTAAGTTTGGGGCATTGCTCAGACTTCGTCCTCAACAAACTCGCGAGCATCATTGGGACACCCCTCTTCATGGATGCAGCAACTGCCGCTGGTCAAAAAGACGGGTATGCGAGGTGCTGTATCTCAATCCATGCCTCCAAGTTATCCCGTCGTCGATCCCCCTTGTCTTCTTCAACGGCCAGCGCCAACAGATTGCGGTGGAGCTTGAATGGACCCCGCCAAGATGTCAACTCTATCATTTGGGTATCTCCCGAAGCACTGCCCCTTCACACCTCCATCATCCTTCAGCCTCCCTGGGTCCAACCCCGTTGGGACGGGGGGGGGGGGGGGGGGGGGACAATCTCAACTCTAAGGCCTCTATTGATGATGTGCTAGCAGACCCTCCTGTCCTTGGGCAGTCGTGCTCTCCTACCGTACAGGAGGTGGCATCGGACCTCCAGCGTCCCTTGCCCCTCTAAAGCTCCCTCGACGTCCCTCTCCCCAGAGCGGCCCCCCAACTATTTTCCTAGCGGGTCTAGGGCCCGTATCCAGCGATTTATCTCCCCCCCCCCCCCCCCCCCGGCGCTAGATCCCCAAGGTTGCCCCCAAAAAGGGCAGAAGGAAGTATCGACCTCAACAATCCCGTCGAAGACTCGGGCACCAATGCCACCACCGGTAGCCCTGACCAGCCCTTTGTTGACCAAAACCCTTCCTCTGCTGCAGAAGACTCGGGAACTAATCAGGGTGGCGGCGGCCATGCCCGCAGCATGGAGGCGGAATGCTCGGGGACCAGCCACGCCCTCCTCAGTCCCCACCAGGGTGACGCAAAACATTCATCGGAGGCCATCCTTGTGGTCATCACGGAGCCCAACGTGGTCTGGTCCGTGGAAACGCATAGAAAGAAGAAACCCTACATGCTGGCCAATGAAACTCAGGCCTCATGCCCCTCCCACGCCTGTTGTTAATGTCGATTGCGGTTTGTAACACTCGGGGTCTCAACAAGCCCCGTAAGATGAGGTCGTTACTAAATCAACTTCGAGCAAGGTGCGTCGAGCTTATCGGCTTGGTCGAAACAAAGATCAGGCCACAATCAAGGGTGGCTTTTGTTGATCTCTTCCCTATTGGCTGGAACCACTGCCACAATATCACCAACCTCGGGCGAATTTACTTCCTCTGGAGAGAGGACACCTGGAGCTACTCCGTCTTGAACTCCACTAATCAAGCCCTCACCATGGAGTGTGTTAATAAGGGGGGATTCTCCATGGTGATTTCCGCATTTACGGGGACAACTGCGCTGTTGTTCGTAGAGAACTTTGGGAGCACCTCCTCCACTTAAACTCACAAATTGTGGTGCCTTGGCTGATTATAGGTGACTTCAATACCGTGAGATATTCTAATGAGAAACTGGGCGGCCGCCCAGCCGTAAGTACCCATATATAGGACTTCAATGATTGCATAGACAAGTGTTCGCTGTTTGAGATCTCCACCAGCGGTAATCCTTGGTCTTGGTCTAACTCGTCATTGGGCCCCTCGAGAATTGTTGCTAGGTTGGACAGGGTCCTCTCCTCCCTGCCCCAGTCCAATCTCCTCTATTCACCAATTCCTTCAAGCGATCATAACCTCATGTCACTCGAATACGCGGGTCCTAACAACCGTCCCAAGCCGTTCCGCTACTACGATTATTGGGCAGCCAGGGACGGCTACCAAAAGGTGGTTCGGGATGCTTGGGGAATTCAGACCTATGGCAACCCCCTATTCAAAGTGATTTGCAAACTTAGAAATGTTAAAGCGGCGCTTAAGAAGTGGGCGGCGAAAGACGCTAATGTGTTCGTGGAAAAGAGGGCTGTCGAGGCATGTCTTAACATCTTAAATGATGGCCTCACTGCTGACCCTCTGGACTCCTACTTGGCACGCTTGGAGGGTGAGGTGAAGGATTATATCCTGCAGCTGGACTTGGACATTGAATCCGTGTGGAGGCAAAAGAGCAGAATTGAGTGGCTTAGACTTGGTGACCGTAACACGGGCTTCTTCCATCGCGCGACTAAAGTTCGCCACAATGCCAACCACATTCCTTCCCTCCTTGATGCCAATGGCCACGTCATTGATAGGCCTAGTGAGATATCCTCTATGGCTGTTAGTTACTTCGAGTCACTTCTTAACCCTTGCGGGCCAAGGCCTCCCCTCGGGGCACCCCCCCCCCCCCCCGCCCAAGCGCATTCTCTCGGCTGAAGCCCGTTGTTGGCTTATCCACCCCTTCTCTGAGGAGGAAATTAGGAGAGTTGTCCTCTCCATCTCTCCCTCCAAAGCTTTCGGACCGGATGGCTTCAATGCCAGATTCTTCTCTCGGCACTGGACGTTGATCAAGGCAGACTTATGTGCGGCTATGGAATTTTTATACAAAGGGGGCAATATGGTCCGCTAGGCAAACCACACCTTCCTCTCCCTAGTTCCCAAGACGCGTTCCCCGGCTGGCCTTGGGGACTATATGCCCAGTTCCTGTTGTATTGTGCTCTAAAAAATCTTTGCAAAAATTCTGGCTGCCAGGATGGCGGTGGTCCTTCCCTACTTGGTCTCTGCCAACCAATCTGCTTTCATTAAGGATCGTTCAATTGGGGACAACATTCGTTTGGCACAGGAGTTGATGCACGGTCTCGATCGAATGCAAAATCGGAATAAGGCATGTGTGAAGATTGACCTCACTAAGGCCTTCGACTCCATCAAGCATGCATTCATCTTGGATGGTCTCTCCGCTATGGGATTTGACGCTATCTGGGTCGAATGGATCGCGAACTGCATCTCCACCACCTCATTCTCGGTCATGGTTAACGGATCCCCCTCGGGTCTCTTCCGCGGCACTCGGGGGTTGCGCCAGGGGGACCCCCTGAACCCCCTCCTCTTCACTATTGGGCTGGAGTCCCTTACCTGCCTGGCCGAGCTTGCTACTTCCAAGGGCCTGCTTGTGCCTTTCGATCGTGGCAGATCCAAAGCCCCCATGCACCTCATATTTGCGGATGACCTCCTGTTCTTCTGCAAAGGTTCTGCCCGGTCCATTGCCGCAGTGAGGGATATTATGGATGACTTCCACTCGATCTCGGGACTCCATATGAATGCCCAAAAATGCAAGCTTTTCTGCTCCAAATGCTTCCAGGGTGATTTTGCCACTAATCTCAGATTGGGTATCCTCAATCAGCGCCTGTCGTCTACATATTTGGGGATCCCTATTCATCCCTCTTATGCGCCCAGGGGGAATGGTGCCGCTTTGGTGGAGAAGATAGCAGCCCAGCTGTCGGGTTGGAAGGCCAACTCCCTCTTTATGGCTGGGCATCTTCAGCTCCTTCAGTCTGTTACCTCAGGTACACTTCTCTACTGGGCAAACGGAAATACTCTACAACAGCGTTCGGTGGAGAAGATTGACAGGCTTTGTGCCAATTTTCTTTGGGGTCGCGATAGGCATAATATCGCTTGGCCAACCATTTGTTGTCCCAAAGTCCATGGTGGCCTTGGCCTACGCTCACTTTCCTCCATTTCTGCCACCATGCTTGCCTCCTGGACCTGGAGGCTCCTCAATGTTGATTCCTCCCTGTGGGCCAACTTCTTGCGTCGAAAACACCTGAGGGTTGTCTCCTTCTGGGATGCTAGACTCTTCCTCCCACAACCCCTCTTGGAAAGCCTTGTTGCGGTTCAGGAACATCATCAGGCCAGCCATTGCGGGGGACTTCCCGAACTGCAGATGGATTTGCTCTCCGCGTGGCTTCTCCTTTCGCAGCGCTGTGGAATTCCTTAGCCCCACCTTTGCAACCCCGAACTGGTTTGCCATTGTTTGGTCTAAACGTACGCCTCCGAAATGCTCTATTACCCTCTATAGAGCTGTGCAGAGCCGCCTGCCTACTACGGATAGATTAGCTCGGTTCCATATCTGCGAGCACGCTGTTTGCTACCTCTGCAGGGGAGACCTCGAGTCCCATGTTCACCTTTTCTTCGGGTGTCCGTTTACCTCAGCCATCCTGGTTAATTCTTGTGCTACTCTTAACCTTCCTATCCCACCCATCCTCCTCCTTGATGATCCTATTCCCTGGATTATCAACATCTCTGTCCCCTCCACTAGGGACCGTTTCTCTTGTTTTTTGGCTGTGGTGGTATGGCATATTTGGGGGGCAAGAAATCGATTTTGGACGACGCCTAATTTGGTCGGGCCCCCTTGTGCCAACATTGCTTAGGAAACTACTAACAGCGTCGTGAAGATAATCAACCTCCTCCTGTGACTTGGCAGGAGTTCACTTCATGCATTGTTTTATTTGCTCTTTTACTGCATAGTTTTTTGCTCCCCAAATGGGGATTTTTTTGTCTCTATACAGTGAACAACTTGTAAACCTCAGTTTTTGATATACAAAGTTTTATTTAATCATTAAAATAATAAATAAATGGCACCCGAAACCACAAACTTCAATAAATTAGTTAAAAAAGGTCACTACTTTGTTAGGCTTAATTAAGTGTAACCCATTAAAATTTATGGTAACTTCACGTAAAAAGAAGGATGTATATGTATAACCTAAAAAAGATGTAAACATATAAAAATAAATGCAACTTCAACCATCTAAAATAACCCATTCCGACGAGGGTAATCGCAAGCCACCATTAACAAGAAGACAATATTATCTTTTGTTGGACTAACATAACCCATTATGATGCAGAAAATTATGATTTCTCCATTGGACTAATGCACTACAATTGATTTTTTTTACTTGCTCTCAGCATAACCTAACATTTTTTAAAATATTTTCTTATAGTTGAAGAAATTCATTGTGGTATGACACATTTTATTTACCTAACTTTGCATGTAAAAATATTTTTTATTTTCTGTGTAAATTTATGTTGGATCTTAATACTATGTATGTGTGAAGATGTGAGACTTTTCTCATAATAGGCATCGGGTGCCACAAAATGCCCGGTCAGGGCATGGCAGGGTAGAAATTCCATGTCAGGGCATTGATCGGCAAATGGTTTGCCGATCGGCGAACCGTTCGCCGATCAACGCACTACCCGACATTCAACGCTCCCTCCTAAGACCGTCACTTCCCTAGGCGAACGCGTGCCCGGAATTCCCGGGTCACGCGTGCCCTGGATTCCCGGACGTGCGTGCCCGGGCTTCCCGGACGCGTGCGTGGACCAGTCGGCGAACGGTTCGCCGATCGGTGAACCGTTTGCTGACCATGTCCCCTATAAATACCACGGCCCGCCCCCCTCATTCCCCCGCACCTTGAGCCTTCCTTCCTCTCCCAACTCTCATACACCTCCCCCAACTCTCAAACCCCCTCCTCCAACTCTTCTTCAAGCCACCCTAACAAGGTATGTTGTTATTTTTAATAAAATTTTTAGTTGTGTAATTTAATAAATTTAGTTCAGTCATTTCTTAGAAATAAATTTATTCCCACATGTTAGACTCTTTAAGTTGTTAGAATCATTTACCTCACATAAATAATCATACCGCCTATTTATTAGCATCTTTCATGTATGCCCACATGTTAGCCTCCTTCATTTGTTACTACTAACTTAATATTAACATTTATTTTATAATTAATAATTAGCATTAAACAATTAATAATTAATTTTTAATACGTAGTTTTAAGTAGTTCCTTTTTTATTAATAATTAAATAGTACTAGTTACTTGTAATTAATTATTTAGTATATAGTTAGGAATTGACTGATTCATACTTATTCCTTATTAAGCAATTATCAGTAATCTTTAGTTATAAATTACGTTAATAGTAATTAGCAATATTGTTACATTGCAATTATCAATTAGTAATTAGTATTTAATTATTACTAGTTAATTAATTAGTACTTATGAAAAATTAACATTTAATTAATTAGTTGTAATGAGTAATTAGTAGTTACTAATTAGTATTAATGAATAATTATATTGCATTGTATTAATAATTAGTAGTTAATAATTATATTACTAATTAGTAGTTACTAATTAGTAGTAATGAATAATTAATGAGTAATTAGTATTATTGAATAATTAGCAATGTTATTACATTGCAATTATCAATTAGTAATTAGCATTTAATAATTACTATTTAATTAATTAGTACTTATTAATAATTATCATTTAATTAATTAGTTGTATTGAGTAATTAGTAGTTACTAATTAGTATTATTGAATAATTACTAGTTAATTAATTAGTACTTATGAATAATTAGTAGTTAATTATTAGTATTTAATAATTATTAGTTAATTAGTTAGTACTTATGAGTAATTAGTACTAATGAATAAGTAGTAGTTATTACTAGTAATGAATAAGGACTACATATTAGTTATAATTAAGTAGTACTAATTGCAGTTAATTATTAGTATTTAATAAGTTGATATGAACTACTTAGTTATAATTAAGTAATTAGAATATAATAGGGAATTGGTATTTACTATTAGTATGCACGTATTACTACAAATTATTAGTTAGTTAAATTTTAATTAATAGCAATTATTAGTAAGTCAATCTTTATAGTTAATAGCAATTATTAGCAATTACCAATCTTTATACTTAATTATTGGATGTAGTAATTAAGGATTAATATGTTAGTATGTAGTAAGCATTAGTTATTAAGGATTACTAGTTATTAGGTAATCAGTATTTAATAGGTAATCAATAGTCAATTAGTAAGTACTGACAAAAAATAATATTGAAATAGTTACTTTGTCTTTAATGTTTTTATAGATAATGGCCAACATGACTCCATTATTTTTATCTTGGAATGGAAGAATTGTCGTTGAGAACGAGAATGTAACCTACTAGGGGGGAATGGGAAGATGATAGGTTTCCCTGAATCTGGTAGTTTTGAGGACCTACTGCAGACGATTCGTAGTGTTACTGGATATAGGGAAGGGGAGTATAACGTCCGTGTCACGTGTAGATGGCCTATGAACGTGAACACATTCTATCCAATACCGATCACTGACAATGCGACAACTGAGTTAATGTTAAACATTGCTCGATCTTTTGGGATGATGCAACTGATGGTGGATGCGGACCCCAGTACAACTCATGAGATTGACGCTGGTATTGCTCAGTTTTCTCGAAGGGGAGGACATTATGCTACGTGCAATATCTCAGATCTAAATCTGCATTATGATGAAGAAGATGAGGATTCTGCTGCCATTCCCAAGGTCAATGATGAGGATGCGGATGAGGACACTGCCGACGACAAGGACAAAGACAGCAACGACATGGATAGTGACTTCGATGACGTCCACGGTCAGGGATCACTAATGGGGTCTATCAGCAGCGAACCAATCTTTGATCCTCCAGATGATTACGGCATGACTTTGGAATCTATGCATGAGCTTCCAGATTTTTTACGGATGAGGACTGCATAACGACTAATTTTGCAGAGGAAGCGCGGTTCTTCACCGAGCCACGGGACACCATCTTCCCAGATAGGAGTGGACTGAAGTATTGGAATAACAGATATTTTAATTCGAAAAATGATTTAATTGATGCGGTAAGCACCTGGAGTATGGTGAAGTACGTGCAATACAAGTATTTTCCAGCTGCCCAAATATTTTCCAGCTGACCGTGGTTTGAAGAATCTGTTGCCCAAGTATTTTCCAGCTGACCGTGGTCACTGCCATCGATTATGTCTGAGGCATATGCAGGCGAACATGCAAAGAGAGGGCCATGATCGATGGGCGCAAGGAAAATTTTACAACGCAGGAGCGATAATGAATACGCACGCCCACAATCGAATCATAAGACAGATCTAAACAAATGATCCTGATGCGTACGAGTGGATTATCCGTAAGGAAGACGGTGGTCGGAATTTCTGGGCATTGTCATACAACCAAGGACGTCGTTATGGGAACACTACGACTAATCTTTCAGAATGCTTCAACAGTGTGTTGAAGGGAATGTGTGGTCTTCCGATCCTGACAATGATTCTTGCTATCTTTTATCGTTTAAATACCTACTTCGTTGCTCGGCGCAGGCAGGGTGCAGCTACTACCTCAGAGCTAATGCCGAGATATAAGAAGATTATCGACGATAATGTTCAGTTGGCTCGCACACACGACGTAGAGCAATTTTCACAGACAGTTTTCGAGGTGAAATGTCGCGACGACAATTACAGAGTTATACTCAACGGGACCGAATCCGAATGCACCTGTGGGTTTATGAAGTGCTTTCACCTGACTTGCTCGCATGTAATTACGGTTTGTGGACACGTTAACGTTGGCATCGAACATGTTAGGAACTGTTCCCATTACTACACTCCTGCCGCATTTCGCCAAACTTACGCAGCTAAATTCTCCCCACTCCTGCCGCATTTCGCCAAACTTACGCAGCTAAATTCTCCCCAATACCCGATCGTCGGTACTGGCCATCAAACATGTTATTAATTATTTGTAAAACCTATTTTTGTTAATGAAATCCAATGGTATTTATTCCTTATTGAAATACTGGTGAAGCATATTTTGTTGGTGCTAACTTCTTTATGAGATAGGATATGGATTCCACTCCTGGACCACTTGATGCTTCGTTTCTGGTTAAGAAGAACCACCACATATCTGCATCACCTCTCAATGAGGATGCAATGGTATGAATGTAATACTATTTCCTTTCAATAACAAAACTACTATTCACATAGCACAATATGGATATACAGCATTTCAGATTCGTCGAGCATGGACGCGTTCTCAACAAGCTGTTGGTTAAACCCCAGAGTGAAGCGTTCGACCAATTGCTGGGGACGGCTGGCTTACGATGTGTAAGCAACATGAGGAGGGCAAACCTCGATCAATCGCTCCTGATGGCTCTCTTGGAACGTTGGAGACCTGAGACTCATACATTCCATCTCCGACACGGTGAAGCGACCGTGACATTAAAAGATGTCTCCATCCTTACAGGTATTCGTGTTGATGGTGCTCCTGTGATAGGTTACGAACACCCTGCACGGTATAACTGGAGTGCCTATTGCGAGGAGTGGCTTGGCGTCAATCACATCACTATGGTCGGGGATAATTTATCGAGTGGACGATTGAAGCTCACCTAGATTCACGACACCATTCTCTCAGATGCAAACCTGTTGGAGCAAGATCCGAACAGGTTGTAGAGAGTCGTCCGTGCCTTCATTTTATACCAGATTGGGGAGTCTTTCTTCCCGGACTCCACAGGTGATAAGGTACCATTACGGTATCTCCGTCTCCTAGAGAATTTGCAAGAATGTGGTCAGCTGGCTTGGGGTAGCAGTATTTGCCCATCTATACCAGCAACTTGACGAATGCGCGATGGGGAGATCGAGGAGATGTTACGGGTTCCTGATGTTGCTGCAGACTTGGTCGTGGGAGCACATCTACATAGGAGTTTCTCGACCGTATAGACTGGATCCAACAGTTTTGCATCAAGGACCCTATGCTTCGAGGTATGACAACCGCAATCACCATTCACACGATTTATGTCTTTTTAAGATTCTAACAGAGGAATAAACAGATGGACGTCAGGACGTAGGGCGTTCAATCAAAATGTCCAGACAACGAACCTGACGTTTTATCGTAACGAGTTGGACATACAAGACGAGCACCAGGTACGGTCCACGACTTTCGTTGATATATCGTTCCCTTATTGGAAAACAACTAACTTCATATTGTTTAACAGATGCGTTGGTCTCCATACGAAATGGAGATCGTAAATCACCTTCCCGCTATCTGTCGAGATGGACAGGAAGTGTGGAAGTCCCAGACAATTTTAATTTGTTTTAACATAACGGCCATGCACGTGCCAGATCGTGTAATGAGGCAATTTGATCTACGACCTCACATCCCAGATCAAATGTCCATGATAGTTTTCCCGAATCATCGCTCTCGTCAGCGAGAGAATGATCCTATTAATTGGGCCAATCGACTCCGAGAACAGATTGTCTGATGGAATCAACGGCGCCAAACTGTGGTGATGGAAAGACAGTCGGCTGAATCGAGCGAGCAGCGTCTGGAAGCATACATGATGTGGTATTGGAATATTACACGACGATGGATACATACTTCCATACTACCACCATGCTTTACATACGAGCCTTACGGTCCCATGTTCAGACCAGGGGTAAGTGTGTATATTGTCCCTCTTTAATTCTCGTAAAACATCAACTAAAGACGGGTTAAACATTCAGGTGTAGAGTGTGTATGAAGCTCGTGGTATCCTGGATGATTACGAACGGAGCTCGGAGTTGCGAAACGTGATTGGCTTACTTGACTCCACCTTACAGAGTTTTGAATTGGTGGATCAAATGAGTCAGTACACCCCGAGGTACTCGTACTCCACTGAGCCTTCACCTGTACCGTTCCATGTCCCTGAACCACCCAGACGATCTGAGGCTGCTGCTTTTCATGTACACGAACCATATGCTGTCGGTAGAAATGATGATGAAGCGGGACCATCACAGGTCCAATATACGCAACCTTCACAAGCTGGAGATTTCTAGGGTCTAAAACAGGGCATTCCCACCCAGACGCAGACATTCACGCAATTCCTCGCCAGCGATTTCATTCCACATCAAACACCTGGATTTGCCTACTATGTTGATTCCAGTCGTGTGCCTCCCTTCCAGAATCTACCGCAACATCGTAAACCACAACCAGATCAGCCACCATCAGAGCATCGTCAACGACCTTCGCAGATCGATAGAGCTTCATCAATTCGGGACCAAACACCTCAGCCACCGCGACAAACGAATGACGAGAGTGGAGGTGGTACTGGTGTTGCTAGTAGGGGTCGTAGGGCTAATCTATCATCCATCTTACGTATGGCACGTAGAATTCTTAATCCGCAGTAATTTGTACGAACAATATCTTTTTAATTAGTACATTAATGACATAATGATAGTTTTTTGTTTATTTCACCGTAATCTCATTCTTCCTTCGTTATTACAAATAAATGGCATAAGAATAGTAATATGCAGATCCGTTAGTACAATCTCATGTTGGCGTATCGCAAATTTGTAAGTACAATCTCAGAGCCTTACATTTTATTTGCATATTAGGAGAAATTATTTATTACCTTACGATATTTAAATTGGGATAATTACACCCACAACCCTGAGTAATTTCGTAATATCATTCATAACCCTGCATAATCGCGAATTACGTGGGAAACTCCGAGTAATGTTTAACTCTTACATGGTATAACCCTGTGTTATGTTCAGTTTGGTATATCCGTTAAATGTGACGGTTTCGGTTAAAAAGACAAATCTGCCCTTTATGTTGAATATTATTTATAAAACATGCCATTATTGCCCTCTTACTCCCCTGCACGTCGGCGACGACCACCCAACCTCGCCCTTCCGGTCGAAGATGCAGCCCCCCCCCCCCCCCCCGTACCGAGCTTTCCCCGAGCTCTGCGATGCCGTCTGTTCGGCCGAAACCCCCGATATCCCCCACCTGCAGGCCTCCATCACCCTCCTGCAAAGATCCCTCCGCCGCCCTGCTGATCCCAAGCTCCCCTTCCGCACGAAGCACCCCCGCCGCCGACCACGCCTCCGCCCCATCGAAGCCCCCCAACCCACCCTCCATCCTCCTGCAAAGACTCCACCGCCGCCCTGCAAAATAACCCACCCCCCCCCCCCCCCCTCCACCGCCGCTCTGAGATTACCAAGTGAAGGCGGTAGCACACCGGACATACGATTGTGCGAGAGGTCGAGGGAGGTGAGCCGGTGGAGTGTTCCTATAGCTGTGGGCGTCGAGCCGGAAAGACGAGTCCTCCGGAAGCTGAGAAGCGTGAGAGAAGCAAACACGGAGAAGTTGAGAGCGTCGAGGGTGCCGGCCACGCACTTTGTAGAGGTTGATGCCGGTGACGGATCTCCCACAGCATGTGATGCCCTTCCAAGCACAGGGGGCGGTGGTAGTGTTCCAGGAAGAGAGCGACATGGAGTCGCGGAGTGATTGCTTCCACTTGAGCAGAGCATCGGATTGGGATTGGAATGAAGAGCTTGAAGTTGTGGTGGAGAGGAGAAGCAGCGAGAGAAAGATTGTGGGAGGAAAGTATGCCGATGCCATGTGAGGTTTCGCTCTTTGGTTATGAGCAGAATTTCCAGATGGAATCTCTATCTTCGTAACATTTGAATTGGCCAGAAAAGTTACTACCGATTTGAGCTGGAATTTGGATGTGGGGGCATCCCCCCGCCTTCCCTACCCAGCTTCCTTCTTTGCCATAAGAACCCACGTCCCCACCAGCTTCCATCATCACCTCCAGCATGAAGCCCACCCCCCCCCCCCCCCCACCCCCCATCGCCAGCCTCCAGCATGACAACCCAAAAACCCAACCACCTCCTCATGCACGAAGCCCCTTCCCCCATGCCTCCAACCTCCAGCACGATAACCCAACCCCTAACTTCCATGCCTTAGCCTCCAAGCTTCCACCATCACCTGAGCCACCCCACCCTCCCACCACCCTTCCCCGCCAGCTTCCACCACCAACTCCTGCACGAGGCCCCCTCCCCGCACCGACATGCAATGAAAGCCCACTCCACCGCCTCCAACGAGGCGTATTTTTTTAATTATTTCCTAACCGTTGGATTGAGAGTGAGTTAGATTAACTCATTCATATAGTTGAGTTAACCTATTAAACTAACGGAGGGTTATGGGCGTGAGACGGAGTAACTATCCAAGGTTTCCCATTAATTCACGATTATGAAGGGTTATGAATGATATTGCGAAATTACTCAGGATTATGGGTGTAATTATCCCATTTAAATTTTATTAATTTCTTATGATATTTTTTGTAGGAGATGGCGAAAACTAGATTCACGGCCTGTAAGTCAGTACGTCCTCCGACGAATAGAGTCCTAGCGGTACGTACACCGCTCAGGGCGACTCCACCTCCATCACATCAGACTCAGTGTGCTTCAGGTGGCCAGCCACACGGAGGACCTTCTGTGGTCCCACGACAGCGTAGTCCACACAACTCAGAGATGGCTCGTGCTCCTCGCACTTTTTAGGTGCTCCTACGGAGTATCCCACTACAGACTACTTCAGAGTATCCATTGCAGGATACTTCACTACCTCAGCCGCTTTATCCTATCGACTCTCCGCTTACTGACTACTCTACACAATCCATGCCTCCACCGATGGATGTGAGTTCTCAGAGCGAGATCTCCCCGCTCATTGAAGTCTACGACGAGGAGGAGGAGCTGTATGCTGACTTGGCAGATCTACATTATACAATTGCACTTAAGTACGCGCGTCTGAGCGTACTTCGAGAATAGCGACAGCGTTAGCGACATGATTACTAGTATTTACATATTGTATTTTTTAGGACATGTTTGTCTAATGCAATGCTAGATGTAATCTTCCTACTTCATGTTTAAAACAAAGAATCCTCACTTGTAATGTCAAGTGAGATATTGAATGTGATGTTTATTTCAGTTATTTTAGGACCAAATTGGAGAGTGAAAAGCATGCTTACTTTGCTTTCTTAATTTGCACATAGACCATTATATTTTATATACTTTATGTATTCATTAATAATAATTTTATTAATAATAAGTATATTATCCATTATTATTATAAATTATTTATACATTATCAACTTCAAATATAATTGTGTGCCTCCTCTAAAAAAATTATTATTATAAAGTATTTAAAGTATTTATACATGACCAAATGAGAAGGTTTGCATGGAGCTGGATGGGCTGCGGAGGGGACAGGGCTCTTGATCGGCGAACGGTTGAGGAGGCACATAATTATATTTGAAGTTGATAATGTATAAAATAATTTATAATAATAATGGATAATATACTTATTATTAATAAAATTATTATTAATGAATACATAAAGTATATAAAATATAATGGTCTATGTGCAAATTAAGAAAGCAAAGTAAGCATTCTTTTCACTCTCCAATTTGGTCCTAAAATAACTGAAATAAACATCACATTCAACATCTCACTTGACATTACAAGTGAGGATCCATTATTTTAAACATGAAGTAAGAAGATTACATCTAGCATTGCATTATTAGAAACATGTCCTAAAAAATACAATATGTAAATACTAGTAATCATGTCCTCTAATGATGTCATTGTCCTCGAAGTACGCTCAGACGTGCATACTTAAGTGCAATTGTATAATGTAGATCTGCCAAGTCAGCATACAACTCCTCCTCCTCGTCGTAGACTTCAGTGAGCAGGAAGATCTCGCTCTAAGAACTCACATCCATCGGTGGAGGCATGGATTGTGGAGAGTAGTCAGTAAACGGAGAGTCGATAGATAAAGCGGCTGAAGTAGCGAAGTATCCTGCAATGGATACTCTGAAGTAGTCTGCAGTGGATACTCCGTAGGAGCATCTGAAAGAGTGCGAGGAGCACGAGCCATCTCTGAGTTGTGTGTGGACTACGTTGTCGTGGGACCACAGAAGGTCCTCCGTGTGGCTGACCACCTAAAGTACGCTGAGTCTGATGTGATGCAGGTGGAGTCACCCTTACGGTGTACGTACCGCTAGGACTCTATTCGTCGGAGGACGTACCGACTTACGGGTTGTGAATCTAGTTTTCGCCATCTCCTACAAAAAAATATCATAAGAAATTAATAAAAATTTAAATATCGTAAGGTAATAAATAATTTCTCCTAATATGCAAATAAAATGTAAGGTTCTGAGATTGTACTTACAGATTTGCGATACGCCAACATGAGATTGTACTAACGGATCTGCATATTACTATTCTTATGTCATTTATTTGTAATAACGAAGGAAGAAAGAGATATACAGTGAATAAACAAAAAACTATCATTATGTCATTAATGTACTAATTAAAAAGCTATTGTTCGTACAAATTATTGCGGATTAAGAATTCTACGTGCCCAAAGATGGATGATAGATTGTTCGTACAAATTATTGTTCATTAGCCCTACGACCCCTACTAGCAACACTAGTACCACCCCCACTCTCATCATTCGTTTGTCGCGGTAGCTGAGGTGTTTGGTCCCGAACTGATGAAGCTCTATCGATCTGCGAAGTTCGTTGACGATGCTCTGATGGTGGTTGATCTGGTTGTTGTGTACAATGTTGCGGTAGATTCTGGAAGGCAGGCACACGGTTGGAATCAGCATAGTAGGCAAATCCAGGTGTTTGATGTGAAATGAAATCGCTGGTTAGAAAAATCAGAAATAAAAATAAAGAAAATATGAGAAGAATATTTATAACTTAATCTAATTTTTTCTGGATTTTTAATAGTTAAGAAAATGAAATGGTAAAATACAGGGCAAAACGGTCAATTTGTGCAATATACAAAAGGGGCCCAAAATCTAAGTTTTGCATACGAGCTCCGATTTTAATGAAATTGGTCTTGTTTCGAGGTCTTGGAATGCATATTACTTTAAAGTGAGTAGACCTAATTCGGAGGCTGTATGAGAGAGATATGCGTGTTTTAAGGTTCCTAGTCTCAAACTTGGATTGGGGTTTTATTGGTCAGATTTACAAGTTAGTATTTTTTTAGATAATTTTCCTTTATTAGTGTTAGTCATATATACACTATAGAGTTGGTTTTATTGGATTCGGAGTTATTATAAAATAAATACACATAGGCTATTTTAACTAATATACAAGTGAATATTTACAAGTGAATTTGGCTTCTTATTTAATGCAAGTATGAATGCTAAAATGCAGATATTATGCTTGCATGCATGAGTGCTAATTTTACAATATAAAGGGAAATATGCATCTATTTACTCGGGAACAAGACTCTATTTTCAACTTTTAGAGTGATGAATCACAGATTCATCAATACGGTCGAGGAACTCCTATGTGGTTGTGCTCCCACGACCAAGTCTGCAGCAACGTCAGGAACCTGTAACATCTCTCGATCTCCCCATCGCGCATTCGTCAAGTTGCTGGTATAGATGGGCAAGTACTGCTGCCCCCCAAGCCAGCTGACCACATTCTTGCAAATTCTCTAGGAGACGGAGATACCGTAACGGTACCTTATCACATGTGGAGTCCGGGAAGAAAGACTCCCCAATCTGGTATAAAATGAAGGCACGGACGACTCTTTGCAACCTGTTCGGATCTTGCTCCAACAGGTTTGCATCCGAGAGAATGGTGTCGTGAATCCAGGTGAGCTTCAGTCGTCCACTTGACAAATTATCCCCGACCGCAGTGATGGGATTGACGCCAAGCCACTCCTCGCAATAGGCACTCCAGTTATACCGTGCAGGGGTGTTTGTAACCTATCACAGGATGGAGACATCTTTCAATGTCATGGTCGCTTCACCGTGTCGGAGATGGAATGTATGAGTCTCAGGTCTCCAATGTTCCAAGAGAGCCATCAGGAGCGACTGATTGAGGTTTGCCCTCCTCATGTTGCTTACGCATCGTAAGCCAGCCGTCCCCAGCAATTGGTCGAACGCTTCACTCTGGGGTTTAACCAACAGCTTGTTGAGAACGCGTCCATGCTCGACGAATCTGAAATGTTGTATATCCATATTGTGCTATGTGAATAGTAGTTTTGTTATTGAAAGGAAATAGTATTACAATTCATACCATTGCATCCTCATTGAGAGGTGATGCAGATATGTGGTGGTTCTTCTGAACCAGAACCGAAGCATCAAGTGGTCCAGGAGTGGAATCTATATCCTATCTCATAAAGAAGTTAGCACCAACAAAATATGCTTCACCAGTATTTCAATAAGGAATAAATACCATTGGATTTCATTAACAAAAATAGGTTTCACAAATAATTTAATAACATGTTCGATGGCCAGTACTGACGATCGGGTATTGGGGAGAATTCAGCTGCGTAAGTTTGGTGAAATGCGGCAGGAGTCGAATCCATATCCTATCTCATAAAGAAGTTAGCACCAACAAAATATGCTTCACCAGTATTTCAATAAGGAATAAATACCATTGGATTTCATTAACAAAAATAGGTTTCACAAATAATTTAATAATATGTTCGATGGCCAGTACCGACGATCGAGTATTGGGGAGAATTCAGCTGCGTAAGTTTGGCGAAATGCGGCAGGAGTGTAGTAATGGGAACAATTCCTAACATGTTTGATGCCAACGTTAACGTGTCCACAAACCGCAATTAAATGCGAGTAAGTCAGGTGAAAGCACTGCATAAACCCACAGGTGCATTCAGATTCGGGTCCCGTTGAGTA